>JADLZK010010601.1:0-516226 GCA_015847255.1 Hyparrhenia diplandra | reverse complement strand
GACCACGGTCACAACGCGCATCTCCCACTGCCGCCACCTCAATGGGCTCGTTGATGGAGTAGTGAGTGAGCTGCGTGGGAGGTGGGGGCGCAAGATCCCCGTCACCTCGCGCTAGCCCGGAGTGAGTAGGCGCACGCGAGGCCATCGACCCACAAACGACCAGCGTCGCGGAGGCAAACGGCCGCGCTGCGTCGAGATGCTTGGGATAGGTTTTATCTTGCGTCCAAACAGAGCTTTTGTAGAGGGAGCAAAATCATAGTCACAAGCCGTTCAGACAGAGTTCTAAAATTTGGAACAGCTCCGGCTCTAACTCTGAAGCCTCTATCTCATGAAGCATATTGGTATTTCTTCAAGACACTTACATTTGGAAGCATGGATCCTGAGACACACCCAAGATTTGCACAGCTGGCCATGGAGATAGCCAGAACGCAGAAACGTTCAATCATTGGGGGTACAGTACATCTCTTATTTGTTGAGGAACAATTTTGACATCCATTCTTGGTGCAAGGTTCTGAACTTCTGAGAGGGCTCATCCAGAAGCATGTCTCCAAATTCAGCAAGCATCCATTGGATCTTTTGAACCAAAACAGACCAGTACATATTAGACGAATGGCTAAACCTTCTGAATATTACATGGTTTTGTCGTCAGTATCATTATTACTCTTCACAAGAGGAGGTTCCCAAGATAAGAGTCGAAGATGTATTGTATGGAAGGACAAATCATATGGGAAATTTGAGGCCCTGTTATGGAGGTCTCAGATACCTCCATACTATAGCTATGTCGATGTTTATGATGGGATTCAGGAGCAAAGACTACAACTTCAAAGAGGAAGCGTTCTATGAAAGATGGAGTCATGGTTTGTTAATTTTGTCATTACCTATCTTATGTAGGAACATATCTAGTTTTGTAGTCCATATTTTTTGGTAGAATGGCACAAGTTACAGCACTGGCCAGGTGTAAAACCTGTAAGGTGTCTCAGATTATAGTTTCAACATCATCAAACTGTACTGCTACAATTTCATGTAATCATATGTGAAATATACGTGCTTAATTACATAATAACTCTTGTATTTCGCTTATACTATATTGAAACTGAGGTTTTCCCTCACATGGAAAAATATATAAGAACACGTGATGCTGAGGCATATATTTCAGGAGTGGTGGAGATGGGATATAGTTGAGTTCCTCGCCTGTATAAATCCTGAGCATGATACAGTGTAGATGCTTGATTGAAGTCACTGCTAATTTCCTCCCTCTTGGTTTCATCTTATTGAGATTACAGTATAGACCTTGTTGCGGTTCAAACCATCCAGAAGACCAGAACAGTGAGAGTGTTTCCTCTTTATGATGCTTGAGAGTTGACATGCAAATTTATTTAAAAAAAAAAATTGACATGCTGGAAAATGCTTTATTTTTTTGCAAGACGCCTACCGGAAAAAGTTGTCGAGGTCAATTTAGAAATTTTTAACTCAGCTTATGGCGTCTGGCGTGTAGAATGTGAAGTCAACAAATAATGTTGACGGGTACACATCTTTAAATGTAAGTTGACAAATTTTAACTTGCTCCTAGGAATCTTTCACCCTACCAATTACGCACCAAAAACGTTAAGCCTGCTTTTCTTGACCGTCCGATCGGCGGTTGGATAGCGATCCGGCGAGCCCCAGCTTTTGCAGAAAAAACCCTTCGATTTTAGAGAAATAAACCCGCGGGTCAACCTCCTCTCATCCCTACCTCGGCCATGCCTCTTGCCCTCCGGCGCGCCACAAAGGCGGCGGCAGCGGCTGCGCGTCTTCCTCCTCTTGAACCCTTCGCGCCCGGTGCTGGTGGATGGGCGCCGCGGCCCCACGTCGTGCCGTCCTCGGCTATGGCGGGCTCCCACCGCGGGAGAGGTGGCGTGATGTCTGAATGCGAGCACCGCGGCGGCCCTCACCCGTTCAGCCATCAACCCAAATCTCGAGAAGCGCTTGCGGCGACTCCGCACCTCCCTCTGGCGCCGCTAGCGCCCACGGGCGCTATGTCCCTGGCACCATCGGCCGGCGGGTAAGGGGCGAAGATCGGCGACCCGACACACGAGGTGGTGCGGGCGCGCGGACCCGACCGCTCCGGTCCGGCCATCCTCGCACGGGGCTGGAGCCCCAGCGCATTGCCGGGCGACCCCGGCGCCGGGAGCCGAGAGTAGTTCCGTCCACCCGAGCCATCCGGACGGCGTGGGCGCCCGACGAACCAGCCTTGGCAGGTTACGGGCGCGGCGGCCCGGCCTCTCCAATCCTGGTCATCCCAGCCGGAAGGGGCCGCGATCAAACGCACTTGGCCGTCGTCCGCTGTTCCCTCCCCTCCTCTACTCCAACGCAGCCCCCTCCAAATCTGCCATGGTGATGCAGCCTTCAGCGTTAGTCATATGGATACACATGCAGATTTGAGGAAGGGCTCACGATAATCGGACTTGAGCGGGGAAGCATCACTGCGAACCAAATGAGCATGGGCTGCCGCTGACCGAGAGTGCACCTGGGAGGTGTCGGCTGTTGGCCGTCCTCCTCGCGGCACATCGCGGCCTCCATGGTAGCTGAGGACAAGAGGGTCTCCGGCACCTCAGTCTTGACTCCTGAGCATAGCAGAGAGTATGATGAGCTGAGGACTACGAGTATTTCATTCCAAGTTTGTCTGTTCAAATTGTGAGCACATCATTGATAAAGCTTTTCTTTTAGGCGCTATCTGAAAACAGTCTCTTTGCCCAAGCAACGGCCTTAAAATTTGTTGGAAAAAAAATCAGGTCAAGTAATTATCTTTCTTTGTTGCAATTTATATGGCTTTGTGTTATGTATACTTTAACCAGTGAAGCCGATGTTTATAAATCCATTCTTACATGAATGAAAAGGAAGAGGAGGCTTAACACCAGGGACATATAAAGACCATAAAATCGAAACCAGTTTGGCGATGACAGTAGACCAGGTGATAGTTCAGGCGATAACCTGTCCCATACAGTGTCATACAGGACATTCATCATTTACCCAGGCAACTTTTCAGTGACCATGGATGTTTTGTATATCAATGGCAATATGTGCTAAAATCTTCAATATGTTCATATGTTTCTGATACAGGGAATTGGTAGGTTGTGCTAACCAATTGTTGTTTCAAAGGTCTGTGGCATTTGTCAAACATATGATTTAGAACAATGGGAATGCATGTTACATCACTATCCTTTCTCTGAAGGATGCACGGATAGGTTATCACGCTCATGAACACTAACCCCATCAAGAGTACTGCTTATTTCATATAAAAGCAATGCTTGTTTTAAAAAAGTTTTAGAGGTGTCTCCACCTTGAGGCTGTATGGTAGCTTTGCTTACTGCAAAAAATTACAGTTTTGCTATTTTAATAAGCATGAGAGTGCTATTAGGTTCATGCATATGACAAATAGTTCTTGCATATATTCTTCAAGACCATGACATGGTGGGTTGGTCTCCCTGTCCACAGATTGCTATGTAAAACTATGGCTTGCAAGTTGCAAGATTGAATGAAATCTTGAAAATCATCTAAATTTAAGTTGGGCCAGTAAAAATACGAGAACTTAAACGAATTCAAAAAAGTGTAATCTGCATGACCTATTAAAAATAACATTTAACTTTTTTACTGTTAGTAATGTTAGACCCTACATGGGGTTCTGTGAGCATATTTTAGGGAGGTCTACATGCGATTTATGAAAACAGCTTCAACTCTTGTTGGAGCTAAAGAGGAAAAAAAAAAAAAAAAAAACATCTTCACTGGTAAAAAGTGCAGCCGTTCCAAAGTGGACTTTACTCCGTCCTAAAATCTCTAGAATACATTATATTACAGGTCTGAGGGAGTAGTCCTTAGCTGGTATGCAAAGTGTGTATCAATTGTTAATCTATCAATTTTGTTTGCCAAAAAAAAACAACAGTATGTTTTTGTAACTACATATCATACATGTTTTAGGCTTTTATTTCGATGTAATCGGTTTCACCTCAATCCACTTGTGTTGGGCTAGATTGGGGTGGATTGTGGATTGATGTCAATCCGACCACATCCAAACAAGGCCTTACACAGAAACTAAATAAGCCATAGATAGTGATGGCTCATTTGTTTACTTAGCAAAGGCTCAGAATTCAACAGTCAAGGGACGCACGCCTGTACCTTTGGAGGAGATCAAAAGTCAATAGAAGAATCCAAGATGTGCTGTATGGTAGCATCAAGACATGGAAAAATTGCGGTCCTAGAAATTATAGTGATCTCAGATATACTCCCTACTACAGCATTGTCAATGCTTATGAGATTCAGATTGTTGGTGCCAAGAGGAAGCACTGTATGAAAGATGCAGTCACATTCTGTTAATTTTGTTATTTTCTGGTTTATTCATGAACATATTTATATATTTACTCTTTTTTTAGGGTAGGATGTTGTAAGTTACAGTAGAGTCAATTCTGATGTGTAACTGCTTATATCTATCCCTATTGTTTTGGCTCCAGAGCAGAGTCAATTCTGCATTTTTGGGTCTATCTTTTCAGTTCAACCCTGCAGGCCATTCTGTCAACAGAACCGCACAGTCATGTTTGCTGGTTATTAATGTCTTGGAATTCAACGGTTCAACCCAACGACCTTCCTTCCCTTGGAGCTTTTATATAAGTATAGAATACAGAGTTTCCAAAACATACAAACTTACCCAGCTCTATTGTGTTCTCTTCCTGAAGAAAAAAGAAAGCTCACATGGAAACCATCCTTTCTGCAGTCCTGGGTGAGCTGATATCAAGATCCATAAATTTCATCATCCACAAGTGGTCGAAGCCGCTGACACTGAACATGGAGGAAAGCCTACAAAGGGCTCTTCTCCGAGGAAAGGTCATCAACGAGGAGGCCATGGGACGACGCATCACAAATCAAGCCATGATCGAGCAGCTGTGCATGCTGAAAGATGCCATGCACCAAGGCTATTATGCACTTGATGCTTTCAGGTACCAGCCTCACTATGGAGAGGACAGCAATGATCCAACTGCTATGTCCCTATCCAAGGTACGATCTGCAAAGGTTCCCTATTTCTTTGGTCGACGAACTGCAAATTTTCAGAAACAGCTACAAGAGGCGCTAGACAGACTGTGCTCTATGATTGTTGATCTCAATGAGTCGGTCATGTTCTTGACGAGCTACCCTCGTCTGTATCGCCAACCTTATAGCATGCATATCCTATTGGGTAACTGCATGTTTGGTCGCCAGATGGAAGTAGAACTTGTCATCCAATTCCTGTTGCACACACAGCCTCATAGTTCTCAAGAATTGGAGGTCTTGCCAATTGTCGGTCTAGTCGAGTCGGCAAGAGTACCCTAGTCACTCATGTTTGCAAGGATGAAAGAGTCCGTGATTATTTCTCACAAATTTTGTGGTTGTGTGACTCCAATTTTACAAATGATGAGCTGGTTTGCTGGGAAGGATGTCTAATGAAACATCAAAATTGTATGCCAAACTCGAACAGAGGCAACAGATTGCTTGTTGTTATTGAATTATCTGGTGATATCTACAAAGATGCTTGGAATAGGTGGTATCTTGCTTCCAAACAGAGCTTTCCTAGTGGTAGTAAAATCATAGTCACAAGCCGTTCAGACAAGATTGCAAAGTTTGGAACATCACCGGCTCTAACTCTGAAGTTTCTTTCCAAGGAGGCATATTGGTATTTCTTCAAGACACTTACATTTGGAAGCATGGACCCTGAGAAGCATCCAAGGCTTGCACAGATTGCCATGGAGATAGCTAGAGTAATGCAGACAAGTATGTTCAATGGTGCATACGTCACCTCTTGTATCTTGAGGGACAATTTTAACACAAAGTATTGGTGTAACGTTCTAAGGTTCTTGAGAGGGTTCGTCCGAAGCATATCTCGATTTAGGCGTGCATCCATTTGATCTTCTGAAGCAAAACAAACCTTTCTGGCACGGAAGAATGGCTGCACCTTCCGAATATTTCATGATTTGTCATCAGTATCCCCGTTCTTCACAAGAGGAGGTTCGGAGATAAGCATCCAAGATTTGTTGTATGGAAGCATTAAGAGACATGGAAAATTTGAGGTCCTAGCATGGAGATCTCAGATACCCCTACTACAACTATATCATGACTTGTGAGATTAGAGAGCAAAAAACTACAGGTTCCAAGAGGAAGCGTTCTATGAAAGATGGATTCACATATTGTTAATTTTGTTATTATCTGGCTTATTTAGGGACATGTTTGTTTTTTTTCACTTTTTTTTTTTTTTGTCGTTTGGATGTCTCAAGTTACAGCATAGTCATAAGTTAGAGGAGAGTCAATTCTGAGGTGTGCTACATTTTGATATCTGCAGTGTAAGTGCTTATCTACATAATGACACATGAGTTAGAGTCATATATTTTCCTTGGATATGGTGAATCCTTTCTAGTTGTTAGTTTTACTCCAGACTCCAGACAGCAGCCTCAGCCTGGGCCAGCACGGTTCGTTGGTTCAAGAAGATTTGTCATCCCGCCAATCTGTGGCCCAGAAAGAGCTGCAAATTTACTGGAGTTAGTTGTAACGAATTTATTTCTTATCGCAAGATGTTGTTTCGATGTAATCAATTCCACCTCAATCCACGTGTTGAGACGGATTAACACGTGTGTGGGGTGGATTGGGGTGAAATTTAGTTTAAATTTTTACTTCAATCCGCCTCAACACATATGGATTGATGTTAATCCAATGGGGCAACCTGGTATAGCCACGCAATTTTTTCCCAATCCCATCACGTCTAAATAATGTCTTGCAAAAAAAAACTACATAGGCAATATATGGTGATGATTCATTTTGGTTTTACTTAGCAAAGGCTCGGAATTCAACAGTCAAGGGATGTACGCCTGTATCTTGGAGGTAGCAATTGTGAAGAAGATTAAAAGTCAATAGGTATTTAAAAAAGTCAATAGGATAATCAAATGAAGGCGAAAGCTGTCCCAATAGTCATAATACATGTGAATGGATTATTGACTATTTGACTCGATCGACAAGGCGAAAGCCGCCCCAATTGTCTTGTAAATCGAAATAAATCTGTACGGCTTGGAAAAATGGCAGCGCCTTCTAAACATTTAATGATTTTCAGTATCAAAAGTCTTCCCAAGAGGAGGTTCATGAGACAATAATCAAAGATGTGATGTGTGGAAGCATTAAGAGACATAGAAAATTTGAGGTCCCTAGTGGATGTTTTGTTCCCAGGACTTTTTGTGTTGACTTAGGACTAAAAAAAGTTTGTAAAATTAAAGTCCATAGAAAACGGAGGGTCCTTTTTTTGGGACATTTTTACTAAAAGTCCCTAGAAGCACCTCCTTCTAAAAGTTCTAGGACTAAAAAAGAAAATCCTAGGAGTAGTTAACCAAACAAGGTCTTAGTATGGAGATCTCAGATAACCCCTACTACAGCTATGTCAATGCTTATGGGATTCTGAGAGTGAAAAATCGGAGGTGTGCAGACGAAGCATACTGTATGAAAGATGGAGGGCACATTCTGTTAATTTTGTCGTTTCTGGTTTATGCAGGAACATATTTATATTTTTACTCATTTTTTCAGGGTAGGATATGTTGTAAGTTGCAGCAGAGTCAATTCTGATGTGTAATCCTATTTACATATGAAGTGTAACTGCTTATATCCTCATAGTACATAATGGCGCATGAGCCAGAGGCATGTATTTTCATGGAACATGTTGAATCCTTCCCTGATGTTGGTTTTACTCCAGAGCCAGACGAATGAGCCTCAGGTTGAGGCCTGCATTTTCCGCTCTATCTTTTCAGTTCAACCCAGCAGGCCATTCTGTCAACAGAACCTCAGCCGTGTTTGGGGGTTGACTTAGGCCGTCCCCAATGGTTAGCTATTTGACTATCTAGATGTGACGTGGCAAGAAAAAAGTTGGAGAGAGAGTAGTCACTAGCTACATGCAAATAGCTAGACTATTTCACGTAGCCCAAGAATATGTGAGAAGAGCATGTGGATATGTGAGAAGAGCATGTAGGTCCAATAATATAAAATAGTCTTTGTTATTGTCTCTCACCTCCACATCGCCTAACTACGTAGCTAGCACTAGCTATTACCATTGCGAGACGTCCTTAGTGAAGGCTTGGAATTCAACAGTCAAGGGCTGTACGGATTCTGGGGAAGTATCCCAACCGGTAGCAATTTCAAACAAAAAATACAAAGTCTAGCCACAATAACTAGGTGCGGCAAAAGAAAACTCATCCAACGACCTTTCTCTCTTTGGAGCATCGATATAACCATAGAACACAGGGTTTCTGACCAAAACATCCAAAATAATCACCCAGTATTTTAAACCTCAGTCATGCTTTTTTTCGAAAGCGAGCTTAGCTCGTACTTCATTAAGAGAAGGGGAATGTTTACATGATTTGTGCCCGTCCCATGGCGAGGTGACAGGAGCCGAACACAAGTAAGCACACTTACACAAAAGCACCGTCTTTAACTGTAGAGTTGAACATTTGTAAAACTAAGAAATCACAATTTTGCTATGGAAAGCAAGTGGGGGCCACTCAAGGGGGCAGAGGGGCTTGCAGAAGCGGGAGAAGCCCCCGAAACCCAGCGGCCACCCAAGACTCGGCCTCGCCGCGGATGACAACAATAAGTAGCGACGGGCGTCTTGGATGTGTTGTCGAAAGTTCGCCGATTGCGCTCCTTTCAAGTTTCCAATGAGACGAGGAGCACGAGGGAGTCGAAGGCCCTCCGCCCCCCGGGGCTAGGGCACGCACGCCCGCCCACCAAGAGGCTAGGCACGCACGCCGACCACCAAGAGGCTAGGCCGAATCCTCGAAGTCGGGCACGTGTGTGGAGACACACGAGAGAGAGAGAGAGAGAGAGAGAGAGAGAGAGAGAGAGAGCAGAGGAACCACACCTACCAAGAGAAGACACAAGAGGCGAGCCGGGTGGTCGATGGATTCATCCTCCCGTGAACAGAGGGTGCAGTCCGCTGAGGGTTGTAGGCCGTGCCGCCACATCGCCAAGGTCGTCCATGGCCTGCCATGCAATGCCAGCCAGCAGAAGAACTTCACCTTAGGCGGCGCAGACGCCTGCCAGATCTCTGAGGTCCCGGCTAGTGGAGTCCTCCCCGCGAAGAAGAGCTAGTAGGCGGAGGAGCTAGAGTAGACTGCACTCGACGCCCACTTCTAGACGAAGCGGTGCAGGTCGTCTTCTTTGTAGTTATACATGCCGCACCAAGTCATGTAGCCGCATGAACTGCCGATTACGCTGCCGTGCGGGCTCCGACAATGTCCCCGATCCACTATTCATTGTGGGAGCGCCACGGACCGTGCGACCACGCCGTCGGCTGCCCACCAGTTGGAAAAGGGCCGAGCAAACTTACATATGGCTCCCTCCGGTAACCACACGTCTGTCTAGAGCAACACGCTCGCTCCGTCCCCCAACACAATGGACACAGAAGCCCGAAACAAACTGTCCACCACGCGCTCAGTCCTACAAGGAAGTCTCGCCTAGGGAACATCGGGCTACGAGCGACGTTGCCATTCCCAGCGAAGGCGAGTGCAAAGCCTGTACCTATGGTCCGATAACCCCAAAGCCCCCAAGTTCCTTGGGAGCACACGCGATGGGCCATGCCACCATGCATTTCCCCGAGTAGAGAGAGTCGTTCCGCCCAAAGGAAAGCTCGGTGTATCTTGTTGATCTCCTCGATAGCCCGGGGGACAGGCCTGGCGAGATAGAGGTGTGGACCGGGATCGCCGACAACGTGGTCCGAACGAGCATAGTCCTCCCGACCTTGGTGAGAAGTCCACCCTTCCAAGTGGGGATCCTAGCCGCCACCTTGTCCACTAGCTTCTGCTCGGTAGCATGGTCGAGGCACGAGCAAGAGAGGACTCCCAAGTACTTGACTAGGAAGTCTTGCGCCCTCTGGGGGGCGTCGCTTGCACCCGGCGGCGTTGTCCTCCTCGAGCACCGAATGGGCGTGATAATGCATTTGTCCAAATTAGTGGATAGGTCGAGGCGCCCGCGAAAAAGGTCTAGAATCTAGCGGGCGCGGTGAAGTCTCTCACCATCGGTGAGGAAGATGACAATGTCGTTCGCATAGATAGGTGCCCTGTACTTGATGGCATCGCCAGGAAGCGAGGAGAAGATGTCAACGTAGTCTGCCTCGGCGAACAACATGTTGAGGACCTCCATGACAATCATGAAGCGCAATGGACAGAGTGGGTCGCCCTGTCAGAGCCCCTCGCATGGCGTATGCACGGCCTAGGATGACTATTCACAAGCACCTTAGTACTTGCAGACGCTAGCATCGCGGTGATCCGGCCTGCCCGCCACCGCGGGAAGCCGATACGCTCCAAGACGTCGAGGAGGAAAGGCCAAGCCACTGAGTCGAAGGCCTTGGCGAGGTCCACTTTTTGAAGCACCAAAGGGATGTGATGATCATGGAGCCATCGATAGGTAAGTTGCACGGTGTGGTAGTTCTCATGGATCCGCAACCCACGATGAAGGTCAACTAGTTGACCTTGACAATGCCGTGCATCCAATTGCACGACGTTAGTGCATTGGGGCTCACGGGACTGCGGGGTGGGGCTCGACAATAGCGCAACACCGAGAAAGAGCGCCTAGTGGAGACCCCGGAGGAGATGCTTGTAGGCCGGGAGTGTGTCGTCGTTGGAAGCCGCTGCCACATGGGGCGCGTCGAGGTCGGACGGTGCGGCGTCGGCGCTACGACCCAACTCGAGGAGCCGGTGCTCGGGCACGGAACTCCATAAGGAGGGTGAGGGCACTTCCCAAAACAATGTCCCACCGCGCCCGCAGTTCGAACAACGCGGCCTAGACGAAAGCGCTTAGCACGCAGGTGGCTGGAGGAGCCGCAGCTTCGTGCACACCGCCGTGGAGGTACGCTGGGTGACCGCGGACGTCGGGCGAGAGCGGTGCCGGCATCGGTGGCTTTCCACCCGGGAAGCCATCCTCGTCTCGAATCCCCTCAAGTCCTCTTTGATGATATTGTCTCTCCCACAATTTCTATCGATACATATGTGCACAATTGATCCAAACACAAGGAAACACATATGTAGGGGAGCTACTATTACCAAAACCCAACCTTGAAATGTTTGTAGGACATAGGCCAAAAATTTGACCCTAATCTAATATCAGACACCTCACTATGGCCAAAGAGCTTTTTATAGAAGTCTACTATATGTTGAGTTACTCTCATTTGGCCCTTAAATTCCATGTTGAGTTACTATATCATCTCTCATTTGTTGAGGGACAATTTTAACATACACTTTTGGCACAAGGTTTTGACCTTCTTGACAGGGGCCATCCAGGAGCATTTCTCTGAATTCAGCGTGCATTTTTATGATCTTTTGTACCAAAACAGACCTGCACAGCATGGCAGAATGGAAAAGCCTTCTGAAGATATCGTGATTTGTCATCAGTATCACTGTTTGTCACAAGAGGAGGTTTCAGAGATAAGTTTTAAAGATTTGATGTATGGAAGCATTAAGAGACATGGGAAATTTGATGTAGCCCCATACTACAGCTATTTCAATACTTGTGAGATTCGAGAGCGAAAAATTACAGGTGCGAAGAGGAAGCACTGTATAGAAGATGGGGCCACACTCTGTTGATATTGTCCTTTCTGTTTTATGCAAAAAAAAAAAATACACATAAGTTCTGCATGGAGAAATTACATAGTAGATAGTGATGGCTCACTGGCGCAATTAGCAAAGGGTCACAATTCAGCAGTCAAGGGCTGTATCTATCGAAGTAGACAATCAGTAGAAAGTGTAAGCAAGTAATTAAAAAATCAAGAATATTAATTAATGTAAAGGCCCCAAAAGTCATACACGTGAATGGACTATTGACTTTCAATTTAGATTTTTCTATATGTTTTTGCTTCTTGAGCCCAATTGTTCTTATATGCCCTTGCTCTCCTTTGAGTTTGACGTGAAGTATAGAATACAGATGACACTGTGAGTTTCAGAAACATCAATACCCATCTTGTGTTTTCTTAGTTCTTACCTTTTTCTGTAGCGTTATCTTCCTGAGGAGAAAGATTGAACTCCCAATTGGAAAGTTTCCTTTCTGCAGTCCTGGGTGAGCTGATATCTCGATCCATAAATTTCATCATTAACAAGTGGTCAAAGCCACTGACACTGAACATGGAGGAAAGCCTACAAAGGGCTCTTCTCAGAGCACAGGTCATCATTGAGGAGGCCATGGTACGCCAAATCACAAATCAAGCGATGCTGCTGCAGCTTGGCATGCTGAGCGATGGCATGCACAGAGGTTATTATGCACTTGATGCATTCAGGTACCAGCCCCACTGTGGAGAGATGGCAATCATCCAGCTACTAGGCCAATTCTATTCTACTTAATTGAAAGACAGAGTTGCTGCCATTACATTAAAAAAAAACACTCTGCAAAGGATCCCTATTTCTCCTGTCAATCTGTAGATGGTGATGGCTCATTGGGAGTAGTTCTTAGTTGGTATACAAAGTTTAAATCAATTTTTTACATAAGCCGCCATAGATGGTGATGGCACATTGGTTTCCTTAGCAAAGGCTCAGAATTCAACAGTCAAGGGCTGTACGCCTGTGTACCTTTGGAGGTAGCAAGCATGAAGGAGATAAAATGTCAACAAAGTAACCAAGTGAAGGCGTAAACAGTCCCAATGGTCATAAATGTGAATGAACTATTGGCTCTACCAGGTTAGTTGATTCTCATAATCTTATATGTACTTGCATCTTTAGACCAGTTATTCCAATATGCCCATGTTCTTCTTGGAGATTTAATTATTGGTGGCGTGGTGGATGTTGTAATAAGTTACAGCAGAGTCAAGCCCAAAGGCATATATTTTGGTGAAATGTAGAATGTCTTGGTGGTTCGCTTAGCGAAGGCTTGGAATTCAACAGTCAAGGGCTGTACGGGTCCCAACCGGTAGCAAGTTCAAACAAAAACAAAAAAATCAGTCAGAATAAGGCAAAATAGAAGTCACCCAATGACCCTTCTCTCTTGGAGCTTTGATATAAGCATAGAATACAGAGTTCCCAAAACATCCAAACTCACCCAGTGTTTTCTTACCCATCCTATTGTGTTCTGTTCCTGAGGAAAAAGAGAGAGCTCACATGGAAACTTTCCTTTCTGTAGTCCTGGGTGAGCTGATATCAAGATCCATAAATTTCATCATTAACAGGTGGTCGAAGCCTCTGCCACTAAACATGGAGGAAAGCCTACAAAGGGCTCTTCTCCGAGCAAAGGTCATCAACGAGGAGGCCATGGGACGACACATCACAAATCAAGCCATGATAGAGCAGCTGTGCATGCTGAGAGATGCCATGCACCAAGGCTCTTATGCACTTGATGCTTTCAGGTACCAGCCTCACTATGGAGAGGACGGCAATGATCCAACTGCTATGTCCCTATCCAAGGTACAATCTGCAAAGGATCCCTATTTCTTCAGTCGAACTGCACATTTCCAGGAACAGCTACAAGAGGCGCTAGACAGACTGAGCTCTATGTTTGTTGATCTGAATGAGTTGGTCATGTTCTTGATGACCTACCCTCGTTTGTATCGCCAACCTTATAGCATGCATATCCTATTGAGTAACTGCATGTTTGGTCGCCAAATGGAAGTAGAACTTGTCATCAAATTCCTGTTGCACACACAGCCTCATAGTTCTCAAGAATTGGATGTCTTGCCAATTGTCGGTCCAGTCAGAGTCGGCAAGAGTACCGTAGTCACTCATGTTTCAAGGACCAAAGAGTCTGTGATTATTTCTCAGAAATTTTGTGGTTGTCTGACTCCAATTTTACAAATGATGAGCTGGTTTGCAGGGAAGGATGTCTAATGAAACATCAAAATATGCTAAACTCGAACAGAGGTAAGAGATTTCTTGTTGTCATTGAACTATCTGGAAATCTCTACGAAGATGCATGGAACAGGTTGTATCTTGCTTCCAGACGGAGCTTTCCTAGTGGTAGTAAAATCATGGTCACAAGCCATTCAGACAAGATTGCAAAGTTTGGAACAACACCGGCTCTAAATCTTAAGTTTCTTTCCGAGGAGGCATATTGGTATTACTTCAAGACACTTACATTTGGAACCATGGACCCTGAGGAACACCCAAGGTTTGCAAAACTTGCCATGGAGATAGCTAGAACGCAGAATGGTTATTTCCATGGTGCAAACGTCATCTCTTATTTGTTGAGGGACAATTTTAACATACACTTTTGGCGCAAGATTTTGAGCTTCACGACAGGGGCCATCCAGAAGCATGTCTCTGAATTTGGCGTGCATCCGTTTGATCTTCTATACCAAAACAGACCAGTACAGCATGGAAGAATGGCTAAACCTTCTGAAGATTTCGTGATTTATCATCAGTATCACCGGCCGTCACAAGAGGAGGTTCCGCAGATAAGTTTTGAAGATTTGTTGTATGGAAGCATTAAGAGACATGGAAAATTTGACGTCCTAGTATGGAAATCCCACTTAGCCCCATATTACAGCTATGTCAATACTTGTGAGATTAGAGAGCGAAAAATTATCGGTGCGAAGAGGAAGCACTCTATGAAAGATGGGGCTAAACTCTGTTGATATTGTCGTTTCTGGTTTATACAAAAAAAAATACATATATTTTAATTCACTTTTTTGGGGTGGAATGTCATAAGTTATAGTAGAGTCAATTCTGAAGTGTATGTGCCTATGGAGATGGAAGCCAAGCACCCTATTGCAATTGCAAGTCAAGTGGAGTCTCATTTGTTCAAGAACATTTGGCATACCATCAATCTTTTAGGTGTTTGAATTTTGAATTTGACTCGAGTTAGTTGCAACCAAAAAAAATCACATCACAAAATGTTAGCTGCATATATAGGTACTCAAATCCAGTATAATGTATGGTTGCTCTGTTTCTTGTGTACTCTTGAATGAATGCGTTGGGAATTCATGTACTTGCTCCTCCGAGGTTCTAATCTTATTGCCTTCTCTTATCATAGTCAGAGTGTGCTGAAATCACGCCAATCTAAAGATTTCTACTGCAATATAAGCTAATTAAAACTAAGGCTTACACGTTTTTTTTCTTTTTTTGAAAAATCCAGAAATCTGGCTTTGGTATTAATAAGGATAGTAGAAGATTACATGCGTAAGCAAACGCAAACAACTTTCCGATTTGATAGACTATCAAACTGGGCGAGAGAACAACGGACTACTCACAAACTAAAAACAACCAAAGTGCATCTTCTAGGTGCACTATCATGAGACCTCCATCATGTTCGTCCCTAATTCCGCTTTGCAATTGCAGCTAGGGTCTTGCAAAGCTCTATGTCATGGAGCTTCGCCCTAGCCCATAGTGCCTTGACCCGCCTTCTCGAGGTCGGTCCTGTCCAAAAGCCGTCGATGTACTCTACGACTATCTGCATCCGCGCCGACGACTCACCATTGATAAAGTCCAGCTCGGCGCATAAGCTTGAGTCGGGCGCGTTATTTAACCAGCACGGAGGAAGGACATGCAACCTGACTTAGACGGAGCGGGTGGGTACCTTATCTCTCTTGGGCTTGTGCACCCGAGGTGCAGGCGAGCCAGCAGCTTACATTGTCGGCTTAGGCGGCGCCGGCAGGATTGGGGGTGGGAGCTTGCGGAAAAGTCCGGCGTAGAGGTCATCAGGCGCCCTCCCCAGTGTGGACTCTCGCACCTGACCATCCATGGCATCCCCCTCCTGTCCCTCCACCTCTATGGCTGAGACGGGAAGCTCAACCTCAGACCCCTGGGCCAACTCCAAGTGCCCATTTGCATGGACTGCAGCTGGGGGAGGAGCAATGGCTAGCGACACATCCACCTCCAAACAGATGGCTGGTGCAAGAGGTGGGGACCTAGCCACCGGTGGTCTCGCCAAGACGGCGACGCAGCAATCTCATCCAACACGGGGTCAACCCCATGCCAGAGGCTCCTCCGCGCAAAGCTCCAGCACTAGCATGTTTGACGCAGTGGAGTGGACAGCGGCGGCATCAGTGGAGCTGAGCAACACACTCATGTTGTCATCCATTGCGAGCGTACTCTTGCGTCGCCGGCGTCATCGTCGAGCTATGTCGGCGCCCTCCCGCCTTGCCACATCCGAGCTCGGCAGATCGCTGAGGGTGACATCTTTGGGAGGCAGATGGGTGGTGGGAGGCAAGAGGGTTGACGACGTGAGCCGAGCTACCTACCTTCGCATCCGATGGCACAACTCTAGGTTGCCTGCACTCCCTAGCAAGGTGGTGGAGGCCATGGCAGCTTACGCAACGTACAGGGTCCTAGCATTGCACGACATGGTGGTCGGCGCTGACACAAAGGATGTAGCGACCGTAGAACGCCAGCGGGGTCAACCGTGGGCGGCTGACGCCCCACGGTACTCAACCCCCGCGTTCTTTGCGCCCTGGTGCCTGCACCGACTGCTTAGGTTGTTGGGGGAGCACGCGCTTCCAACCGCCGGGCGTGCCCGGTAGTCGCCTTTCTCCCGGGCCCTAGCCGCTAGTGGACAGAGATTCACCTAGTGTTGGCATTGGTGCCCGAGGCTCGCCGCGCCCACTTAAGTTCGAGGCCCGCTGCCGCGCGGCATGCTCACCAACAACCGGCGGCTCTCACCCTCGGCGTCCAACGATGACGGCGGTGCCGGGCGCTGATGTTTGCACCTCGGCCGGTCCCCGTGCTCCCGACACCGGCAACGCCCACGCCGGCGTCCCCCACCAACTCGACGCCCTTGGCGGAGTCGACGGCATACTGAACGCCGCTCGGTTGCATGCATGAGCATGAGCAGCCGGAGAGGGCCCGACGAGCCACGCGGTAGGAGAGGTCCGCCACAATGTCCCCATTGTCATCCTCATCGCCAAGGTCGGAGCGCCTTCGACCAAGACGTTACTCCATCGCACGCCTTCGATCCGACCGTGGAGGAGATGAAGGGAGCGGCGTCGGGTGAGAGAGACCGTCCCACCTGGCCACGCCGCGCATCTCCCACAGCCGCCGCCTGAATGTGGCTCGTTGATGGAGTAGTGAGTGAATGCGTGGGGAGGTGGGGGCGCAAGATCCCCCGCCACCCGCCTGGCCCGGTGAGGTAGGCGCCTCGAGGCCATCGCCACGGACCCGACCGGTTCGGAGCGAGGCGAGAGGCGAATACGGGGGGCGGAGGTCGTGGACCCCGCATTGTTGAGGTCGGGGGGGTGGATCCGGTCGCCGCCGGCGAAGCAGGAAGGTGCAGGGCCTCGTTGTCATGGAGCGGGCATCGAGATGGGAGGCAGCTCGCGGCATAGGAAGGCGGAGCGATTGGGTCTTTGGAGGCGATGGATCCCTCATTGTTGATGTCGAAGGCGGACCGTGCCGAGCCGGGTGTAGGGGAGGCGCGAGGACCGCTAGCTGGGTTGGGTTGGGCGGCGGCGGTGGTTGGGAGACGGCTGGCCAAGAAGGATTCTCGAGTGGTCGGGGGCGGGGGACACGGGAAGGGAAGGAGGAGGATAGGGCGGGGGGCATTGGCGGGTGTTGCCGCGGCACGCCACCGGGGAGCTAGCCGGGGTCGGGGGCATCATCCGCGACTCTGTTGGATCTCGGTCCGTGATGGCGGGAGAACCGCTAGGGCTTTACACGTACAAGCTTAAACTTTAAAGTGTTATATGCAAAGTGTGTTCCTGTAACATTCACAGATGATGAGATCTTGAAACTCATCTAAATTTAGGCTGGGCCAATAAAAGCACTGAGCTAGAATGGAATTCACATTAATTTTGCTATGCATCTAGTTATACGCTATGTCTAGATACATAGCAAAAGAAATGAATCTTGAAAAGCCAAAGTGAACTACAATTTGGAACGGAGGGAGTAAAATGTTGGAAAAGAAAATCAGTATGTAATGTGACATCTGCAGTGATTATGTAGACCTTGTCTGTGTCGGTGCTTATTGACAGCTTTAAGTCTTGTAGTTATCCTTATTAGTAGGGTGGCTGCATAAGCACCCTTATCTAGCTTTAGCATCTTAGTATATGCTTAGCTTACTTCCCTTGTAAGGAACCTACCTCTATGTACTAAGCAGGCAGCCCAAGGGTGTGGCAAAGTAATAGAAAATCAGTCCCAAAACTATCTTTGCCTCCAACACTTAAATTTCATATGGGACTTTTTGGTGCTGAAGTATCAGCTGTAGTTCTGCCAGGTAATTATAAACAATGTAAGCAACAGGGGCTGAATATATAGTGTACAAAATTGGTATTTTGTATGTAATACCGTGCGTGTACTAACCGCCTCTGAAGGCTTGAAATTGTTGTACCAACAACTTCTAAAGTAACCGGTGATTTGTCAAGTGGGTTTGACTGAATGATCAGAGTAAAATTGTAAATCATAAATCTGAGACTTGTTTATTAGTTTGGGAAATTGTGATGAGACATAGGTTATGTTAGAGGAACTGACCTATAGAAATAATTCTTGCTGAGCTATTTTTTCATATGGGTGCTTGTCCACTTCAGCACATTTGCGACCAGAAACTTTGTGTTGTAGACAAGAGCAAGTAACCTGAGATGTACTACATATTTATATGTGTATATACATAGTGGAAGGAACCTTACAATGTGACTTCAGATGTCTTCGGTGTGTTGTCAGGTACAGAGCCGGTGGTGGTGTTCCCTGGTTATATGGTACAGAACATAGAAGGATCAATAAGTAAATAATGACAGTAGGAATATAGTATAATTTGGAGCATAAATATTCATTTTAAGCTATTTTGATATACCATAGTAGTTTCAGCATGCATAATGTCGATAGTAGATTGACGCTGAGTGCTTTGAGCTTGAATCTGTGCTGGATGTAATTCAGCCATAGTTGCTGATACATCTACCGGTACATTACTTTCTTCAATGAGTTGCTGTGTGTCCAGCCACCGCAGAAGAAATAAAATGTCTGTCAACAAAAAAGTGAGAAAAGAAGAAAAGAAGGAAAAAAAAAGGAAAAAAAAAAAGAGAACATACCAAAGGTCAGCAAATGGACCTTTATATTTGCGAGAAACAGATAAAGAACATGACATTTTCAGACATTGTTAGAGAGAACACAAATACAGATTAAGAATTGGAGGCAGCTCCATACCTGGAAACGGATCCAACAGCAATTAGCGATGGAAGATGAATGAATCAGGGTCAACAGATGAAGGGCCACAGATATTTGGCCAGAAATGCCAACGCGTGTGTGCTGCCTCTCTGAATCGAACCTGTACGATCTGTCTGTTAGGACAAATATGAGAATGTGAGACTAATTAGTTGTCCTCAACTGGAAGAGTAACTGAATAAGCTGCTAGGACAATTTCTAAATGTTCATTTCATTCTCTTACTTTTTCACTTTCCAACATGGACAACCTATTTTTTAGAGTAACATACATAATTGTTGGATTTAATTTATTTTCTTGAGATGGAAAAAGATCAAAATTGATTAAAGGATGCTAAACACTAGTGGATTCTTGAAGCTTCTAGCAATGTCAAGTAAGAGTTGGAAAGATGCAAGTCAAAAGCAAATTGAGTTTAGCAAAAGGAAGAAGTAGTAAAATAGAAATTGACTATTAGCTAGCATTTTGTAACAATGAGCTGTATTTGAATGTCGGTTACTGTAGCAATGGCGGCTACTGTAGCAAACCGACCCAATGTCCTATATAAGGACATGTTGAGCTCCTTTGTAAGCTAAGCTAGGAAGTTAGGAAATTAGATTGGAAAGGTGACTAGCTTCAGATAGCCTAGAGCTGTATGAATAGAAGCTAGTTAGGAACCTAGAAAGTGTTGTGCTAGCTTCAGATAGCCTCGAGCTGTATGTATATGTTTGAGAAGAAATAATAAAGCTATAGAGCTCATTGCCTCAAACTTTCAGCCAACATTAGACCTGGTTCAGTTCAACCCAACGGCTGAACCTGAACCCAAGAAGTGCGGTGTGTGTGAGTTGAGGACAGAGACAGCTCCTGCTCTTCTTCTACCTGGATCAGGGAGGAGGGAGAGAGCAGCGGCGAGCAGGTTGCTCACCTTAGTTGCTGGTCCAGCGACTAACAATAATCAGGTGCATGTCAGGTCAATTATAGCATCAATTTTTTTTCTCTTCATATGTACAAACTGTGACATCTTATAGTGTTGTTCCTTGTTACCTCCCCTAATAATTTCATTTGGTATAGCAGTACTCAAGATGATTCAAAATTTTTATTGTCAAGCACAGAAACCAGCAATTCCATGGCAGAGACTGCCTAGCAAATTCTCATCCATCGAAGAAGCATACTGTTATCAAAAAACAAAAACAAAAAAAAAAGACATACTGCACTCCACTATTATTAATAGGTTATTTAAAATGGTCGATGGGTTGCCAGCAAATTCTACCTGATGCAGTTCGTTGGTACTTGTTGCTCACATGTCCCTCCTGCTTATCCTTAAGGAGCAACCCCATATAAGAAGACCAGAAACAAAGATCTGACATGGAATGGAAAGAAAACTGATTGTAAAGAAGCTTGTTGAAGACCAGACCATTCTGTAAAAAAGCTTGTTGAAGGCCAGACCATTATCTGATTTTTAAGCAGTAGTGTCATACTCCCTCCGGGATGGTATTAAAAGTCGTTTAGGACAAATGACACGGTCTCCAAAACACAACTTTAACCTCTTATTATTATAAAAATATTTATGGAGATGTGATATATGTTTACTTTTATCAAAGTATTTTTAAAGATAAATCTACTCATATAATTTTTACATATATAAACTCAACAACTTAAAAAGTTATTGATGATTTATATTCCGATGTTTGACCTAAACCTTGTCCAAAAGCGACTTCTAATACCAAACCCGGAGGAGTATAGTATAGCTTGAAAAGCAGGGAGGAGTAATCTGAGTAATTTGATCAAGCTCTTGTCAAACTAAAAAGAATAGAGAAGAAAACACCAATTAGGTAGTAACCATAAGGTTTCAGATAACAGTCATAATCTAGCAGTAGACATAAAGGGCGACCTTTTCAATTTTAGATATTTATAGGAAGCCACTCTGGTTCACATGAACTGAGATTTCAACAAAGCTTAATTTCATTCAGTATGCGTACAAAGGATTTCAAAATGTATATTTGATGAATTAATGTAATAAAGGATCAATAAACAAAAGAATTGGTACAACCAAGACAAAAATACAACATTATATTATACTCTATCGTTTATCATGCAGCTATATCTACTCTAAGTGGTTATATCTCACCCAACACCAGATCAGTGGTAATCACAAGGTCATACATTTTAAAAAGCAACAAATAAATAGTAGAGCTGTATGTCGTAGAAAACTATGACATTTCATCGAACACTTACAAGGCATAAATCAGTAAGAGAAAGTGCTTAAAATTACAAGGCAGTACTGAAGAACGTCCATGCATTGGCTGACTCAAAAACCCAGCATATTGTCTTCGGCTCGTGCTCAAGGAAATACAACATTATATTATACTCTATCGTTTATCATGCAGCTATATCTACTCTAAGTGGTTATATCTCGCCCAACACCAGATCAGTGGTAATCACAAGGTCATACATTTTAAAAAGCAACAAATAAATAGTAGAGCTGTATGTCGTAGAAAACTATGACATTTCATCGAACACACTACAAGGCATAAATCAGTAAGAGAAAGTGCTTAAAATTACAAGGCAGTACTGAAGAACGTCCATGCATTGGCTGACTCAAAAACCCAGCATATTGTCTTCGCCCGTGCTCGTCTCCCAAATTCGGTCATGGCAACCAGGTAGCTAGATGGAGGCAAGGAGATAGAGAAGGAAGAACCTAGGATTGGTTGGGGCGCTGCACATCGAGAGCCACGCCACGCCGCGCCATCGAACCAGCCCACCGTGTAGCCGCGCCACACCATCGTCCACTCCAAAAAAAGTGCGAGAGGATATGGGGAAGCAACCTTGGGACCAAGGAGGAGGAGAGACCTATTACCGTGCCGTGAGGTTCAGCCGCCGACGCTGCACATGCACCTAGGGTTAGGGTTTCATCGAGCAGGCGCGTGGTGGCCTCGAGACTGTCGCCGGTTCAGGAGGAAAGAGGAGACAAGGAGGAGGAGGAGGACGAGGAGGAGGCAGCTGCCGCTGCCATCCTCCCCGAGAGAGTGCGAGACGAGAGGGGAGGGAGAGGAGCGGGGAAGCGGGTTTTTTTTCCCCGAGGGAAGGGGCTTCAGCTGTTTTATTTGGAGCGGGGGCCAGTTAGGTGTTGACACGTGGCCCAATCACGGGAAGTTACTGTCCTGCTGTAGCAATTTGATGACGTGGGAGGCCTGGCTGCACGGGAAGGCAAACGTGATTGTATTAGTTAATGCAACATACCTCCTATAGAGTGTAGAATCTGACAAATCAAATTTCATCCACTGCCTTAACAAATTGTTTGGTGAAATATACATGATCACTAAACTACACACTAAGGGTGTTAGAGAAAACTTAAAGCCTACCCTTTTGTACACATATTCCAAGTTTCAGTACATGTGCAACATACTAAGTCATGGCTATATATTGATGAAAAGATGTGAAAAAGTTCCAACTATTAATCTGAAAGATTTTAGGCATAGGTTAAGTAATCTGGTACAGAGTAGGGCCACAGAAAACTTCACCATCGGATTAGGAATTCTTTTATTCTCCCAAACCCTGTATAGATCCTGTCTTCTTAAGAAAAGGATTAACAGTACCATAGTGAAGGATAAACTTACAATTTTGTTCCATTCATCAGTTCAGTAAACTCACTCTGTTTTCAAATACTTGGCAACTCAAACTGGACAGAATTTTGCTTAGGCACCTTCAGAGACTTATAACTCCTTCTATCTGAGTTATACATACTGTGGTTCGTGGCACATCTCGCTGAAACCCCCTTGAGTTGGAGGAGACATCTATACTCTATACTAAGTTACTAACTCTGCAGGCCAACAGACAAAAAATGGAGTTGGAGAATGGCTGCCACTCTGCTTGGTAGCATCATCAATTCCAAACGTTGAGAATAAGAAGATTTTCAGCCATCGCAACCAAGCCTAAACATTTCTGAACCGTTATTCAGTAAGTGAGTCAGCTAAACCATGACAAAATCAGTTGCAACCAAAGCTGGGTTCTCCTGATGCAAAGCATAAATCTTATCGGTCATTCCTTCCTTCCGATAAGCTTCCACCAAGATAGAGTATGTCACAGCATCAGGATCACACTGTGTATGCTTCATGTGCCTGAAGACCCTCTCCATCTCCATAAGATCATCTGCTCTTGCACATGCACCAAGAATAGCATTGTGGAAAGATGTATTTGCAGGCACCTCAAGCCTCTCAGCAAGCTTAACCATGCCGACCACCTTATGGAATTGCCCTGCTTTGCTAAACCCATTTATTAGACAACAGAAGGTCTTTGTATCCGGCTTCATACCCTCAGAGCGCATCTGGTTAAATGTGTGCTCCATGTTTTTGGCATCACCCACCTCAGCAAATGCCTCAATCACATTGTTGTATATGTCGCAGTTGTCCATGGGAATGCTAGCTTGCGCATGTACTCCATGACTGCAGACATCTTATCATACATCCGCTTCTTCCCATAGGCGCCAATCAGGATGTTCAGTGTGCGAGTCTCTGGTTCGACCCCATAGCTTCGAATTTCTCGCACCATTTTTCCATCAATTCAACCTGCCCCCTGTTTCCAAACAGGCTTAAGATAATGTTCATGGTCCAGACATCTGGTTTGCAGGCTGTGCTGTCGAGCATGTCAGAGAGCACCTTCTCCATGTCATCCAACCGTCCCAGCCTTTCCATAGCCACTGAGGACAATATTCTGTGTGACCGTGTTGGGTGCTATAGCGCCGCCATGTCTTTGTACATAACATCGATGAGGTCAAACCTGGTGGCATCGACACAGGCCTTGATGATGGTGCTGTAGGTGTAGACATCAGGCTGGCACAACGGTGAGCCCTTCATGTCATTGAGAAGCTGGAGCGCCTCATCCAGTAGGCCACTGCGGCAATAAGCCCCAACTAAGGCAGTGTAAAGCTCAGGGGTCGGCTGGCATCCTTGTTGCTGCATCTCATCGAAGAGCTGGTGTGCTCGAGCAGGCTGCCCCGATCGGCCGAGCAGCACGATGAGCTTCATGTAGGTGCCTTCTTTGGGATGGTAGAATGGCTGCTCCTTGAGCATCTCAAAGACCTGCCAGCACCAATTCGCAATTAGCGTCAGTAACAACATTTGCCACGATTTCCTTTCCTCAAACAAACAATTGAATCTAACTACCAATACAGAGGAATTATGGATTTTTGGGGACAATGGAGCAATGCAAATAAGGTGAAATCAAATGTAACCGCGCAATAAGTGTCATTAACAACATTTGCCATGATTCCTTTCCACAAACAAAATAATTGAATTGAATCCGTTTTTAAAAAAAAAAAATGTAACTAGCAATTTAGGGGAACCATGGATTTTTGGAGACGATAAATCTAACTAGCATAGTGGTGTTTACCTGGAGCGCCTCTTGCCAGTTCTTGGAGTTGATGCGGTCGGCGAGGGCCTCGGTGACGGTGCACGCCCACGCCTTGGCATCCGCGCGGGCGTCCAGCCGCTTCTTGACGTTCTTGAGGGGAGTCCTCGGCGTCCCCGAACCAGGGCCGGTGGCGGTCCCCGGGAACTCGCCGGCCTTCCAATGCCGCTTCCCCTGCGCCAGAGCGGGAGCAGCGCGGCCGCCGCCGTCCATCCTGGGAAGCTCCGCGGCCTTTGAATGCCGCTTCCCCTGCGGGGGGAACCTTCCGCCGCCACCTCCATCGGCAGGAGCGGTCCCCGGGAACTCGCCCGCCTTCCAGTGCCGCTTCCGCTCGGGGGTCTGGGTCCGAGACGACGACGACTCCGAGGGGCGGCGCTTCCCTGCGGCGGAGCGGCGCGGCGCCCTCTCCTGCGACGGGGCTACGCGCCCGCCGTACCTCCCCGCGGACGACGGCGCCACAGGGCCTCGCTGGTGAAGGAGAAGACGCAGACGCGGCGGAGGCGGTGGCGGCGCTCGGGAGTTGGAGAAGAGAGCAGACCCCGCGCAGGGGGAGGCGGTGTATGCCGGCGGGGCCATGAGGAGGCGCGGGGTGGATTCACGAGCGGGAGAGGGAGGGAGCACGGAGAGGGCGGGTTGGTTGCTTAGCAGGCCGCGCGCCGGCGGCGGGATTGCAGGGGGCTCGCCGCCGCGCCATAGTCAGGGTTGGCGAAGGAGGAGGGGATAAGATTCAGGGGACAGACGGACAGGGAGTGAATGTGATGAGAGTGGACGCTCTGGCTTCTGGGCCCACAACTCAGTGACTCCAAGCGATGGATTGGTTATGAAATCTTTTAATGTTCCATTCATTGCCGCGGCCCGCGGGTGCTCAAAAATATTTTTGGAGAATTTATTTAAAAACAAAAACATCAAATTTGTTTCTATATATGTAGTTCTAAAAATCAAAGCATTGCACTGTTGCTCAAACTTTTTATGCCAAACTACATACAATATTTTTCTGTTGACGATTTAGTTACTAAAATCCTAGGATTCCTATATAGGAGTGGTTTGTTTCGTAGACAATTTAGAGGAATTATACCAAGAGGTTGAACCTTATCGACAATTTTCTCTGTGTCAGGTCTTGTTTTAGATTGCTAAATTTTCTAACCAAAACTTCCAAGTTTTTCCAATCTCTCCCATCACATCACATTAAATACATCAAAAAGACATATGTTTGGAGTATAAAATGTAGGTAAAAAAAAGTAACTAATTGCCTTTTGTTTAGATGTATTCTTGAGAGATGATTCTTTTTTGAGCCTAGTTCGTCATGATAGGATAATATTTACCACAAACAAACGAAAAACATCTTCTGATGTCTAAATTCTAACTACGGTGTCCATCCATCCCAAATATTTGGCATCTAAACAAGGCCTCACTCTCTCTCAATCGAATTCTTGTGTTTCACCTGCTCTCCATCCAAACGTTCGAACAACAATACACTACATTTGTCTGAAACTTTGTTCCATTATCTAAAAAAATATTACCTTTGTCAAAAAAAATTAAAAATGCAATTCTATGTATATTTTTTTTTCGTTAATGTATCTAAAAAATAGTCAAATATATGGGTAAACAAATTAATATATATATAAGACCAAATAAACATAGCAAGTCTAATCTATATACCTAATAATAAAATACACGAAAATTTACGCCAATCTCGCTTTTGTCCATCTATCCGCCCGTCGATTTTTGTCCGCCGTCGTCCGCCCGCCCTCCGGCCTGTCTGCCTAGCCGTCACAGACTTCGGTCTCGGCTACCGTCTCGCCATTAAGAGTCCAAGCGGCGCTCACGCGCCGCGATGTGCACAAACCGTCTTTGGGCTGCGGCGTCCGATTTCCATCCCCGATTTCTCGTCCGCCCACGTTGTTGTTGTTGCCCGTCTCTTGCATTGCCGTGTTGTTTCGTAGGAGCTGCAGGGAGGCCACCGACGGCGGAGCCGAGCACGCCAGCGGCTCCCGACGCCCCGTGGCTGTGCTTCGCGCCCGTGTCGAAGCACCGCGATCGTCCACGCTGGAACTCCGACGTCGTGAGCCAGCGCTTCGCCGTGTCCACCAGGCTGCACACTACGGCGCGTGCGCGCCATCGCATCCCGCACACCGCGGGCGCCCATCGCATTCGCACCGCCCGCCATTTGCTCGCCGGGAACGCCGGAGCCGGTGCCCTGCCTTCCCATCTATCGTCTCTCGCTCGCCGTGTCTCTGTTCCCCCTCGCTCGCGTGGATTGAGAAACGGGAACGGGCAAGCCACAGGGGCCGCGTACGCCAGAGGTCAAAGGCCCAAGCCATGTCCGTGACCCAATGGCCGAACGCCATGTTTCCCCGTGACCCTTGATTTTTTTTTCTATTACTTGTTGTTGTATACGTACACATAGACGAGGTAAATGAGTTGCTCCCACGCAAGCACATACGTAATATTAGAACACACCTCTTATTGGGGTAGTTTATCATTCTCTAGAGTCCAATTCTAAAATAAATTAGTCAATCATTTTTTTTTTTTAGAATTACACAAGATAACGCAGACGCCACAACACGCACGCATACACTCACCCCCTAAGAACACACGTACACAAACCCTACCCCTATGAGCACCTCCGGAAGGACCGAGCACCCTAAGCAGTCCGGAGATTCCCGAAGTCACCATGGGCGCCAAATCGTCAATGAGAACGCCGCTACCACTTAATGCATAACGTCGGAAAATCCCCGGTAAAATCTCGAGGAAAAGGTCGCGAAGCACCGGGATTTAAACCCCTGGGTAGCGTCCCCACCGAACCGTCCCTACCAACATCATGAAGTGACTCTAGCAGACGTCCCAAGTCCTGTATCGGCGTTCTAATCCAAGAGAAATTAAAACTCATGGCGTGACCATTGAATAAGTGTCCAAGCCATCACTCCCAATACGAGTTATAGAGAGAAGTATGCATTCAGATTTTTGAAAACAATTGGAATACAAGACTAACATAAATTTAAAGTTATTCATGTAACCGCACCCGTTACGCCGCGACGGCAAATTTGCTAGTAATACTTATTTGATGTTCTAAACATAGCAAGACCATGTGTTGCAATGAAATCTAAGACATATTAGAATTGGATTCTGCGTCATGGCTAGACGCAACTTGTTCGAACTATTATGAGCGAATACAAGACTAACATAAATTTAAAGTTATTCATGTAACCGTACCCGCCGCAACGCCGCGGGCAAATTTGCTAGTAATACTTATTTGATGTTCTAAACATAGCAAGACCATGTGTTGCAATGAAATCTAAGACATATTAGAATTGGATTCTGCGTCATGGCTAGACGCAACTTGTTCGAACTATTATGAGCGAATACAAGACTAACATAAATTTAAAGTTATTCATGTAACCGCACCCGTTGCAACGCACGGGCAAATTTGCTAGTAATACTTATTTGATGTTCTAAACATAGCAAGACCATGTGTTGCAATGAAATCTAAGACATATTAGAATTAGATTCTGCGTCATGGCTAGACGCAACTTGTTCGAACTATTATGAGCATGGCTCATCCAGTTAGGTCTGGAAACTCAAGGGGAGACGCAGAGTCTACTATAGCTCTGGCCCCTTTCCAGTAAATAATATTTGTAAACCAAACACAGCCAACAAAACTAATGGAGCATGCAAAGCTCTCATGTTGCGATCGTAGAATATGATTGTAATATAGCGATAAGTCACAATTATTGAGATAAAAAGGTGCTTAACCGAGGGAGCAACAATGCATTTTTATGTTCTGCCCCATTTTCCCACTCATTAGTGGTTGGTTAATTTCCTTCAATTCTGGGCAGTCATCAATCCATAAATCTCTTATGTGTGCAATTGCCTCTGGTCCACCAATTGATTTAAGCTTCCAACAACTAAAAATCTGCAAGCTCTGTAGTGATTTGAGATAACTGCTCCACACATAGCCAGGAACGGACACTATGCATTCACAGTAACAAATCTGCAATGACACGAGGGAGGTGAGGTTTTCCATGCAACTAGTAAACCACGCAGAGAAATCCCCACAACTTGATAACACTAGCTTTTTGAGAGATGATGGTAACAGCATTCCACTTTGCCAGTTGAGAGTTGGACAATTTTTAATCTCCAAATCCTTCAGACCTGGTCGCAGATATTGTCCGAGGTTCAATAAGTTTCTGCAATCTGCAATTTCTACATCAGTTTTAAAATGCTCCGAGTTTTCTGGACGAAACAAGCTTGAAGAGATTCACCATTACAGTTTCTGAACTTGAATTGCACTCTCTGTCCGTCGTCAGTTCCACCTTCAAGAATACCAACTGAATGAATATGATGAAATTGACATTTCACTGATACAAATTTCTGCAGATTGATCAGCATACCAAAGTCGCTAGGAATGTCATGAATCTCCCATTTCACAGCGTAAAATATCTGCATGTTATAGAGGCAACAGAATGCTGAAGGAAGGCTCTTGCAAAGGCAAGCGTTGTGGATTTGAAGGTACCAAGTAGCTTCATATTGCTAATACAATCTGGCAACCCGGACTTAGAGATAGAGAAACAGACCATGACACGCATGTACAAAAAGTTCACTACACCATTTCTCCATTGCAGTATTACCAGTTTTACTTTTCAAAGGTAAGTCGCAAAATAGGGTGCGCAGCTTTTATGCTTGCATAGACTCAATAAATCTGAGCACTCAACATCTCCGCAACTGAGCACCGACAGATGGAGAACATTCTTAGGGATCCTTAGAAAATCTTTTTTCTCTTTTATTACAAAGCACTCATCTTTTGAAACCAGCTGTGCCATGTCATGCATCAAATCATGGATTACAAATTTCTCCTTCACCAATGGATGTTTCTGAAAAAAATGCTAGATGTGAAAGTTCTTCAATGTACTGACCACCAGTACGTTGGAGTGAAACATTAGGTTGATTTTGCACAAAGCCTTCAGCCACCCAGATTTCAGCTAATTCTTCCTTTCCAAATTTGTAATCTTTTGGGTATATAGCACAGAACGAGAAGCATCTCTTTAAATAGAATGGTAAATGCATGTAGCTCAAACGAAGAGCTGGCAAAATATCGGTCTCCTTTTGTTCAAGCTCCCATAATTGACTCTTAAGAATCCTATCCCAATGTGTTGGGTCAAGGCTCATTCCTAACAGCCGTCCCAAGGGTTTTTGCTGCTAATGGAGATCCTTTCAACTTTGGGAGTATTTTCTCACCAATCCGTTCCAACTCAGGATTAATGTTGGAGCTATTAGGCCCAAACACACAGAACTTAAAGAACTTCCGAAAGACATCTTCTTTCAAACCCTCTATGGGAAAGGGATCCACCGTGCGCACTACATCAGCAACCTTCAGAGATCTAGTGGTGACAACCATCATGCTTCCCTTAAGTGCATTTCTAAAAGGTGCACAGAAGTACTTCCAATCTAGCTCATTTTCATCCCACATGTCATCGAGGACAATTAAAAATCTTTTATTGCTCAGACTTCGTGCAAGAGCACCTTGAAGAAGATTCAAATTGTCAGTTTTTTGGCACTTTCTCTGGAGGAGAAGATTGGTTTAAGGCTTGGTCTAAGGCTTCTTTAGTTAACCTCTTGACATCAAAATCATCTGAGACACAAATCCAAATTACCAGCTTAAAGTGGTGTATCACTTTTGAATCATTGAATATATCTTGAGCCAAGGTGGTTTTTCCAACACCCCCAATACCAACAATTGGTAAAACTTGAACACTCGTTATTGTTGCTTGAGTACTATCAACGGTAGCACAAAATTGGTTGCTTGCTGATGAACAAACTCCATTTCTTTTCCTCTTGCGTTCAAAAGGACCCATGCTATTATCTGTTGGTACACCAAGCATTTCGATCAGCTTCTCCTTTTCCTCATTACGACCAAAAATCTCTGCCTCAATGGGGAAAGCAGTGGTCTCAGGCCTGACTGATTTGTCAAACCGTGGATTCGCTTGAAGTAAGCCCATTTTCTCAAGAAGTCCGGAAAGAAAATTGAGCCGCTTATGGATATCAGTCACCTTGTTGAAGCTACCCTGAGTGGCTCTGTGAAAGAAGTTAATGATTGGTTCCACTGAGATCGCATTGCCCTCTACTGTAACCTTTTTCTCATACCATCTAAACTCATCTAGAAGGTCTTCTGCATCATACACTGCATCTTTGAGTTTTAAAAGGAGGTCAGCCACAACATGATCATGGATCCTCCACTCTGCTCGATCAGTGAGTCTGCACATTAATGGTAGAGTATCACTAAGGCATTGAAGGTCACTCTGCAACTGCCATATACCACCTTGAAGTTTTTCCAGTTTTGTTCCACTACACTTGGATTTCAAAGATGATGTGGCAGATATAACCCAATGGAACAAACTGGCACACTCATTCAGGCTGTTAATGGCACAGATGGTCTTTGGTAAGTTGATTATGTTCATATTTACTTGACTCTGAAGATTTTTGTTTCTCCTGTCCTGTACAAACAATGGATGTATTGAGCATTAAAGAAGTATATGTTGTGGTTAGAGTTTTAATGTTGGTGAAAGGTACAGATACAATAGTGCAGTTAATACAACAAATGTCACATTTTTGTCATAGAAAAAGAATATGATGGATGATGAGTGCATAAACCCCGGATATCCTCACTAAGCCTATGATCAACACTCAAAGACGCGGTAAGCCAAGTTGATTGCTAACAACGCTCCCGACTAAGGGGTACTACAGCCAACTGTAATCCCAAGTCGGAGAGTGCCACGCGACACTCGAGGGCTTTTTATTGAGGCCTGAGTGAAGCACTTTAGCTCTAAATGACCGACACATGGCTGTGCCACAGGTATGGGTCACTGTCCCACCAACCTAGCATGGTAGGTGAAGTCCTAACCATCCCCTCAGACCATATGAGGCGACAGAGGTCAAATCATAATACAAGCTAATGCATGCTGTATTAGCAGATCAAGTGAAGTTAGGCTGCAGTAGCAGTAGTAGATCTGAGTACAGATGATGCCGGAGAATCACCGCTACAGAGTATCACAACTACAGCACAACAATCTTGTCAGACAGGATATCGCATATAGGAGTAGCAGTGCTACGAACTAAACATATTTGTAATTTGTAACCCCACCCACCGTGGTATTGGGGAGGAGCATCCATAGTCATGCATGGGGAAAATAGGCTTCGGCTAAACCTAAGCAACAGATGTCGAGCCTCTAGTGTTCTATGTGATCTTGCATGTTCATCACGATAAATCCAATTGATGCCTCCACACGTAGAGAGTAGTGAATAGCTTGTCGCTATGACGGCTACATTTAAACAATAGATGCAGATAATTGGACTACAACTATAATAGGGACACATTAAGATTAAAACATGGAGCATGAGTTCTTATTTTGTTCAGAAATGCATATTAATTTGGATACTATTATGAAACTAAGTGTAGAGAAGTGCACTGCATAGAGATCATACCTTCTCAGCAACACTGGTGGAGTTTTCAAGGGACCTAGATTTTGTTTCTTCTGCATTTAGACTTCGAACTATGTCCAGTGAAGTAGGCCTTTTATTCGAATCAGGTTCCAGGCACTTCAGGGCTACAGAGATGCATTGTTGAACTTGTTGGATATGCATTTCCAGTGAAATATGCATGGGTATTAGTTCTAGTCGTTTCCTCCAACTTCCAACCACCTAAACATTTGCACAAGTAATTTGTCAAAAAAAAAAAAGCATAACTAAGTAGGAAAATTATGTTGCGTAACATTGAATAATCTTACTTCGTCTGTATAATGCTTGAGAGACATTTCAGTTCTCTCGCTGATATTGGGATAGTCCCTGTGACCTGTGATTATCTCTACGATTATGACACCCAAACTGAATATATCTGCCTTAGAGGAGATAATTCCCTTGTCTATGTATTCTTTAGCCATATATCCACTACAGAAGAATTTTGCATTATCAGCACTGTAGAAAATAGTAAAAATATGAAGCAACGGAAAGAAGCATAGATAGCTTACGGTGTTCCTGCAAGGTTTTTAGTGACAATTTTGGATTTTTGTTCATCCAAAAGCCTTGACAAACCAAAATCCGCAATTTTCGCACCATCACGGCATCCATCAGTATGTTTTGAGGTTTCAGGTCGAGGTGAACAATATGGCATTCATCGTGAAGATAATGCAGACCTCTACAAACTCCCCTAATTATCTCATATCTTACATGCCAATCAAGGACGAAGGTGCCATCTGTAGAAATATATCAACAAACAGATAAACTATATAATTGATAAATTAATCACTATGGCTGTTGATATAATGACACATTTGCATGTGTTCTAAACTTCTAATAATCATGTAAACCTTGGAAAGGAAAAAAAAAAAAAAACAGAAGATGTTAGTATGTATTTCAACATACCAGAAAGATGCTTATCAAGGCTTCCATCACAAAGAAATTCAAAGCAGAGCAAACATACACGTTTTTCAATCATAACACGTTTTTCAATCATAACACGTTTGCCACTATATTCCATCACTTCCGACTTTGCTTCGACACAGTAACCTACAAGTTGTATGCGACATTTTGGTGACTGACGTCCGTAAGACAAATGATCTCATTCTCGGCGTGATTTCCCAGCAGATGTTCATCACGAATCTTCTTTACAGCAATAGCTTTGCCGCTCCGCAGAACCCCCTTCATAGCATGTAGGTGAACCATTCATTATCTTTCTGTTGCCATATCAGTTGATATTGGAGTGAAAGAGGAATGATCATTACCTTGTATACGACTCCATACGCACCCCTGCCAAGTTCTTGTTCAGTGGAAAAACCGCTTGTGATGTCTTTCAAAAATACAGTGGCAAAGAAACTAAAGGTTCAGTTTTTTTGGATCCTGCAGCCGTTTCTCCAACTTTTTCTCCAATACTTCATGTTCAGTAGCTCCAGTACCCATTCCTAATTACTCAAGCAGTTCTATATGAAAAAAACAAATGTGGGGACTCCAACTTATAAACAATTTCTGACAAACACATACAGCAGAATAAGAAAAGAACGCTCTTGTTGGCTAGCAAATTGATATGAGCTGTTTTGTATAAATAAATCAAGCAGTTCTATATGAAAAAAAAAATGTGGGGACTCCAACTTGCGAAACAATTTCTGACAAACACATACAGCAGAATAAGAAAAGAACGCTCTTGTTGGCTAGCAAATTGATATGAGCTGTTTTGTATAAATCAATATATAATCATATCAGAAACTTAATGAGGGAACAAACAGAGAATTCTTGTCGAGAATAAAAATGGCAACTTATAGATAAATCACTTTTGGTACTAAAAATAATTCCAAAAAATCCTATGTACAAGTGTAACAGTAATATATTACAAAAAAAATCATACGGCTACCATAAACAAAAATACAATATATATGCAGTGTCCAGATGTATAATGATTATTGACAAGAATTCTAAACTCCTCCATATATAGGATGAAAACAGAGCAAGTGAGCAGCCATGAAAAGTGCAAGAGCAAGCAATAGAGACATTGGTTGCTACTGAACAAAAATGGAAATCGAATTTCAGGAGAGATGGACTGACCTCTTATTGAGATGTATAGACAGAAAATCTGAAGACGGGATAGGCCACAAGTAGGATCTGCTTCAACAAAGGGGATTGACAGAGTAGAGCAGGGGATGAATACATTCGAGTCCACTCCCCCCTTCCCCCCAAAACAATAAATAAATAAAAACTCCCTTTTGCTAATGATTAGGGAACCAGAGCAGTACGCCTCAGCAATCTAAAATCTACAAGTTAATAACAACCAGAGCAGTGCAATGGTTAGAGCAGAGAATACTTGGCCAAATACTTGTGCCTTTTTGTGTGCCTTATCATACCAATCAAGTGCGAACTGTATCAGAGATGAGTAGGAGACCTGATTTAGACTTTCTTTGAGGGCATGCTCACATGAGGTTGTTGGGAGAAAAATCAGACAACTAGTAAAGAGGAAAGGAAAGTGGACATTCCAAAGCAAGAAGCGAGTTGTCAGCTTACAGGCTCCATCGTGAGGATCTATCTACATGTTACTTCAATGATTCTGCTTCAACACTTGCCGTGAGCTCCAATGAATCTGCTGCTTGCTACTGGCTTTGCCTATGTGTGAGAGAAGAGACAGAGAGCAGAGAAGCTTTACAGCCTAGATTGATTGTCCCTGAAATCTGAACTCTCTCAAGTGGCTTCATAGTCAAGTCAACTGTGGCGGTCTTCCGCAGTATGTATACTTTAATTCACACATTTAGTTTATTACTGCATTCCATCAAGGCCAGAGAAATTACCACCATGCCCTGATTCAACAGGCAGATTTATAGATTATATATGAGTAAATTGGAGTAGGAAGCCTTGGATGTCATTGGTAGCTAGCAACCCAGACAAAAGGATCCGCCAAAAGCATCGTAGACACCACACCAGCAAAGCAATCCGGACATGGGCGAAGACAAAGATATGTAATACCTCTGACGGGGACCTCGCCGACGGATGACCTGCACCGTGCACAATATTCAGAGCTGGGCAGGTATGGGATTCTTTTTGCTGTGAGAGCCGGTAGGCGGACGCGTGGGGTAGATTTACGAGAGGGAGAGGGGGCGGCCGGACAGGAATAGTCGCGCACCGGCGGTGGGAATGCAGGGGAGCTCGACGCCGCACCGCGCGCACCATGGACAGGGGTTGCTCGGATGGGAGCGGGGAGGAATCGGAGCTCGGCTTGGAGCTCCGCCGCAGCGGTGCCGGCTCTAGGTCGGCGAGGAAGAGACGAGGGGCAGAGAGAGATGATCGGCGAGGCAGGATGGCGAAGCAGAGAAGAAGAGGGGATAAGATTCAGGGGACTGTGGAGTGAGGGCTCTGGCTTATGGGCCCACAAATCAGTGACTTCAACGGATGAGTTTGGACTTTTGATTGAAAGGTATAAAATATATTTCTATACAATATTTTGGATTTGTTAGTATGTATTTGGATATGAAAAATTTTATAGTTTTTAAAAATCGTATAATATTGCTCAAACAATCTTCTTTTTTTAAGTAAAATTAAAAATTCCAACCTAAGCTGCATTTTGGAAACACGATCTCGCCCATCTATCTATACATTCTGAAACCAAATTATCTTAATATAAATTAGCATCCAAATAGGGACTGACTTGTAACTAACCCTACATGCACTAATTATTTGGAAAATCATATGCTACCAATTTATGAGTAATGATCGTAATTTGACTATACTTGATTTTAACCATTTATTTTTCTTAACTAGCAAAACATGCCCGTCGTTCGTTGCAACGGGAGAAAAGACTATCGTATATGTATTCACCACTCCACCTTCTTCACATAGACATCGCCGCCCGTTACTCAATCGTCGGGTCCCGCTAAGTTAGTCGCCTTCACATAGATGTCGTTTCTTTATTACCGCCCGTTACTCAATCGGCGGGTCCCATTCGTTAGTCGTCTTCACATAGATGTCATTCTTTATTGATCACTCCACAAGTCGTATCACCTAGCTTTCTATGGCTAGAATCCTCGAAGACAGTGTTCAAAGACGGGGACACTCCCGTTCTCCTTTCGGATGAGTAGATCATGAAGATTCTCAAATGCCGATGCGAGGGCGGTATCGTGGGCTGCACCAACACAATGTTTTGTTCACGAGGACACGACAATATACACCATCCTCTAGGTCTTTCTTAAAAACTCTCAGAGACCTTTTTGTTTGATCGGCTCCATCACATCATCCAACACCGGCGAGGCTCGTAGAAGCTGCTGACCGCGAGAGCGGATACGCTACGCAAAATCGCTAGCGACATACGGGTTACAGCCGTGTTGCACAGCACAACGTCGTACAATGAAAAAAATAAATATAAAAAAAAAGTATATTATTGTAAACTAATAAGGAATAATATTTTTGTCATGGTACCGCACACCAATTAACCAATTAATGAGTCCTAGTTGGAGGACACGGTCAAAATAAAATCAAAATATTATTGATCACTCCACAAGTCGTATCACCTAGTTTTCCATGGCTAGAATCCTCGCCAAGACAGGTGTTCAGCATGGGACACTCTCGTTCTCCTTTCGGATGAGTAGATCATGAAGATTCTCAAATGCCGATGCGGGCGGTTTGTCGTGGGCTGCACCAACACAATGTTTTGTTCACGGGACACTTTCGACAATATACACCACCCCCCCAGGTCTTTCTTAAAAACTCTCGAGACCTTTGTGTTGATCGGCTCCATCACATCATCCAACACCGACGAGGCTACGCAAAATCGCCAGCGACATACGGGTTACAGCTGTGTTGCACAACACAACGTCGTACAATGAGAAAAAATCTATACCTACTGATAAAGAGAGAAAATTTCCAGTTCACCTCTTTTTTTCTGCCCTCTTATATGGGCCTTAATTGGGCCCGTTATTACTCCCCCTAATCATAACGAAAATTTCTGCCAATAATTTTTTTCGGCCACCAGTTTCTTCCGCTCGTCAAGCAGGGCCTCAAGTCAGCCCACTTTGATCCATGGGCTGATTTTGTGCGGACCGTCTTTGTTTCGATAAAAATGACTCTCGCCTTGCAAATTTTGTATTAATACGTAGAGAGAGAGAGAGGGAGTACGTAGAGAGGGAAAGAGAGAGCACGTACACTCAAATGAGAGGGAGAGAGAGGGAGGAGAAAGAGGGAGAGAGAGGGGAGGGAGAGAGAGAAGGAGAGGAGAGAGGGGAGAGGAGCTAGCTTGAGAGGGAGAGATCAAAACTAGATCTCAAAAAAGAAAGGGAGAGAGGGGGGAGAGAGGGGAGAGAGATAAGGGGAGGGGAGGGGGAGAGAGAGGGGGGGGAGAGAGAGCACAAACCACATTCAATTAGATCTCAAAGAGAGGGAGGACCATGCAAAGGGAGAGAGAGGGAGAGAGAGAGGGAGAGAGGGAGAGAAAGAGGGAGAGAGGAGAGAAAAAGAGGGGAGAAAGAGAAGAAATACCCCCTAGCGGTGCCAAACTTCAATCAAACCAAGGGCAAAACCTTCCCCCGAAATGGTGTTTTTAGGGTTTTGAAGCTCAAAACCCCTAAAAATGGCGAAAATCTCGTGGGGGAAGAAGACGGGTTGAGGTGTGTTTTATAGCCCGGCCTTTTTCCGTGGCGGGCATTGTAATAAAACCGCCACGGTTAATGGGGATTAACCGTGGCGGTTTTATTACAATGCCCGCCACGGTTAATCCCCATTAACCGTGGCGGTTTTATTACAATGCCCGCCACGGTTAATCGACAAACCGTGGCGATTTTGCCTTTGGCGGGGCTGCCGGACCACCTATTTTCCGTGGTGGTTTTGAAATGCCCGCCACGAAAAATGATTTCTAAACACCATGCAAGTTCAATTCAGTAGTAGTGATTGTAACATAGAGTAGTACGTAATAATTATTAGTACCGTATTGGTTTTTCTAACAACGTAGAACTTGGTTGAACTAACGACACTGCAACACGTGATCAAGAATTGGGAGGAGAGGTAATTGGGCTTTGAGCTGAGCATATACTTCTGTCCTATTAAGATAAATTTGATGTTGTGTGCCTTCTACTTGCCGTGGCTAGAGAGACGATAAAAAGAAAAACGAGATGGGACCTGCTGCCGTGGCGCCTGTTGAGAACCTGATCGCGAGACGCCTGCTCAGTGGCAAACCTTGCCGCACACCAGCGAGTGAAACGGATAAGGATGGTGGTAGCTCTACAGCCGTTGGTGCCATTTTTAATGCTACTTCCTTTGTGGACATGACGTGCAAACGAGTGAATCCTGTTCCTCTATCATCTTAATTAAATGTTTGATATAAATTTGGACTATTAAATACTCCCTCCAAATGGTTTTGTTAGGCGTTCTCACGTTTTGAAGTTTGGCGGCTATATTAGACGTGGCGGCAAGTACAAGGTCAAATGTTTAAATGACCTTGCATGGTATTGGGTGAGCGCCGCTGGGTTATCGATTTAGGTACTCGGTGCATGGCACAACTTGCATGCATTTAATGACCATACGTTTCTCTGTGTTTGCATGTATTGAGCCAAGAGCTTGCATGCGTGGTTACTACTTTTCTTGGTATCACGAGATTTTTCTTGATACGCCTAACAAAAAACCGTCCGGAGGGAGTATAAACTAATTTAGGAAGGAGTATATGCACATATGTGGAGCAACATAGGTTAATTATGTTTAATCCATATAGCATTGTATTCGAACACTCAATGTGACATTATTTGACATCCGATGTGACCCCCCTATAGGTGCACATAGTGAACGACGTCATATTTAATGCACAAAACATAACATATATAATAAAAAACTAATAAATAGTAAAACCCATCTTTTGGGTTAAGGAAACGACAGAGGAAGAAAAAAAAATTCACCGATGCACCCGTAGCAATGCACGGGCATATTTCCTAGTAAATATAAAAAGAGTATATTATTGTAAACTAATAAGGAATAATATTTTTGTCATGGTACCGCACACCAATTAATGAGTCCTAGTTGGAGACACACGGTCAAAATAAAATCAAAATATTATTATTAGAACTCATTTCTGAAAGTACTTGTTCTTGTATCCTATTATGAGCGAAAATTCCTTCTTGGAAAAGGTTGCAACTTCGTATACTATTCATAAATTCCTTCTCTGAACATTTCGTAATATGGATGCAAGTCTTAGACGCATATACGGCTAAAATTCCTTCTCGGATGCAAGTCGTAGACACATACACAAAGTCGTAGACACATATATGGCTAAAATTCCTTCTCGGATGCAAGTCGTAGACACATATACAAACATGTATTAGAATCCGTATCCTATTCATATACGGCGGACGACCGACAGGGTGGAGGTGAAAGAAAACGATGGTGAAAAAAAGTGGCAGAAATTTTCGCTCTTTTATTAGTAGGTATAGATATACATTGTCAAGTGCTCAATATCACATTAGAGAAACTTTGAATACAGACCTTTTTATGCAAATTTTATTAGACTACTATTAAAATTGAATGCAATCTGACGGATTGTTAGGGAAAAAAAAAAAAAACCTTTCATTGCAAAATATACAGTTATGATTCCTAGATAGTGGGAGTATATGTTGGGAAATGGAAGGGCGTTGCTATGGTCAAAGTAAAATCAATCCAAAAATCCTAGAACATCACCTTTTTTTTTGGGACTGAGGGAGTATTTTAGTTTCATATAGAAAGCATACATGATACAAATTATCTGCCGTCAAAAGATCACTCAACCCTTATATTTATAGTTTCATACAAACATGCCCCAAATAGCAAACATAATTTTTTTCACGGTGAAATCTTAGCCACCAAGTGGCCGGCCAATTTGCCAACTTTGGCCACCTAAATTAAATAAACTAAAATGGCTACCATACCAAATTATAGCGCTTGACCAAATGACAGCTGAATATGTTTTCCACGAACCAAACACACAAAAACTAGGGGCTATCTCTCCAGTAACAAGTTATGTATGTAATATATATTGGAAGTGTTGTAGTGTTGTGCCCCCACTTATTTTGCACAGAACCAGGGATCACAAATAGATAGATCCTGAGCCTGCGTGTCCCTCAAACTTTGAGCAGTCTTCAATAACTACATTTCTTATGTTCACCAACTGGTATAAGCGCTGGACTCCATCTCAGCCGTCTTTAATTTCCACCTGCTGTCATCAGGAAGACAACAGGATGAGGGAAAAAGAAAGGATATTCTTCTAGGAGTATTACGGAAAATGTACGCACAATCATGAACCTAGCCTACTGAGTTATTGATAATGTAATAGTGTAACTGCAATCAGCTGTGGGACTGCTACGCTTTCAGAAACAATTATTAACAGCTTAAGGCTTAAGAGTAACAATGTCTAGTATATACTGCAAACAAGTGGTATAGCGTACCATACAAAAAGAGCACGAGCCCACTTTCTCATGGAAAATAATAAGCCCTTGTCCTCATTGGTTGGTCAATTTCCTTCAACTCTGGGCAGTCATCAATAAATAAACCTCTTATGTGTGCAATTGCGTCTGGTCCACCAACTGATTTAAGCTTTGGACAATTAATAAACTTCAATCTCGAAGGGATTTTTGAGATTACTGCTCCACAGATGGCCAGGAACGGACACTATGCAACTGCAGTAAGAAATCTGCAGTTTCTCGAGGGAGGTGAGCATCTCCAGGCATCTGGGAAACCAGGCAGAGAAATCCCCGCAGCTCGATAACGTGAGGTCTTGGAGGGACGATGGTAACAGCATTCCACTTCGCCAGTCGAGACTTGGACAAGATAAAATGCACAAATCCTTCAGCAGAGGAAAAGTTCCCAATCTATTACCTGGCAGGGACAGCAAGCCACAGTCCGTAATCGAAATACTCTCAATGGCAGGGAGATGTAGGAGGTCATCAATAGTTTCAAGCTTTTTACAATTCATAATGTTCAGGTGAGTGAGTTTCTGGAACTTTCCCAGTCTGCTTCTGGCCCCGCCAAGGAAAGGTCGGTGGATATAAGTTCGAATCTCTAATAACTGTCAGAGAGGGACAACAACTGATCCTAAGCTCCTGCAATAATGGCAGATAGCACATTTGCAGTTCAATGGATTCAAGAGGGCTATTTGATAAATACAAGATGGTGAGAGAACTACACTCAATCTTGTATCTGAGATCCCCGGAGTCATCCAAATACAACTGCTTTAGGGATGGAGCAAACATGCATCGTGATTTGATCTGTGGACACTTGGACACCCTCAGTACTTCAAGGAAACACAAATCTCCAAACCTCTCAGATAGTACCAAACTTGGACAATGTGAAATCTCTATTTTATTGATGTTAAGTATATAAGCTGGTTGTAGAAATTGTTCCACGCTTGATAAGTTTCTGCAATAACTTATTTCTACATCAGTCAGTGACGAGAAAGTGCTATCAGTGGTTCTGTTTCTGGCCTCACCATGCAAAATGTCATTGGATATAGGTTCAGAATCTCGAATGATTTTAAGAGAGGGGCAATAACTGATCTTGAGCTTCTGCAGTGATGGAAGATTCCACATTTGCAGTTCGATGGATTCAAGACGCCAGCCCCATAACTGCAAGTTGGTGAGAGAACTACACTCAATGTTGTATCCGAGGTTCCCAGAGTTTGTTAGTTCCAACATCTTCAGGGACGGGGCAAACAGGCGTTGTGATTTGATCATCGGACAATCGAGCACACGCAGAACTTCAAGGAAATGCAAATGTCCGAACTTCTCAGTTGGTACTGATTCTAAGCTTGTGCAATTGCAAATTTTTATTTTCTTGATGACAGGCACATAAACTGGTTGTAGAAATTGTTCGAGGTTTGATAAGTTTCTGCAATTTGTAATTTCTACGTCAGTCAGAGGCAACAAAGTGCTTTTAGTGCTGTCGTAACTGTGAATTTGCTCTGAGTTCTGTAAATGAAACCAGCTTGGAAGAGATTCACCATTATAGTTGTTGATCTTGAATTGCCCTCTCTGTCCTTCATCAGTTGCACCATTAAGAATACCAACTGATTGAATACGATGAAATTGACATTTCACTGATTCAGATTCAAATTTCTGCAGATTGATCAGCATACCAAAGCCGCTAGGAATGTCATCAATCTGCCATTTCATAGCGTAAAATATCTGCATGTTATAGAGGCAACAGAATCCTGAAGGAAGGCTCTTGCAAGGGCTAGAGTCGAGGATTTTAAGGTACCGAAGTAGCTTCATATTGCTTATATTGTCGGGTAAGCCCCACTTGGAGATAGAAGAACAGACCATGACACGCATGCACAAAAGTTCAGTGCACCATTTCTCCATCACTGCATTACCAGTTTTACTCTTTAAAGACATATCGCAAAGTAGGGTGCGCAGCTTTCTATGTTGTCCTAGGTCAAGCTTCAATAAGTCGGAACACTGAACATCTCCGCCTTTGAGCACCATCACATGACGGACGTTCCGAGGGATCTTTGGAATATCCTTAGTATCTTTTATTATGAAGCACTCACCCTTTGAAACCAATTGTGCCATGTCATGCATCAAATCATGTATTACATATTTCTCTTGGGACCGTGGATATTTCTGAAAAATGACAGATGTGCAAGTTCTTCAAAGTACTGATGACCGGTATGTTCATGTTCTACTAAGCCTTCTGCCGCCCAAATTTCTGCTAAATCTTTCTTCCTGAAATTGTAATCTTTTGGGTACACAGCACAGAAAGCGAAACACCTCTTTAAATGGAATGGTAAATACATGTAGCTCAACCGTAGTGCTGGCAAAATGTCGGTCTCCTCTTGTCCAAGCTCCCACAGCTGGCTCATGAGAATAGTATCCCAATGTGCTATGTCAAGGCTCATTCCCAACAACCGTCCAAGGGTTTTTGCTGCCAAAGGAGAGCCTTTCAACTTTGGGAGTATTTTTTCACCAATCTGTTCCAACTCAGGATAATTGTCGGAGCCATCAGATCCAAATACACAGAGTTTAAAGAACTTCCGGTAGACATCTTTGTTCAAACCCTCTAAGGGAAAGGGATCCATAGTGCGCACTACATCAGCAACTTTCGGAGACCTAGTGGTGACAAGCATCATACTTCCTTGGCGTACATTTCTGAAAGGTGCACAGAAGCGCTTCCAATCCTCCTCATTTTCATCCCATACGTCATCAAGGACAATTAGGAATCTTTTAGTGTTCAGGCTATTTGCAAGAGTACGCTGAAGAAAATTCAGATTATCATTTTTTGGCACTTCCCCACAAGATTGTTCTATGACTTCTTTAGTTAATCTCTTGACATCAAAATCATCCGAGACACAAATCCAAATTATCATGTGAAAGTGACGTTTCACTTTTGAGTGGTTGCAAATATCTTGAGCCAAGGTCGTCTTCCCAACACCCCCAATTCCAACAATTGGCAAAACTGGAACATTAACTATTGCTTCATTACTGTCAATGGTAGCAAAATTTGGCTGCTTGCTGATGAACAGGCATCACTTCTTTTTCTCTTGCGTCTAGAAGGACCTGCGCTATTATTTGTTGGTACACCAAGCAACCTGATCAACTTCTTCTTTTTCCTCATCACGGCCAAAAATCTTTGCCTCAGTGTGGGGAAAGAGGTGGTCTCAGGCCTAAATGCTTTGTCAAACTGTGGAACTGCTTGAAGTAAGCCCATTTGCCCAAGCTCTCTAGAAAGCAGATTGAGCCTCTTCTGAATATCAGTCACCTTGTTGGAGCTGCCTAGAGTGACACTGTGAAAGAAGTCAATGATCGGTTGCATTGAGATTGCATTGCCCTCTACTGAAAGCTTTGTCTCATACCATCTGAACTCATCTAGAATGTCTTCTGCATCATACACTGCATCTTTGAGTTTTGCAAGGAGCTCAGCCACATAATGGTCATGGATCCTCCAGTCTGCTCGATCAATGAGGTTGTACTTTGCTGGTAGAATATCACTAAGGCATTGAAGATCACTATGCAACTGCATTACATTTCCATGAAATTTTTCCTTTTGTATTTCATTTAGCTGAAGATTTGGAGATGAAATGGCTGATGTAACCCACTGGAACAAATTGGGCGCACTCATTCAGGCCATTAATGGCACTGCTAGTCCTTTGTATGTGGATCGTGTTCACATTTACTTGACTCTGAAGATTTTGTTTTCCTCTATCCTAGACAAACAGAGGATATTTAGCATTAGAGAAGTATACCTTGTGGTCAGGTTTTCAATGTTAGTAAAAGGTATAAATAAGATATTGCAGTTAAGACATCAAATATGTCACATTTTTTTGGTTGTCATAGAAAAATAATATGATTGAAGAGTGCATAAACCCCAGATATCCTCACCAACCCTATTATCAGCACTCAAAGACAGGTTCATCACTCAAAGACAGTCCTATGAAATTAAGTGTGGAGAGGTTTAGTGCATATTGAGAGATCATACCTTTTCAACGGCACTGGGTGGATTTCCAGGAGACGTACATTTTGGTTCTACTGCATTTAGACTTTGAACTATGTCCAATGAAGTAGGTCTTTTACTCGACTCAGCCAGGCACTTCAGTGCTATAGAGACAGTATTGCACTTGTTGGATACACATTTCGGTGACATATGCGTGGGTGTTATTTCTGTAAGTCTATTCCTCCAACTTCCAACCACCTAAAGATTTGCATAAGTAATTTATTGTAAAAATACATTTGAATACATAATGTAGAAAATTACAGTATGTAATAACACTGAATAATCTTACATCGTCTGTATATTGCTTGATAGATGTTTCAGTTGTCTCGCTGATATTGGGATAGTCCCTGCGACCTGTGATTATCTCTATGATTATGACACCCAAACTGAATATATCTACCTCAAAGGAGATAGATCGTTGTCCTATGCATTCTGGTGCCATATATCCACTGCAAAAGGATATAGCATAATTCACGGTAAAAATAGTAAATAAAACTGGAGCTCTAGCAAGAGGCATAGCTTACAGTGTTCCAGCAAAGTTTACAGTGACAGTTCTGGATTTTTCTTCACCCAAAATCCTTGACAAATCAAAATCCCCAATTTTCGGCATCATCATGTCATCCATCAGTATATTTTGAGGTTTGAGGTCCCGGTGAACAATACGATGTTTATCATGAAGATAATGCAAACCTCTGCAAACTCCCATAATTATCTTATATCTCTTGTCCCAATCAAGGCCCGAGGTGTCATCTGTAGACATACATCAACAAATAGAGAAAAATATATTTGAATTTATCACTGTGGCTACCGATAATGACACAGTTGTGTGTGCGTTCTAAACTTCTAATCAAGGAAACCTTGCAAAGTAAAAAAGCATAGAAGACCTTAGTATTATATTTCAACATACCAGAAAGATGCCTGTCAAGGCTTCCATTATGAAAAAATTCGAAACAGAGCAAACATTCATGTTTATCAGCCATAACATGTTTCCCACTATATTCCATCACTTCCGACTTAGCTTAGACACAGTAACCTACAAGTTGTACGACATTTTGGTGTCTGACCTCCGTAAGACAAATGATCTCATTCTTGACTTGATTATCATTATCCCTCATATATGTATCAAAAATCTTCTTTACAGCAATAGTTTTTCCACTCCTGAGAACTCCCTTCATAGCACGTAGGTTAACCATTTATTTATTATATTGCCATTGGTTGAATATTGGAGTGAAAGAGGAATGATAATTACCTTGTATACAACTCCACATGCACCCCTGCCAAGTTCTCGTTCAGCAGAAAAACCGCTTGTGATGTCTTTCAAAAAATATAGTGGCAAAAGAAACTAATGGTTCTGTTTTTGGATCCTGCAGCCTTTTCTCCAATTTTTTCTCCAATACTTTTATGCGTTCAGTAGCTCCAGTACCCATTCCTGATTACTCAAGCATCAAGCACTTCTATAAGGCAAAACAAATGTGAGTGCTCCAACCTGCAAAACAATTAATTTATCATAATTGCATATAACAGAAGAAGAAACCAGCGCTCTTGTGGGCTAGCAAATTCATAAGAGCTGTTTTGAGTGATTCAATATAAGAGTATAAAAAATGAATGAGGGAATAAACAGGAGTTATTGTAAAGAATAAAAATGGCAACTTCTAGATAAATCACATTTTGTGGGACATGTTAGAGTAATAGGATTAATACAACATCATCTACCCATGAGGGGTGTTAGTCCTATGTAATCTATATAATCAGCCCATGAGGCCCATTGCAATATATCGGCCACATTATACGCATCCTACCTCTCGGACATGGTATCGGAGGGTCATGATCCTATGACCTAACTAGGCTTCCGCTGCCACCGCCATCGCGCCGCCCCCGGGGAGATCGATCTCCGCCGGGGGCAGCGCCCCTCAATAAGATACCGCCAGATCCTTCACCGATGCATCGCCTTTCCGTCGTCAAGCGGCCCGGAAGGGCCTACCTCTATCCATGCCGCATCGCCATGGCGGCGCCCGCTAGGCCCCGCCCGCCGCCTCCGCATTGTCGAGCGCCACCCCTTCCTCCCCCTGCTGCCTCCGAGGACGCGGGCGTGGGGTGGATCTTGGGGACCCTGGCCTGCCGTGCTGCAAGAGGGAGGAGCCGCTTGAAGCACACCCTGCCGTTGATCTCGCTCGTTGGTGGGTCTTGCATCTCCCGTCCTCTGTTCCTGTTGACCACTGATGGGAAGAGGTAAAGGAGGTGAAGGGAATTTGCTACGTGCACCCGAGATTGTACCTGCGGCTCCTCTGTTGTTCTTTTTTTTTTTCCCAATCAGAGATCAGTTTGCGTCGCCGTACAGTTCGTCGCCACTCATCGTCGCCACTCCCAAAGGATGAGGTTGTTGTTGCGCCCTCTAGCCTGTAGCAACGCGTTCGTGTTCGAGCCACCCTCGCCGGTGTCATCGCCTTTTCGGGCGGTGGCGCCACCCCGCCCGCCGGTTTTTAGTCAAGCGACCCGCGATCGACTCTACGCATTTGTTATCCTAGCACGGAGGAAGCTGCGGTGCCGGGGAGCCGGGCCCGGAGGCCTAGATCCGGCCGGCCGCCGTCGGTTTCTGTGCCCCGAAGGAGGCGCCGCGGCTAGCTGCAAAGTCGACGCCGGGAGGCGGAGAGGCGCGGGGGGGACCGGATCCGGCCGGCCGCTGCCGGCCCGGGGCCATACCCGCCCGCCAGCGCCGTGCCGGTCGCCGCCGGTGGGCCGGGCCGGGAGCCGAGTGGGCGCCACGGAGAAGAGCGTCTGCGGGGGGCGGTCGTCCTCCCGAACCCGGGACACCGATGGAGCCGGGCGCCACGCGGGCGGCGGGAGCCGGGCGCGCCCGATCCCGGGCGGGGGAGCCGGCGGGCGGCGCTACGCGATCGGATCCGATCCCACGGGGGATCCGGTCGGGCACCGTCCGTCGAGGCCGCCGGGAGGAGCACCATGGCGCCGACCGCCGAGGGACGCCGGGCATCTTTGTGGTGGAGGGGGAACGGGGTAGGGGGTGAAGGAGGGGGACAAGCGGGCGGAGCCCTCTTTGGGGCCAAGACCGGCGGCCGCCCCGCCAGCCCGCGGGCAAGGGCGGCGGCGCCTGAGAGTGGCGGTGGAGCGGTCCCCAATGGCGGTGGGCGGGCGCCCCCCGAGTCGCCTGTTGGGGGCGCTCGGGAAGGGGGGCGTGTCTAGTGCTATCTTAAACTACTAATAGAAAAAAAAAAAAGTTTTTTGAACGCAACTTACGAAAAAACAAAGTAATAATTACACATGTAAAATTATGGCAAACAAATTAATACTCCATCCCAAACTGTAAGTCATTTTGACTTGACCACTCGTCTTATTCAAAAAACTAGTAACTACTAGCCGGCCACACTCTTGATCTTCTAATTAATTGACTTAATGACTATGGCCTCCTAAGCTGCCTAAACCTCCTCGGGCTTGCTCCTGGCCATGCGCGCTCTGGGGAGTTGCTCTAGCCTCACCTTGTGTTCGAGGCCGGCAGCTGTACCGTCCAACCCACATGACATGGACTAGCATCTTGTGGTCACCTTTAAATGTTAGCAAACGGTATTTACAAATACTATAAGGAAGTTGATAGCAAGTATTTGTCATCCTAGAAAAACATAATCCTGTCTGTGAAGCTTACTTTAGAAGAATATTTCGTTGCCAAAACAGGGAGAAGATAATGAATATGACAAATGAAGTTTCAGCATGGCAGTGCAATGGTTAAAGCAGAGAATACTTGGAGAAACAGCTGTGCATCTTTAACAAAAACAAAGTAATAACAACCGTAAAATAGAAAACAAATATAACACAGCAGGTGTTTGGTTTATGTCTTGGTATTTGATACCTTCTTATGTGCCTGAATTCAATCAAGTCCTGCCTGCGAACTGCGATGGAGATGAGTAGAAGAACTTTAGATTGACTTCCTGCGAACTCTGTTTGTTGGGGAAAAAAATCAGATAAGCAGTAAAGACGAAAGGAAACTGAAAAGGCTGAAGGGAGAGAGTTCTCGGCTTACAGGCTCAATTTTGGGGATCAATATATTACTTCAGTTGTACTGCTCCAACACTTCCTGTGAGCTTCCATGCATCTGCTGCTTACTGGCTGTGTGAGAGAAGAGAACACACAACAGAGAAACTTACAGGCTAGATAGATTGTCTCTGAACTCTGAATTCTCTCAAGAGGCTTCATGTAATCTTCCTGGAAGTTCTGTGGTCAACTGTGGCGGCGGTCTTCCCGTGTATGCTGTCCACTCGTTTAGTTTATTTCAGGCCAGAGAAAATATCACCTTGCCCCCATTTGGTGTTGCTATTATCTTCTATATGGAGCCAAAAATATCATTACTGAAATTTTTGTCCATATTTGCTTTATTATAACTTGAAATACACATTGTTCCTAAAAGTGTCCATGTTGGCATTATAACTTGAAATACACATTGTTCTTAAAAGAGCCAACATCTCAAAATCATCATGATAAAATCCTGTTTAGATCCATTTGTGCTAATAATTAGCTGCTGAAATTACCAGGCAGGGATCCAAACACAGCCTAACTCAGTGGATGCACATTCATGCTTTGAAAGCAATGTACACCTCATTGAAAGCAACCATTGTCTCGACCAAAAATCTTTGCAGTGACCTCAGGCCTGACGGATTTGTCAAACGTGGAATGGCTTCAAGAAAGCTATTTTGTCAACCTACCAGGCATGATTGATACTGTGGAAGAGAAGTTCCACTGGGATTGCGTTGCATTGCCCTCCACTGAATCCGAGGGGCCACTCTTGCGACGGGGATACGCGGCCGCCGTACCTCCCCGCGGTCGACGGCGCCCCGGGCCCCGCTGCAGAAGAAGAAGACGCGGTGGTGGCGCTCGGGAGTTGGAGAAGAGAGCAGATCCCGTGCAGGGGAGGCGGTGTAGGCCGGCGGACTCATGAGGAGGAGTGGGGTGGGTCCACGAGAGGGGGAGGAGGGCGCGCGGAGGAGGAATGGTCGTCGCTTAGCAGGCCGCGCGCCGGCGGTGGGAATGCACGGGGGCTTGCCGCCGCACTGCGCGCGCCATGGATATGGTTGCGCGGTTGGGAGCGGGGAGGATGCAGAAGCAGAGCTGAGGAGGGATAAGATTCAGGGGATAGGAGTGTCCGATGAGAGTGTTCGTTCTGGTTTCTGGACCCACATGTCAGTGACTTCAAGAGATGAATTCGGTTATATGAAATGAAATATATATAATTGTGTCATAAAAATATTTTTGGAGGTTAAAGAAAAAAAAAAGTCAAATATATTTCTATACAGCAAACATTTGTGACGTCACATGTTTTTAACCTAGAGAGAAAAATGTTGCACCTGAAGGCTGAAGCTTACTTTAGATGTGGAAATTTCCTCACCAAATCAGGAGATGATAATTGACAACGAATATGACAGAATGAAGTTTTAACATGCAAATGATCGTGCCCTCTTGATTACCTTTTTATGCGTTTATGTCAATCATATACCAAGTGAAATGATCGTGCACCTTAACAGAAAAAAAAAAACTATGAACTGCAAGATAGCAAACAAACACAAGACAATGTATATGAATGATGTTTGGTGATGTCTTGCTTGATTACCTTTTTATACGTTTATTATGTCAATCAAGTGGTGACATATATATATATATATACGTGGTGATGTCTTGTTTGATTGCCTTTTTATGTCTTGTTTCAATGTTGTATCATCTTGCCTTTTACAAGTAACGTACTACAAGATGCTCAAAAAGGAAAAAAAAAAAAAAAAAGTAACGTACTACAACACAAATCCTGATATACAAATGATCCTGATTGTTCCTTTCTTTATACAAGTGATCCTAATGAATCCTTTCTTAATAGTAGTAAGAGCATAACAACGGGTCTCATCAATTCAGGGACAAGTGATATGTTTTGTTTGTTCTTGTCGGGTCTTCGCGCTCTGCACTGCACATTTTGCTCCATCTCAACCGGCTTTAATGAGACGTTCTTCTTTCATCAAGAAGACAACACGGGAAAAACATCTTTCAGTATAACTGCAAGCAGTGGTGGGACTGATATGGTTTAAGAAACAACTAGCAGCTTAAGAGTAACAAATAACAGGCTAAGACATAAATATGATCTATCTCATGAAAATAATTAGCAGTTCTGTAACTGTGACCATGGTTTATACAACAGACAAGTGGCATACGTACCTAAGAAGAAGGGTCTGTGCCCACTTTCTTGTGCAAACAATGAGCCTCTCCTCAGCGGTTGATCAATTTCCTTCAACTCTGGGCACTTGTCAATAAGTAATTCTCTTATGTGTGCAATTGCGTCTGGTCCGCCAATTGATTTAAGCTTTGGACAGTCACAGAACTCCAATATCTGTAGTGATTTCAGATTACTGCTCCACAGGTGGCCAGGAACGGACACAATGTTTTCAGTCAACAATCTTCAGAAACACAAGGGAGATGAGGTTCTCCAGGCAACTGGGAAACCAGGATCCACAACTCCATAACGTGAGGTTTTGGAGGGATGATGGCAACGATATTTCACTTTGCCACTCGAGATGTTGACACCTTTCAATGTCCAAATTCTTCAGGCCAGGCAAACCTTCTAATCTATTAGCTGGCAGGGACATCAAGCCACAGTTCAAAATGGTAATACTCTCAATGCCAGGGAGATATAGGAGGTTGTCAATAGTTTTAAGTTCCTTGCAAGAGGCAATGGTTAGTTTAGAAAGTAATGGGAACTTTCCCATTCTGCTTTGGGCCTCACCGAGGAAAAGGTCAGTGAATAAAGGTTCCGAATCTTTAATAATTGTCAGAGAAGGACAAAAAGATATACTTAGCTCCGTCAGTAACTGAAGATTCCACATTTGCAGTTCGATGGATTCAAGAGGGCTGGTTAATAAATGCAAGATGTTGAGAGAATCACAACCAATGTTTGCTCCTAGATTCCCAGAGTTCGTCAGATACATCTTCTTTAAGGATGAGGAAAACAGGCGTCTTGATTTGATGTTTGGACAATGGGACACACATAGTTCTTCAAGGAAATGAAAATCTCCAATCCTATCTGTTGGTACAGATTGTAAACTCCAGCAAGATTAAATTCTTATTTTCTTGATCATAGGCATATAAATTGGTTGCAGAAATTGTTCCAGGTTTGATAAGTTTATGCAATCACTAATTTCCACATCAGTCAGGGACAAGTAAATCTGAATCTGCTCTGAGGGATGAAGCCAGCTTGGAAAAGATTCACCATTGTAGTCTTCCAGCTCAAATTGATTTCTCTGTCCTTCATCAGTTTCACCTTTAAGAATACCATCTGAATGTATATGTTGAAATTTACAATTGGATGACACAAATTTCTGCAGATTGATCAGCTTACCAAATCCGCTTGGAATATCAGCAATCACCCATTTATAAGCATATAATATCTGCATATTGTAGAGGCAATAGAATTCCGTAGGAAGGCTCCTACTAAAGCAAGAGTCTAGGATTTTAAGGTACCGAAGATGCTTCAAATTGCTGATACAACCTGGCAACCCCCGAATAGAACACACCATGACACGCATGCACAAAAGTTTAGTACACCATTTCTCCATCACAGTATTACCAGTTTCATCCTCTAAAGACAGTTCACAAAATAGGGTGCGCAGCTTTCTATGCTGTGCAATGTCATGCTTCAATAAATCAGAACACCCAATATCTCCACCTTTGGACACCAAAACATGACTGACATTTCGAGGGATCTTTGGAATATCCTTAATATATTTTACTATGAAGCACTCATCCTTTGAAACCAGCTGTAACATGTCATGCATCAAATCATGGATTACATATTTCTCCTTGGATCGTGGATATTTCTGAAAAAATGACAGATATGCTAGTTCTTCAAAGTGCTGTTCACCATTGTAATGATGTTCTACTAAGCCTTCTGCCTCCCAAATTTCAGCTAAATCTTTTTTTATGAAATTGTAATCTTTTGGGTACACAGCACATAATGAGAAGCACCTCTTTAAATAGGATGGTAAATACATGTAGCTCAACCGAAGAGCCGGCAAAATGTCGGTTTCCCCTTGTCTAAGCTCCCACAGCTGACTCTTGAGAATCCCATCCCAATGTGCTTGGTCAAGGCTGATTCTAACAACCGCCCAACAGTTTTTGCGGCCAAAGGGGAGCCTTTCAACTTTGGGAGTATTTTTTACCAATCCGTTCTAACTCAGGATAATTGTTGCAGCTATCAGATCCAAACGCACAAAGTTCAAAGAACTTTCGGAAGACATCTTCATTCAAACCCTCTAAGGGAAAGGGATCCATCGTACGCACCACATCAGCAACCTTTGGAGATCTAGTGGTGACAAGCATCATGCTTCCCTGAAGTACATTTCTAAAAGGCGCACAGAAGCGCTTCCAATCCAGCTCATTTTCATGCCACATGTCATCAAGGACAAGCAAGAATCTACTATTGTTCAGGCTTTTTGCAAGAAGACCCTGAAGAAAATTTAGATTATCATTTTTCGGCACTTTCACAGAAGACTGTTCTATGGCTTCTTTAGTTAACCTCTTGACATCAAAATCATCTGAGACACAAATCCAAAGTATGAAGTCAAAGTGATGTTTCACTTTTGTATGGTTGCAAATATCTTGAGCCAAGGTGGTTTTTCCAACACCCCCAATTCCAACAATTGGCAAAACAGGAGCACTTATTATTGTTGTTTCATTATTATCAATGGTAGCACAATTTTGGTCGCCTGCTGATGAACTGATTCCACTTATTTTTCTCTTGTGTCTAGAAGGACTTGTGCTATCATTTGTTGGTACACCAATCAACCTCATCAACTTGTTCTTTTCCTCATCACGGCCAAAAATCTTTGGTTCAGTGGGGAAAGAGGTGGTCTCAGGCCTAAATGATTTGTCAAACCGTGGAACTGCTTGAAGTAAGCCCATTTTCTCAAGCTGTTCAGAAAGAAGATTAAGCCTCTTCTGGACATCAGTCACCATGTTGAAGTTGCCATGAGTGACACTGTGAAAGAACTCAATGACTGGTTCCATTGAGATTGCGTTGCCCTCTACTGAAAGCTTTGTCTCGTACCATCTGAACTCATCTAGAATGTCTTCTGCGTCATACACTGCATCTTTGAGTTTTGAAAGGAGGTCAGCCACATAACTGTGTCATGGACCCTCCACTCTGCTCGATCAATGAGGTTGTACATTGCTGGTAGAGTATCACTAAGGCATTGAAGGTCACTATGCAACTGCCTTGCATTTCCATGAAGTTTTTCATTTTGTATTTCATTCAGCTAAAATTTTGGAGATGCAACGACCGATGTGACCCACTGGAACAAATTGGCGCACTCATTCAAGCTGTTAATGGCACTGATAGTCTTCGGTATGTTGATTGTGTTCACATTTACTTGACTATGAAGATTTTGGTTTCCCATATCCTGGACAAACAGTGGATATTGAGCATTAGAGAAGTATATCTTGTGGTCAGATTTTCAGTGTTAGTAAGAGGTATAAATAAGATGTTGCAGTTAAGACGTCAAATGTCACATTATTGTTTGACATAGAAAAATAATATGATTGAAGAGTGCATAAACCCCAGATATCCTCACCATCCCTATTATCAGCAGTCAAAGACAGGTTAAGCAAAGACAATTGGCTTGCGACACTCGTGACTTAGGGGAGCTCTGGCCAACTGGAATCCCAAGTTGGAGGGCGCCAATCAACACTTGGGGGCTCCTTATTAGACCTCGTCAACAAAAATATATCAAGTCACTGGTGTCACATGTGATTGATCTTGCATGTATAGCTCGGTAAATCCAATTGATACCTCCGTGAATGGACATTAGTGAAAAAATTGTCGATGTGCAAGCTAATTTCTAACAATAGATATAGATAATGCAGTACAACTATAAGAGGACACTAATTAAGATCAGAAAAATCGAGCATGAGTGTTTATTACAGTCCTATATGATATTAAGTGTGGAGAGGCGCAGTGCATATTGAGAGATCATACCTTCTCAATGACACTGGGGGATTTCCAGGAGACGTACATTTTGGTTCTACTGCATTTAGACTTTGAACTATGTCTAGTGAAGTAAGCCTTTTATTCGACTCAGGTTCTAGACACTTCAGGGCTATGGAGATGCATTGTAGCACTTATTGGAATACGCATTTCCGGTGACATATGCATGAGTGTTAGTTCTACAAGTCTGTTCCTCCAACTTCCGACCACCTAAACAAGCCAACTATCAGATTTGAACTGATGACTGCTCTAACCTCTGAGCTAAATGGGCTTACATAAAACAATTGCATAAGTAATTTAAACAGCATAAGGGCAGCTGTGTTGCAGCATCAAGGCCAATATCATTGATGTCATTGACCTCAATAGTCTCCGTGTGGCTAGCCAATTCACAGAACTATATAGGAGTAGGAAAGTTTCAACAGCATAAGGGCAGTTGATATATGGTGTTATTGGGCTCAGGGCTATAAACTGCAAGCATTCCATGTGTTCAAATTAGGGGCCATAGATAAGACAATGCGAGTTACCTATTGTACCAGCCTAGACCACTGAGTACTTCCTTTCGTAAATGCCAAATTTAGATGTTAGATATGTATCAAATATTACGTACGAGTCTGATTACATTAGGACTTCGAATGGTATTTGGCAGTATAGGGTAAAGTTGGACTCAGACTCTTGTAACCTAGTCTCTTTATAAATATACAAGAGTAGGTCTGTTGTCGTAACTATGATGTCACAACGACATGCTTTGAGGAAGGGATGTTGGCTTTGACTGAACCTTGCCAATAAATACTAGGCCTCTGGTGTCATATGTGATCTTACATGTTCATCTAAGTAAATCTAATGTACACTTTCACAAGTGGACAGATTAGTTAACAGCAAGTCATTAAGAGGGTTAATTTCTAACGACAAATAAGGATAATTGCACTACAACTATATATAATAGGATACTAAATAAGATCAGAAAAATGAAGCATGATTCATTATTTTGTTCAGGCAAGCATAATAATTTCGCAGGTGCACACTGAAAGATCATACCTCAGGATCACTGGGGGAGTTTTCAGGAGACCCAGATTCTGGTTGTAGTGCATCTAGACCTTTAACTATGTCCAGTGAAGTAGGCCTTTTCTTTGATTCAGGTTCCAGGCACATCAGGGCTATAGAGATGCATTTTTCCACTTGTTGGATATGCATTTCGGTGACATATGCATTGGTGTTCTGTTCCTCCAACATCCAACAACCTAAACATTTGCATAAGTAATTTATCACAAAAAATACATTTGCATAATTAAGGTACAGAATTACATAGTGTAATAATACTGAATAATCTTACTTTGTCTGTATAGTGCTTGAGAAATGTTTCAGTTGTGTTGCTGATATCAGGATAGTCCCTGCGACCTGTGATTATCTCTATGATAATGACACCCAAACTGAATATATCTGCCTTACAAGAGATAATTCCGTGGTCTATGTATTCTTTTTGCAATATATCCTCTGCAGAAGAACTTAGCATAGTTAGCTGTAAAAAATGGTAAAAAAATCTCCAGCAAGGGGCATAGCTAAGCTTACCGTGTTCCTGCACAACTTTTAGTAACAATTTTGGATTTTTGTTCACCCAAAAGTCTTGACAAACCAAAATCCGCAATTTTGGGCATCATCATGTCATCCATCAATATGTTTTGAGGTTTAAGGTCCAAGTGAACAATATGACATTCATCATGAAGATAATGCAAACCTCTGCAAATTCCCCTAATTATCTTATATCTCCTGTCCCAATCAAGGAGCGAGGTGCCATCTGTAGAAATATATGAACAAACAGAGAAACTATAATTGGATTTGTCACTTTGTGGCTATTGAAATAATGACACAGTTGCGAGTGTGTTCTAAACCTCTAATCAGGTGAAATTCGGAAGGAAAGAAGAAGACAAAAGATCTTATTTCAACATACCAGAAACATTCTTGTCAAGGCTTCCATTACAAAGAAATTCAAAGCACAACAAGCATTCACATTTTTCAGCCATAACATGTTTCCCACTATATTCCATAAGTTCCTTCTTAGTTTCCACACAGTATCCTAAAAGCTGTATGATATTTTGGTGCCTGACCTCCTTAAGGCAAATGATCTCATTCTCAACTTGATTTCCCAGCAGATGTTCATTCACTGAATCTTCTTTACAGCAATAGCTTTGCCGCTCTGGAGAACCCCCTTCACAGCATGTAGGTGAACCAATCATTATGTTTCTGTTGCCATATCGGTTTGATATTGGAGTGAAAGAGGCATGGTCATTACCTTGTATACGACTCCATACGCACCGCTGCCAAGTTCTTGTTCAGTGGAAAAACCGCTTGTGATGTCTTTCAAAAAATATAGTGGCAAAGAAACTAATGGTTCTGTTTTTTGGATCCTGCAGCCTTTTTTTTCCAATTTTTTCTCCCATACTTCACGTTCAGTAGCTCCAGTTTCCATTCCTGAATACTCAAGGAGTTCTATAGGAAAAAACAATTGTGGGTGCTCCAACTTGGGAAACAATTCTGACAAATGCATAAAATAGAATAAGAAACAAACACTCTTGTGGGCTAGCAAATTGATACGAGCTTTTTTGTATGAATCAATATAAGCATATCGAATCGAATGAGGGAATAAACAGAGAATTCTTGTCAAGAATAAAAATAGCAACTTCCAGATAAGTCACATTTGGTACTAAAAGTAATTCAAAAAAAAATCCTATGCATAAGTGTAACAGTAAAATGTTACAAAAAAAAAAATTCACTCAGATATGTATAATGATTGTTGATAAGGAGTTATAAACTCCTCCATAGGATGAAAACAGAGCAAGTGAGCAATCATAAAAGGCAAGAGCATGCATCTGAGACATTGCATGCTATTGAACAAAGATGGAAATAAAATTTTAGGAGATGGAATGACCCTTATTAAGATGTATAGATAGAAAATATGAAGACCGAATAGGCCACAGGTAGGATCTGCTTCAACAAAGGGGATTTGGTAGAAGACAGCAGGGAATACATCCCTCCCTTTTATTTTTGCTAATGATTATGTAACCAGAGCAGTACGCCTCAGCAATCCAAACTACCCCATGTACAAATTAATAACAACATAGCAGTGCAATGGTTAAAGCAGAGCATACCTGGCGACCTTATCAGAAAAACAAAGTAACAGTAAACAAATAACAACAGATGCTTATTGTGTTATGTACATTTTAGTGCTTGATTACCTTTTTATGTGCCTGATGATGTCTACCAAGTGTTGTCTGTGATGTGTGTTGGAGATCGATGAGTAGCAGATCTGGTTTAGTATTGCCTGTGATGTGCTACCAGGATCAAGGGCAAGCTCACCTCACCTGTACGTGGTTTGTTGGGAGAAAAAAAAAAATCAGATAACTAGTAAAGACGAAAGGAAAGTAGAAATAATGTCAAAGCAAGAGAGTTGTCAACTTACAGGCTAGATCGTGGGGATCTACATGTTACTCTAATTGTTCTGCATCAACACTTCCTGAGAGCTTGCATGCACCTGCTGCTTACTGGCTATGTCTATGTGCTGGAGAGAAGAGGAGAACCGAGCTAGGGGCTTACTGGCAAGATCGACTGTCTATGAACTCTCCCAAATCTGGAGGCTTCATACATGTAACCTTCCTAGAAATGCCGTAGGCAACTTTATTTAGGCTGTGACGGTCTTCCCCTGTATACTTTAATTTTCACTTTATTTAGTTTATCCCATCTTTAATTTTCGCTTTATTCCATCTTTATTTAGTTTATGCCTGTGATTAGTTTATTTATATCTAACAAAACCAGACAAATGATCCGCCAAAACCACACCCTAGCCAATCGGACTTGGGCAACGACAAAGATACGTATATACAGCTCTGACGAGTACCATTGTTGGCCAATACAAGCCGACCAGTATGCCTGAACGCACCTGCACCATGTACAATATTCGGAGCTGGGCAGGTATGGGATTCCTTTTGCTGTGAGCCGAGCCGTCCGCCGCCACCTCCACCGGCAGTAGCGGTGCCCGGGAACTCCCCGCCTTCCAGTGCCGCTTCCGTTTCCGGGAGCTGGGACTGGGACGACAACTCCGACCGCGGCGCTTCTCCTCCGCCGGGACGGGCGGGGCGGCGTCTCTCCTGCGACGGGGCTACGCGCCCGCCGTACCTCCCAGCGGCCAACGGTGCCCCCCCCGGGCCTCGCCGGAGAAGAAGAAGACGTGGCGGCGGCGGTGCCGGCGCCTGGGAGTTGGAGAAGAGAGCGGAATCTGTGCATGGGGGGCTGTGTGTGGGCCGGCGGGCCCATGAGGAGGATTGGCCTGGATTTACGAGTGGGCAGGCGGAGGAGGGTGCGCGGTGAGGGATGGTGGATTAGCAGGCCGCGCGCCGGCGGCGGTAATGCAATGCACGGGGGCTCCGCCGCCGCTCTCCACCGCGCACGGGAGAAGCAGAGCAGAGGAGGGACGGGATAAGATTCAGGGGACACCACGGGGTAACTGACTGAGATGAGTGTGCGCTCTGACTTCTTGGTCCACAAGTCAGTGACTCTAAGGGATGAATTTGGTTATGAAATAAAATATTTTGGCTTTGGAGAGTGTATTTCGATACGACAAGTTTTATGTTTCTATTTTTTTTTTAAAAAAATCATAGTTTTGTTGCTCAAACCATGGTTTTTACATTTTTAGTTCCATAAACTCCACAGCTCTATTTTTAGACCATAGCCTTATACGCGTCTATACGTTGTCAGACCAAAGTTTCTCATCTTAATACAATACCATTCGAATGGGGACTAGTAAGTTGTAACACAAATCCTATATGTAGTAACTTTTGAAAAATCATATCATATGCTACCGAATTATGAGTAATAACCGTAATTTTACTAGGAGAAAAGTCCTAGAATGTTGATTTCAACCATTTATTTAAGTTCTTACTTATACATTGTCAACTGCTCAAAAATCAATGTCCTCATAGAGACAATTGAAAACAAATATGTTTATGAAAATTGTAGAATATAATCTGCTGATTGTTAGGCGAAAAAAAAAAACAACCTTCCATTGCAATGATTCCTGGACGGAGGGAAAATATACGTAGTAAAATGGACGGTGCTACAGTCAAAGTTAAAATCATTCCATATGTCACGACCCGGAAAATAGGGCCCAGGGAGGACGGGCCCGACAGGGCCCAAGGCGCGCCGGCGCCGCCCCTCGGGCTTCCTCGCGCGCGCCCCGTCGCCGTCCCCCTCCCTTCCGCGGATTCTTCGGCAACTAATCCGGAGAAAAAGGAGGAAAATATCTAGGATTATCTTTAGGTGTTTTGGTGTGCAAGGGGCTATCTCATCTATAAGGGAGACCCTTATTAGGAAATAAATAAATAGGACCTGCTTGTAAAGGTATTCCAATCTATAAGGAAATCTTTAGAGAGATTGCTTGAGATACAAGTCCCAATAGCCGGGCTATATAAGTAAGGGGTGCATAATCTTTCGGGGTAACAAGCAAATAAAGAAATTTTATCTCAATCTCTCTCTCTCCCTCTCCCTCTCCCAGCAAGACGCGCCTACTACTCACCGCCGCCGCCCGCCAACGCCCCGCCCAGCCGCCATCACCGCGCCCGCCCGCCAAGCGCCGCCCGTCGGGCGCGGCTGCCCGCCGCCGCTCACCACCACCACCATCGCCGCCCTCCTCCACCTCTCCTCTCAATTCCCCAATCTACGTGTCGGTTACCGCCCAATCTAATCGGAATCGACGGTGGTATCCGGAGACCACTACGATCCACCCACCACCATGGACGAAGAAGCCAAGAAACTGATCAAGCACTTGGGGGATGAGTTCGCCAAGATCAACACCGGGATGGACAAGCTCGACGATAAGATCGCTATCATCTCGGTAGATGATCCAAATAAGCTTAAACTCCGACAACAACTCCATGACGCCGAGATCGAGATGCGGGCAATGTTCGAGTCGGTAGCCCGCGATTTCATCAAGAAGCGGACGGATGGCAAGCGAGAACCGGGACAATCGGTAACAACAAACCGATCTGGAGAACCCGATCAAGCGCTACTGCGGCCGGGGACGAATCAGCGAGCACATCATCGGCGGGGGCGCATGCGCCGCCCCTCCTCCCCTCCGACGAGACCTTCCCGGGCCTCGCTCCCCGCTTGCACAAAGCCGGTCCTTCCCCACCTATGATGGCAAGGACGATCCCCTTCCATGGATCAACCGCCGCGAGCAATTCTTCGAGGGGACAAGGTACGCCCGGCTCTGAGCAAGTCCGGTATGCTTCATATCATCTCACGGGAGGAGCACAACAATGGTACATGAGGTCTGTCCCAGAGAAACCGGTGGGTGATTGGGCAAACTTCGCCCAATACGTCAACGAGCGCTTGACCACCCACGCGGCGAATCCGGGCCGGGTGAGCCGGCCTCGCTAAGGAAGACAGCACCGTCGATGAATACACGGGCGGAGTTCACGGCACATGTGGCACGGGCGGGCAACCTCGATGACCAACCCGAGTCAACATCTACACAAAGAGCTTGGGCGAACCGCTCAAGACGGGACGCCGAGATGCGAGAACCCCAAGGACATGGAGGCAGCCATGTCCTCGCCCGGCATACGAGCGACGTCTCGCCATCCTCTACAACACCGGCAAGCCCGGCACCGGCAAAGAACGGGGCCCCTGCGCCCTGTCCCCGGCCGCCACCCCCAGGCACCCCCTCGTCGGCAACAACGACTCGGCCGTTCAAACGGGCCGACACCGGAAGGAGATGACGGAATGACGCGCAAGGCTGGACTCGCTTCAAGCTGTGACGAGCCGTTCTCACGGGTCACAAGTGCAAGCATCTCTTCGACATCACAATCTTCAACGACTATACCGACAACACGACAAATGACCCACTAGCGGATGTCAAAGAGGAGCCGGTGATCCGAAGGTCCTCACCGGGGACCCGACTCCCGATGCGTGGTGTTCATTCTCTCTACCTCGCGTCGGTATAATCTCGAGGCACGGGCGTCAACATCATCGTCGACTCGAGAACAACGCACAACTACATCGACCCTCGCGTGGTGACCACGGCAAGCAGCCTCCTGACTCGTTGTTGACACTGTTATAGCATAAAATTACTAGTCAACTAACATGAAATAAAGGTTTAAAATGAATATAAACATAAGTCTAGGGGTTTAACTAACATAATTCTACGAGCTTTGGTGATTTATACATTTTAGGGACTTAACAGATAAATGCGAGAAGAATGGAGAAAGTTCCTAATATACATCCAATATGATGACAAGACTTGACCGTGAAGTAACTCAACCCGAAAAGTGGACTAAAACATTCTAGAAGACACCGAAGACACCCGAAGGAACCGGAGGCCGAGGGGAGACAAAGGCCAGGGCGCCGCCAGCCCATTTAGGCCGCCGCCGCCGTGGGACCCACTGTTAACCTCTCCCTTCTAGGTCGGTTTACTACCGACTTTGAGGTTGTATCTACACCGTTGCCAAGGTCGGTTTGATCCAAGGGTTCACGTTCATCGCCAAGGCCTATATAAGAAGACCCCCTGCCCCCAGGGTTAAACCCTAATTCATTATCAATTCATTCTATCTCATTATCTCTTAGTTGTAGAGGGTCCCTTGTAAGGATCAACTCTCTCTAAGAGATTAGTGAATTAGAATGTAATTAGAAGCATATTAGAACCATAATTAGAAGAGTTAGTATAAGAGGATTAGAACTCATTAGTTCTAATCTTTAGAACAAGAGAGATAGAGAGAGGGAAGGAATCGGAGGAAGTGCCTACTGTCAAGTTACTATCTCCATACTTGTACCTCGGTGGAAGTTAATCTACATTTGGAATTACTCTGGTAATCTTCTTCTTCTTTTAGTAAGTTATATTGTTTATATTTATTCTTATTGGTCTATGAGTCTCTCTTTTGAGTACTTTAATCTATTGCAATAGGTTAAGGTAATATTCGTAGTGTAAGCGTGGTGCTTAGGCTCGGGTGTCTCATAGATACACCCTACCTTCCTGAGCGTGGTAGTTCATGGTAGTGACAAAGTACCATTGATTCCTTTTTGATTCCACATCCCGTTGGATAGGACTAAGTAGGAACAAGTTCTTGGGGAATAGTGAGTTTTAGGCCTTACTTTCCTTTGAGTACATCCCCATAAGAATATTATCAACATCACTTACCAAATTAAGATTTAGCTATCTTAGTAAACCTCTCTATACCCTCAACCTTCTTAGTCTTGTGCTACTCGGGTTAAGATTAGATCGTAGTCTCCCTCACCCGTTTCCCCTGTGGATTCGATATTTAAACCCTCTCCCGGGTGAAGTGCTCACTGCGGTATCCGTGTAAACTTGCGGATTATACAAATTATAAATATTTACGTGGGCTTAGCAAATACCAACAAGCATTTAAAGGCGCCGTTCTTGGGAAACGGATTGCCGAGTTGACTTTGAATCTACCTTATCCTTGTATCATATTCTTTTCTTTTTATTCTTTTATCTTTTTAACTCATCTATTCTTTTCTTTTCCTTTTCATTATGAATTCCACGCCTATCTATAAATATCTTGTACCCTCAGCGAAAGCTTTAGGCAACCGAATCTTTAGAGCCTATCCTAGCAAAGTCCTATGAGCTACGCTTTGGGTTATATAAGAATGGTTCAGGAACTAGCCTTCTCGGGAGAAGGTGAGGCCAACCCGCACTCACACCTACGAAAGTTTGAGGAAATTATGGGATGCTTTTATATGGAAGGCATATCCGATAATACCTTACTTGGAAGTTCTTTCCGTACTCTTTGACGGGAAAAGCTAAACAAAGGTATTACTTGAACGTAGAGAGAGTGAAAGGAGATTGGGAAACATTAATGTCCAATTTTTGTACCTATTTCTTTCCCACCTCCGAATAGCCCGTCTTCGTATAGAATTTTTAACTTTTAAACAAGAAGAAAAAAGAAGAGTCTCTTAAAGCATCATGGGATCGTTTTAATGACCTTATCAACTTTGGCCCAAACCTTGGTATTCCGGACCCAATCCTTCTTCAACATTTTTATCCGGGTCTTACTAAGAAAGATGCAAGGGACCTTAATGCAGCTTTCGGGAGGCGCATTCCTTTCTCCTGTGCGCTATAGAAGCAAGACATCTCATTGACAGATGTTGCGGATACGCCACCCCCCACTAAATTTTTCCCGAGAAAAATGAAGAATCATCCTCGAATCAAGAAGAAGAAATCACGATAGCTAATTCACAACAATTCCAATCCCAAGACTTAGCTATTGTAACACCCGGTTTTAAGAACAAAACCAGATGATGCTATATGTGAGCCCTGGAAGTCAAATCTCACATATAGTTTACAAATAAATGGTAATCAATTCACAATGCTTAAAATAAAACAAATCTAACAAGAAAGACATAACCTCGGCTAGCGGGCGGAAAAAAGACACTCGATCTTCTAGTGTGGACTCCACAGGGAACGACTGACTGGTTGATCACAAGCCTAACTTCTTCCTGAGGTGTGGGGGAATAGCAAGAGTGAGTCCATGTCGAACTCCGCAAATATAGCTAGGAATTATCTACCCAAAAACCCATGATCATTATAACATAAATAATGAATAGCATGAAACGATAAATCATGAACAATATAATAAGCATGTATAGCCAACGCTTATATCATAAACAACATCATCAACAGAAAGTAAATCCTTCCCTCGGTTTTCCGGGCCGTTCATAACCGCGAACACGGCCGATATATCGCTTTTTAACTCTCAAGCAGAGAGGTGTACACTTTCACTACGGGTTATGGTTTCCAAATGAGTAGGTTAATTAGGCCTAAACACCCGAGAAAGCCATATAAAGCCTTTCAAAGGGGTTATCTAAACATGCCGGGATAGTGATAGGGCTACAACCCATTCTCTTCCGTTTCGGTAACCACCGACACGAGTAAACACTATCCCCGAACGACTAAAGCCGAGCCATGTTAGCCCCCCATAGCCGTACATGCGGTAAGTCCCGAATTTTGCCAAAGGATAAGTCCTTATGGAGAGCTAAGAGCATCATAAACAAAACATAGCTCTTTAAGCCCTATGCACCATGTTATCAACAATCCATATTTAAAGTTCAGTGCATAAACATTAAGCAAGTCATAAGATCATGGTTTAAAGATAGCATATCCTAAAACTATACTTGCCTTAAATATAGATCCTTTCTTCAAGTCCAATGCTTTCCCAAAAACACCTTCTTCATCAACTTCTTATAGATCACGGTCTTCTTCAAGATCAACAACATAAGGCTCACCGATCTACTCGATTCCAATCAGCAACACACAAACACATGGATCCAATCATGCATGGCAAACAAGACTACCATTAGAACAGTACACCAACAGTGGGAAAACAGTTTAAAAAAATACATAAAACTATTCTACACGCGTCTCTCACGATCACACGAGGCGTAAAGATCACCGAAAACGGAGCTAGAACGGAGGAGATACGCAATTGACAAGATTTACAAGAATAAAATAATAAGCTAAATATAAACTCAAAATTTAAAAGTTGAAAACCTACTGAACAGTAGCGTGAACACCTAGATTACGAGGTTACGAATCCAACGCAAGTTGAAAGGAGTAAAACGGATTTAAAATGAAGATTTTATAAGCAAAACAAGATAGTGTCAATTTGTGATTTTCAAAATAAAATAATTAAATCTGAACAAATAATTAAATCTGATTTTTGGATTGCGGGATGAACAGCGAGTCAGATAAAAGAGGAGCTCAGGATCATTGGATGCATAGGTGTATTTCCTTTGTATTTCATGATTTATCTTTCTAAAGGAAATCGGCTAGAAAACATGTGATGTCATCCAATGATGTCATCAAGCTAGCAGATCAAAGAACCGTGCGTGGGAATATAGCGAGACTAAGCAATGCCGGCGATGGCCACAAGGCATAGAACGTGAACATGACAAAGAGCTAGATGTGAGTTTGTGTAGATATGCTCACCATCAATGCATCAGCTAGCAATGCATAGCAAAGAGAACAGCCAGACGTGCTCGACTTGGACAAGAAGTGCTTCACGTATAGCCTGTTGCAGTGGCTGCGGCTCCAAGCTTCAGCAAGATCCAAAGTGAAACGTAGAAAACTAGCTAGGGCTGGACGGCGCACAGCGACGACCTGCAGCGTTCGAGAACAGTTGGTATGATGAACAAGGGAGAGCACAAGGTAAAAAGATGAAGGCATCGGAAGCTTTTCGACACCTTGAAGCAGAACTCCAGTACCAGGTTGCGACTCCGGCAAGGTAGCAGTCCACGTACGTCAAAGGCGGCAGCGGGTGGTCTTACGTTCTCGACGAGATCGCGATGTGGTGGCGGCGTTAGAAGCTAGGGCGAAAACAGCGGCACGACGACACGAGCTCTGCGGTTGCGGCGCTGTAGCTCGGCGCGAGCTAGGGTTTAGAATAGGGCTGCGATGCACAGGAGCTCCTATATATATCTATGGAGTCTTGGGCCTGGGCTGCTGCACGTTTTTGTGCTGGGAAAAAGAAGACGTGATTTTGACCAGGAAAAGAACGTAGATAGAGCAGCTTGGACTAATTTGAGATGGATACTGCAGCGTGATGATATATGGTATTTAGAGCTTGCATATGCGGGTTAATATTCCCTTGCTGGCCACGGAAAATACCAATCGGGCCAGACAACAAAGAAAGGAGAGGACCGACGGATTTGGCTGCCAGGCCAAATTAGAGAGGAAGGAAAAAAGAATTTCTTTTCTTTTTATTTAAACCTCTTTTCAAGAAACTTTTCAAATAGAATTTCACAAGGGATTTGAAATCCTTTTCAATTTCAGTCAAAACCAGTCATCACATAAAAACAAATGCAGCTGCATGAATGCTCAAACATGTTGCTAGACCCTATGATAAATTTTAATTTCACAAAAATATTTATTTTCCTATATTTTATGAGCACAAAAATACATAAATAAATCATTTTATTCTATTTTCAAAAGAGGCAAAATTTGGGGTGTTACAGCTATCCATCCTGAACCACCAACATCCCAAAATCCCCCAAAGGAAGAAGAAATTCCACCTTTGGAAAAACCTTGTGAACCTACCTTTAGTGATTTTGGGAGAACAGTAAATTCTCATCCAGACAAGAGACCTCTAAGTGACCACAACTCAGATTCTTCTGAGATGTCTCTTATTGAGAGTGTTTATAAGAGATTTCCAAGTGATTATAATTCGGATTCTTTTAAGGAGAAGTCTCTATTTGAATGTACTTATTCTTTCAAAAGACATTGGGAAGAACCCAAGGATGACATTTCGATCATGTCATAGAAGGGGAGCAAAGCTATCTAGAAGACAATCTTATCTTTCCTTCTATGCCTAGACAAGATAATTTATTCGAACCCATCTCTGAACCCATCCTTGTCCCCGATGAATCCACATATGCTTCTTTCTTTGAGACTCATGATGACCCTAGAAATTTATCACAACAACCTAAGCATAGGGATCATCAAGACCACCAAGAAGAACCACAACAATGGCTTGAGAATGTTAATGACTTATGTGTCACGGCCATTGATTGTATAGACGACACCTTAGATATTATCAGCCTGAGAGACACAAACACAAGAAATCCTTTAGATAGCCATGATGAATTAACCTTGGAGTTTGAGAAGGAGGACAACATCAGTGAGTATGAGAGCTGTTTCATAGACACTTTATCTAGCCCATATTCACATGATCACCTTCCTAAATCACCTAGTCTCTCTATCACTATCCCACATGAGATCTTCAACCCCCTCATTCTTTCTCCTCCTATAGATTTCGAAAGGGTGGTTGTAGATGCATACATCTATAATAAATATTCTAGATCTCGTTGGCATAAAATCTTGAGGTAGATTGATGTTGGAAGGGAAACCACTTCATCATCATGAATCTTAATTCGATAGGTTTCCCAAGGACAAGCTTGCTGTCCTTAAACAAGCACTTCTTGAGAAATAACATGAGTGTTTATCTTATTGCTATAATACCCTTGTGAAATGAGTATAGAGATATGAATAAAGAAATATTCCTTCGGATATTTTTGTCACTAACCATTTCAGGTTTAGACAAGAAGAACGAAGGATGGCAATGTAAGGTATGTCCAACCAATCATTATGCAACATGGAATCACATGCATAGAAATATTTCTTATCATGTTGCTACACTATCTTGGTTGCCTCTACCTTTTGAGATATAAATCTATTAAAAATATTATCATGCTCTTCATCTCTCTATTTGAGCTAATCTCTATAATGCCTTCATGCTACTCTTTTGTCTATCATAGTATGCTTTGGTTTGGGAACACTATTACACTAATTGAGTTAGTGTGTTTCCAAAGGCTTTTTAAATTAAGTATGGTGCTTGGGTTAGAACGCCTTCCTTAATTGAATTAGACATGGAGTCTAGTTTAGTTATTGAACTAAATATTACTTGTGTAGACATTGGTATACTTTGTTGGACTAACCCTAAAACTTACAAATAAGCTTGGGGGAGGTCCTGAGATAAACTCATACTAGAGATGAAGCAAGAGAAAGAAGAGGAGTGCCACAAACAAAATCTACAAACAAAAGCACGTGCTCAAGGATCAACTTAAGGATGAATGACACATGGAGAAGGAAGACCAACTCCACCAAGGATAATCCAATCATGCTCTTCCTCCTCACATGCTCCCATCACATCCCACATACTGAAATAAAACCATGAGAAGAAGCAAGACCCAACAAATCTTTCACAAGGAGGACACGCTCATACATAGAAGAACCTTATGGAATAAAAAGGGAAGAAGACAAGTTAGGAAAAGCTACATAAGAATCCAAATCAAGAAAGCTTCAATCAAAAAGAAAAGCAACACCACAAGTTGCTACAGTGCCATCATGCTCCAATAATAAAGGTAACATCTTGAGGTAAGTTGTTAATAAATAAGCTTTTCCTTAATTATGGCATATTCATAAATAAAGAACCAAACATGTTAGAGTAACACCTTTGCTTGATCTGACTTCATTAGCTCAACATGTTTTGTTTCTGCTGTGTTCCTAACACCACTTTCTTGATCTCATAGTCCTAATCATATTAACAAATGTGTTGCAACATTCATGTTCCATCTTCTGATCTTATCACCCTTGTTATAGAAAAAGGAAACAGATAAACATTAACTTTATCTTGTTTGATGTGCCTAAGGTTTTAGAGAAGAATGAACTTTTGGTTCTCGTTGGTATTTTCCCACCAACAGGGGCCCATGCACTTGATCTCTACCTTGTCTTTGCATGCAGGACATACTTTGAGCAAAAAGCAGAAGACTTCACTCTCCCTAAATTCTACAAGTGAATGTCCTGAACTCACATAGCATACGCACAAAACAAGAGCACACCAACCCCCACTATCAAACTATCACTTCTAAATGTTGGACCAAAGAAAAGAACATGGGTACCACCATTATCAAGATCAGATGATACACTCAAGGAGTAACCAAGGTAAGTAGTCTTGTTCAAAGGACTTAAAACATTGAATCCTCACCAAAAGGTAACTTGGTAGTTATCCATATTTAATTTCTAGCATTGCATATCATATTTATCTTTCTGCATCTTGCATCAAGCATATTTACTTCTTTGCATAATCATTTTTCTTTAGCAGATTTAGTTTTACGCATTAGCATTGCATTGAAAAATTCTAAAGCCCCATGTGAATAATCTTGTGGTAACCCATAAAGATATTCACCGTGGTGGCATAAAAATAATTATTCATTCATCTAGTTACATTTGCATCATAATTCTTTGCATGCATATAAATTTATAAAACTCCAAAAATATTTTTCTGCTGAAGTTTTACCTAGAATAATCCATATCTAGACACGTGAAGCTAATGTGGCTAACTCCTAATGCTTAATCAAGTTCCACTAGCTTTGTTGTCTATTTGAGTTCAGCAGATTCGAAGGAAAAGAGACATGATAGGTCGACATCATCATCGCCATCTACCTCAATTTCCTCATCATCAAAGACCCTACACTTCAATCCAAAAGGGGAGAGCACCCCCAGTTATCCCGATAAGTATCTCTACTATAGTATTATTATTATTAGCTAAATATTTAGTTTGCTTGGTTTGCTTGGTTTGTTAGGAGTCTAGTTTTATAAATGTCTAGTTGTTTAAAGAGTCTTTGCTAGAGTTTAGGAATAAATAAATAGGAGTGTACCAGAGGTTTTCTTTTCCACCTATATAAAATGATCCCTGAAACTAGATCTCATGCATGGAAATGATGAATAGTTGCTCCGTCGTAATTCCTTTTCAGTGCCTAGCTTTCAAGCTTAATTTCTCTTGAGCCTTAAATGCAAAACTGCTTTGACTTGAGATTTACTTTGAACCTGAAACCTGTGGGTTGCAAATTGTTTGCTCTAAAGTCTAGGTAATTGAAGGATATGATATATGAGAGTCCGAGCTGCTATTGATCTTACTCCTAGTGATGCTAGATTTACGAGATTTATTTTAAAACTTTAAAAGTGCACATGATAAGTTCCTGTGTGACAAAGTATTGAACCTCCTACCACGACCATATATACATGCTCCTAGATTAGGAAAACACTTTTGATATATATATAGGCTGCTTGCTTTGCATTGAGTTTGTTCAATCTTTGTCTAATTTAGAAACTTGTCATCTTGATCATGTACACTCCATCACTATTCCACCTTACTCCACCACCACTCCACTCACTCTAGCCAGAAAAATGTTCTACTCCTATCCTAGGAGAGAGCAACCAAAAATATTTTCTATACCCATCCACTCATTGCTAGCCAATATCTTACAAAAGCTCCATTACATTTGTTTATCTCTCAAAAGTTATTGCAAAAAGAGGCTTGGGTTGTATACATTAAAAATATATATATATATATATATATATATATATATATATAGAAATAAATATAATAATAATAGGGAGATGAAAAATGGACAAGTGTCCTCAAGGGCGAGTAGAGCCTACCTCCCTAAGAAAAAAGAAAGGGAGATGAAAAATGGACAAAAGTCCTACGGGCGAGTAGAGCCTACCTCCCTAAAAGAGATGAAAAATGAACAAGTGTTCGAGGGCGAGTAGAGCCCACATCTCTAAAAATAATAAAAGAGAGAGAAAAATGGACACAAGTCCGAGGGTGAGTAGGACCCACCTCTCTAAAAGAAAGAAAGAAAAAAAAAAAGAGAGATACAACCCAGGTTCTCTCAAAGTTTTCAAGTTCCAAAAGAGAGAAGATTCCTCAAGGAGCAAAAGTAAGATTTCCCCTCATTCATTCCACCTTACCATATTCCTACCATCACCTACCACCATATTCGTTCCACCATACACATGCACTACTTGATCAGTGTAACTTGTAACTTTGGATCCATTGCTTGAATTTACAATATATGCTTAGTAAGTAAGTTTAGTCTTCTCCCACCTATGAACTCCACATATAAGCTTTAGATATAGGGTGAGAGAGAAGAAGGCATAGTGTGATACCGCCTTAATCCAAAAAATACCACATATCATGAGAGAAAGGTAAAACAACTTTGTTGCCTTAGAGAGGATCCACAAATACCAAAAATGAGAGACTTGAGAGAGTCATACTAGGAACTTTGAGTTTTATTTTGAAAACTTGCAAAAACTCGGAAGAACAGTTGAACAAAGAGTTTGAGATATGGTGCTTGACTTGATTGTTCTATCTTTCAATTACCCAAGATCAAAGAAAAGGCTATAAGCTCCATGGTTAAAGGTAATATGGGTAAGTTGAAGAATGGACAAATTATTCTTATCTCAGGCACGGGCGTCAACATCATCGTCGACTCGGGAGCAACGCACAACTACATCAACCCTCGCGTGGTGACCACGGCAGGCCTCCGGACTCAGTGTTGACACCTGTTATAGCATAAAATTACTAGTCAACTAACATGAAATAAAGGTTTAAAATGAATATAAACATAAGTCTAGGGGTTTAACTAACATAATTCCACGAGCTTTGGTGATTTATACATTTTTAGGGACTTAACAGATAAATGCAGAGAAGAATGGAGAAAGTTCCGGAATATACATCCAATATGATGACAAGACTTGACCGTGAAGTAACTCAACCCGAAAAGTGGACTAAAACATTCTAGAAGACACCAGAAGACACCAGAAGGAACCAGAGGCCGAGGGGAGACAGGCCACTGGCAGCCGCCAGGCCCATTTAGGCCGGCCGCCAGGTGGGACCCACCTGTTAGCCTCTCCTTTCTAGGTCGGTTTACTACCGACTTTGAGGTTGTATCTACACCGTTGCCAAGGTCGGTTTGATCCAAGGGTTCACGTTCATCGCCAAGGCCTATATAAGAAGACCCCCTGCCCCCAGGGTTAAACCCTAATTCATTATCAATTCATTCTATCTTATTATCTCTTAGTTGTAGAGGGGTCCCTTGTAAGGATCAACTCTCTCTAAGAGATTAGTGAATTAGAATGTAATTAGAAGCATATTAGAACCATAATTAGAAGAGTTAGTATAAGAGGATTAGAACTCATTATTTCTAATCTTTAGAACAAGAGAGATAGAGAGAGGGAAGGAATCGGAGGAAGTGCCGGCCTGTCGGTACTATCTCCATACTTGTATCTCGGTGGAAGTTAATCTACATTTGGAATTACTCTGGTAATCTTCTTCTTCTTTTAGTAAGTTATATTGTTTATATTTATTCTTATTGGTCTATGAGTCTCTCTTTTGAGTACTTTAATTTATTGCAATAGGTTAAGGTAATATTCGTAGTGTAAGCGTGGTGCTTAGGCTCGGGTGTCTCATAGATACACCCTACCTTCCGGAGCCTGGTAGTTCGTGGTAGTGACAGTACCATTGATTCATTTGGATTCCACATCCCGTTGGATAGGACTAAGTAGGAACAAGTTACTGGGGGAATAGTGAGTTTCGGCCTTACTTTCCTTTGAGTACATCCCCATAAGAATATTATCAACATCACTTACCAAATTAAGATTTAGCTATCTTAGTAAACCTCTCTATACCCTCAACCTTCTTAGTCTTGTGCTACTCGGGTTAAGATTAGATCGTAGTCTCCCTCACCCGCTTCCCCGTGGATTCGATATTTAAACCCTCTCCTCGTGAAGTGCTCACCGGTATCCGTGCGCTTGCGGATTATACAAATTATAAATATTTCTGTGGGCTTAGCAAATACCAACACTCAGCCAGTGTGTGTGCTGATCACCACTGGCACCGGCGCCACGTCTACATGCATAGGGGCGCCCCTGGCCCTGGCCTCCTCAGGTCAGGCATCTTCGCTGGCATCCGTACATCCGCGACTCGGCTTGGGAAACGTTCGAGGCATGCGATTGCCTTGGACCTCTACGACACATCTGCCGGAGTCTTCGTCCCGCCTACGCCAGCTTCACCGGAGGATCAACAACTACGCCGCATTGCCCTCGACGTCACCACAGGCGACGCTACTCCAGCATGGACACTCGAAGACGGCCTCCTCCTCTTCGATGGCCGCTTCTACCTTCCGGCCTCCTCTCCACTTTGCCGGACTTATTGGAGGCCTTGCTTTAGGGCGGAGTTCGCGGGACGAACTTCCTCGCCTTGGGAGCCTACACCCAGCCAACATCGGCCGCACCAACCGCCATCCTGCGCGGCGGCATGTGGCCGAGGCGCCACCACATCGGCCTAGCCCGGGTCGTTTTCCTCGGCGGCATGGATCGCCTCTTCCTCACCGTCGACAACGTCCACATCGGCTACGGCGAGAGAGGGTGCCCATCGGCTCTCTCCTTCTCTCGTTCGACGTCGGCTCCCTTCATATCTGATGCGATGTTGAACTTAGCTGCCACTCCTCCTACTCGCCACGGCAGCACCATCTGGCGTCTACTTCCACTCTTCGTCAACGCTCCTCCTAGCGAGCGTTTCTTGTTTCTGGAGAGCCCACCCCGCGACATGGTGCATCAGCACCTTGAGGTGGGCGTTCCAAGGGAGCTCCTACTGGCGGCCCGTCGCCAGACGGCCCACCACGAACGTGCTATTCATTGCTACATCTACCACAGCTACATCGGCAATCTTCACTACCTCCTGGAATTTGATCCCAAACGTACAAGGGAGAACATGATCCTCTGGAACCCGGTGCCGGGTAGGCTCTTGCTGCAGGTTGAGCTCATCGCTCCAGGGGCGGTGATCTCCATCCGGGGGTGACCGAATGGACTTTCATCCAGCGCGAGGACGCGCCCGGTCGGAGAGAAGGGGGGGGAGAGATGTCACGACCCAGGAAATAGGGCCCGGGAGGATGGGCCCGACAGCCCAAGGGGCGCCGGCACCGCCCCAGGCTTCAAGCGCGCCCCCGCCGCCATCCCCTCCCTTCCACGGATTCTTCGGCAACTAATCCGGAGAAAAAAGGAGGAAAATATCTAGGATTATCTTTAGGTGTTTTGGTGTGCAAGGGGCTATCTCATCTATAAGGGAGACCCTTATTAGGAAATAAATAAATAGGACCTGCTTGTAAAAGGTATTCCAATCTATAAGGAAACCTTTAGAGAGATTGCTTGAGATACAAGTCCCAATAGCCGGGCTATATAAGTAAAGGGGTCTGTAATCTTTCAGGGTAACAAGCAAATAAAGAAATTTTATCCCAATCTCTCTCTCCCTCTCCCTCTCCTCTCCCTCTCCCACAAGACGCGCCTGCCCGTCACCACCGCCGCCCAGCTTCCCATGCCATCATCGCCGCCCCGCCGCCCGTCGGGCGCGGCTGCCCGCCGCCGCTTCGCCACCACCACCACCATCGCCCCCTCCTCCACCTCTCCTCTCAATTCCCCAATCTACGTGTCGGTTCCGGCCCAATCTAGCTGGAATCTGACACCATATAATTAGTTTCCTTATAAAAAAAACATACATGATACAAATGACCTGCACTCAAAAGACCACTCAACTCATACATTTTTTGGTTGCATACAAACATGAAACATGCCTCAAATAGCAACGCCATTTTTTTGCACGGCGAACTCTTAGGCACCAAATTGGTGGCCATCGTTTTGGCCACCTAATAAACTAGGTAGATTACCCTTGCGTTGCCGTGGGTATAGAGGAGTATATATTCTCCGTGCGTTGCCGTGAGAATTTTCATTGTGTCGTATAAAAGACGACTTATGCATGTATCAAAGTGTGTTCACATTGAATTCAGGGAATAAATTTAAACAAAAAAAACTGCAAACAATATATACTTAACAAATACGTGAGGGCTAACGATCAACTTTAGGCTCGGATGTGCCAGACGGGGACGGCTTCTCCGCTCGTCTTGTCTCCCGCGCATGGTATCCACCACGCTTGTGGGATCATGGGAGTCGAGCTGGGGGCGTCCATCGTCCAAAGATGGATGTCGAGCACGAAGTGGCGTTACGACCTCCGTGCTCGATCATTAACGGACTATACGTATGAAACTTTGTGCACTACCGGAACCTCCCGATTTCCCCGTGGAGGCCTTCGCGACACGGGAAAGCCCGTTTTCATCACGGAAAGCCTATCCCGGCGGTAAATCACGGGATAGCCGTGACGGGAACGAAATCGACGGAAATTGCCCTTTCCCGTGAACACGTCATACCCACGGATATCCTTTCCCGTGATCCCATTTAGCACACACGGGATATACTTAACGGGGGTGGGGGCATCGCACCGTCAACGGGGAGGGGTAAAACCCCGTTATGGCCTACGTGGCCCGTGGCATGAAACGGCATGAATTCACACGGATATCCTCTTTTCCCAATTTCAATGTTCGTGAAATCTTTGGTCAATTTCCCGTGAGCCACTCACGGAAATGTTTGGTCGATTTCCGTGTGTGGCTCACGGAAATTGACCTTTTTTTTTTTTTTTTGTTCCAAAGACATTGTTGGCACATATAAATATATATATACATACACAGATTTCATAATATCCATAATACCACATATATGGCTCGATAAATCCATAATACCACATATATATTACATCATATCCATCAAAGTCACAAGTTCAACCACATGTCCAATAGTGCAACCACAAGTTCACAAACTCACATAAAATCCAAGTTCACAAGTTCAAGTGCACAAGTTTTGAACCTAAATCATGACAAATTTATTTGACCACGGCCTCCAACCTTCCGGCGCGTTCCCAAGCGTCCCCTGTTGAGATTGGTTCGGAGTTGGGTTCGAGGCATGAGAATTTTCCTCGCACGTAGGCAAAGATAAATAGTTAGAAATTTGTGAGACAAAATTGAAGGTAGAATCTATTAACTTGAAAAAGAAGAGAAATAGTTAGAAATTTCGGCAAAGACCTCCCGCACGGAGGGGGCTTTCCAACCCGCAAGAAAACAACGGCTCGATGGCCGAGAACCACATGTCCACGTGCACATCTCATGGTGCATTCAAAACTCGGATCATATCCATTCACATTCATATATGCATATTTCGAGTTACGGGAGACAAACTCACGGAGAGGCTCCATGCGGTGGAGGGAAGATCGGCGGTGACCGTAGAGACGGGCGGTGGGGACGACGACGGGCGGTGGGGCGAAGACGGGCGGTGGCGGGAAGACGATCTCCGGTGGCGGTTGCACACCAACCTGGCCACCAACGCGCTGGAGGTACGCCATAAGAGCTTCCATGCTCTTACCTTTGTTCTGCCGCCCCTCTCTTGCTCCTTTCGAGCCCCCTCTCTTGCTCCGCCCGAGCCCTTGCCCGCTCCCTCTCCTCGGCCTCCTCCCGTCGCTTCCTCTCTTCCTCTATCTCGGCCTATTTCAACACAAAGTTAGAACACGGAGAAATAGTATTCAACGATAAATGAACCTTAATTAAAAATAAATAAACCTCAAGTCCGGAGACCGTAGCACAGGTAAGTGGTTGGCCGCTCGCGTGTCACCGGGCCCCCGGCGTGTTCGAGCTCGATAGCTTCTTTGTGTTGTGAGGGTTGATAACGCTATCACCCAAATAGTACCGCCTTAGTGCTTCTTGCCTCCTCCGGCGATCATGGCGATGTCCCCTCAATGTCGTGGCCGCGGGGATCGAAGCTTTCTCCATATCTTGCTCCCTTGCCACTTCGGTGTACCTCTTGATCTTCTCAGAGGCGGTCGGGTTGGTGTAGGCTTCGGGCCCAGCCTCGGGGTTGAAGACGACCGCGGGATCTTTATACCTGCCCGTGTGGGAGTTAGCAAAGGCCTCGAAAGGTCTTGATTGGCGTGCCATGTGTCTGCTCCTGTGTGAGAAAAAGAAAAGTAGCTAGAATGGTAAGAAAGTATTGAGTTGCACATCATAAAATAGGAATTGGATAACACTTACATATCTAGCTTGGTAGGTAGCGAGATTAAGGTTGCCTTGATGGTGTGGTACACCGGCATCATGGCACGCCGGTCCCCATTGTCGTTGTGGGCGTCCCGAAAGTCTCAGTATCGACCCACTTGTCCACCAAGCTCCCAAAGAACGCCTATGCACCAAGCACCACTCCTAATCACCTACAAGACACCAAGTATAACACGATTATAAAAATCACATTAAGCATAATTAAACTTAGTATGAGCATTCAATATTTACCTCCATGTATTGTTCTTTGGTCGATTCAACGTTTTCCATTCATGCTTATCGAGCCTTCTTTTTCTCCTTTAACGCGTACCACGTCCTGACGGCCTGGCCGCGTGCCTCGTACCACATGTCTGCCACATGCTTGAAACAGGCGTTTAGAGCCACTTCCTCCGCCTCAGCCTCGTATCCCTCCTCGCACTTGAAGTATTTCTGCACATAGAAGCAATGTAATAAGTCATTATTTCTAACATTAGAATTTGGAGCGATGTATTTGTACAGTGCGACATAGACTTACCCAAAACTCTTTGACCACACGAACAGCCTTGTTAGCATATTTAATGCCATCGTCATCATAGTTGTCTAGAAATTCCGCGTACTGGTGGAACGACGTGACAGCATACTCTTCTCCGTCGATTTTAATAAGGCCAGGGTAGTGCTTCCTCACCAGAACACCAAGAATGCTGGCGGGCTGGCGTCCTTGAACCGAGTTCGCGGTGACAACAAAACCCCTGCCCAAATGATCAAGAATAACTATTAGTTCCTATTACGATTTTGAAACCTGAAAAATAAGAAAGTAGTGCTAAAGTGTAAAGTAAATTACCTTGGCTGTGTTGGTCTTATGGTCGGTTTCTGCTCCTCACGAGGTTGTCGATCCGGGAGTCTGGAGGGGCCTCGCAAGTAGACACGCCTCTGACCAGAGGAAGAGGAACCCCCTCCCGTACTCTGGCTAGTCCCCTCCTCGTGGTGCGACGCCGAGCGGTCCGCGTGGTGCGACGCCGAGCGGTCCGCGTGGTGCGACGCCGAGAGGTCCTCGTCCTCCGCCTCCGCCTCCGCCTCCTCCTCCTCCTCCTCCTCCTGCACCACTGGTGGTGGCGACGGTGGTCGGGGTGCACGACGCCCTTTTGCCCACCCTACCCCCGTGGCGGTGGTGCCGGCTCGACGCCTCCCTTCGTCCCCGCCCTTGCCCTAGCGAGGCTACACTTCGAACCTCCCGGTCATTCTCTTGAACACATTCGTTCGAGGCATCTTTTGAATGACCTGCAAATACATATAGATAATTAGTAAAAATGCAAAATTAAATAGAACGTAATTATGAAGAGATTGAAAACCAATAATCGTAACATAATTATTAAGAGATGCATAGTATTACATGTATTAGAAATAATCCTCATCCCCGCCACGATTTTCGCCTTTGTCGGATCATAATCCTCATGATCACTATCATCCATGTCTACGCCTTCCAACATATGAAGATTGGCGGGATCCATGGGAGGAGGAACGACGTCAACACCGCATTTGTCCTTAAGTAATTTTTCAAGTAACTATAAGTCCTTCGCATCTCGAACCTCCTCGTCCTCCTCATCATCAACAACACTTTCATTGTCTACTTCCATTTCGTTGGGCCCGGTTATTTCTATCACAAATTTACCTTGTAGCCCATCTTCTTGGAAGAACTCTCCCTCATATGTGTTTGCATTAAAATGGTAATCGTCCCTCGTTTGGGACGGGTAGTCTACCGTGTGGCAATACCTTCCGCACAACATCCCAACCCTTAAGCCGCTCGTCGTCTTTGGCAACACCATGGGAGATAATAAACTTGTGTGGCATGTTGAGCCACGATGTAGACATCATCTCCGGCCATCCGGGAGTCTTGTCGAATCTGAACAATCCCAAGTTGTTCGAGGTCCCGAATTTGTCATTTCAGGATCGAACCAATGGCACTTAAACACGACGAGAGCAAGCCGTTTAGAGCCGGGGAAATGGAGCTCGTATATTTCTTCAATTCTTCCATAATAACCTTTAGTGCTAGTTCCATCATCACCTTTAGTGAAAACTCCGGTATTTGTGGTTCTTCGGTTTGGTCGATTCTCGCTCATAGCTCGTTGTATGGTAGCGATATCCATTCACATCATAACCGGTAAATGACCTAACCCCGGTCTCAAAGCCATTGGCAACCTGTATGAGCTCGGGATGCATACCCGGATCGGTCCGTGCCGACGCAAGCTCAAGCGGGGATAAATAAAATGAGACAGTTCGTTAGCATATCAAACGAGACGTTATTTAACATGAATTAGACAATTACTGGCGTTTGAACCAACTAATGAAATCTGGTTTTCCATTGCCAAAGACCTCGCCTAAGCGGGCGTCCAATTCATGTGCCGGGCGGCGTTCGTTGACGCCAAAGATTGCCTTTGAAATTTCCTATACCATCGAGAGACAAAAGGGTTGGATGCGGGATATTAAGTACTACAAGACAAGTTGGTTGTGCGCTTAGAGTTGTGACTTCATCATGCGTAAGGAAGCACTTCGTCCCGGTTGAAAAGTATATAATTCATTATACTTGATCCACTCTCGATTTGTCAAGATCTTTATTTTTGAACCACTTGCACGTCCTAGTTCTCCTTGAAAAAAGGCCGAGGGTTGATTCATTTTCATCGGCATTGTAACGAGGGGTGGATAATGCGAGCTAGGAAGGTTGTCACCATAGTATTTTGATGTGAAGTCGACACCTCCTGCCGAACCTTTGCTTCTGCGATGGAACCCTCAATCTTACACTTATTTTTACAAATCGGCCCGAACATGCTTCGTAACTCTCTCAACAACAAAGATAGCACCAACGAAATCGTGCGGGGCCACCCACCCTTGCCTCGTATGGAAGGTGCAAAATCAAATGCACCATCGAACGAAGAAGCCCGGCGGAAATATCTTCTCCAACTTACGTACCAATACAGGTGCCACTTTTTCCATTTCTTCTAGTGTGGTCCGAGATAACTCTTTAGCACAAAGCTGCCGGGAAGAAATTGCTCAACTCTGCCATCACATGCCGGACATGATCGGGGACATAGCCTCGAAGCATCACCGAAGAAGCCGCTCCATCCATATGTGGTAGTCATGACTCTTGAGCCCATTGATTCGCATAGTAGATAAGTTCACTCCCCACCTCGATTTGCTGCATACCCATCGAGGAACATTAATTTCTGAAACCATTGCGGTACTTCCCTCCTTTGGGGCCTGCTCAACACGTAATCGGCCTTAGGTTTTTTCCATCTCTTGCCATTCTTTGGGAGGCTTCATTTCTTGCTTCGGTCTGTCACACAACTCGCCAGATCAATTCTAGCCTTAACGTTGTCCTTTGACTTGCTAGTTTCCATGAATGTTCCAAAAAATACTCGGCGATGTTCTTTTCGGTATGCATTAAATCAAGGTTATGTGGAAGAAGAAGGTCATCATAATAGGGGAGCCTCTCTAATCCCGACTTATGAGTCCATGCATGATGCTCGCCATAACCCACAAAGACACCATTTTCATCAGCCACAAGGGAATCCACTTGAGCGTGTACCTCGCCAGATGTCATCATCCTCGGCTCGGGTCCATAACTTGGAGACCTTTCGTAAAGTTCTTCTTGTCTAGCCCGAAAGCATGGTCGAGGGCGAGAACTGCCGATGCTTGTCGAATGCGAGAATACTTGCCACCCTTCTTCAACCAGGTGAACCTCACAACCGCCTTGCATACTTGGGCAAGGGAACTTGCCGTGCACACACCAGCCACGTAATATCCCATACGCCAAGAAATCATGCGGGGGAGTAGTGGTACCACACGTACATCCCGAAATTTCTCTTCAAAGCTCGGTCGTACGTCCAAAACCCTTCATTCCAACCTTTGATCAATTCATCAATCACGTGCTCTATGAACACACCCATTTTATTTCCCGGGTGGCGGGGAATTATCAAAGACAAAAGAATGTTCTTCGGTTGAAAGCGCATCCCTGAGGCGGTCGGCGGGATAACGAATACAGGCCAACAAGTGTATGGGGCAGCCATCATTCCATAAGGATTGAACCCATCTGTTGCCGCGCAAACACGCACATTACGAGCCTCCATAGCTTTGTCGGGATGAATATTGTTGAAATGGGTCCATGCTTCGGCATCGGATGGGTGTACCATCTTATCGGGCTTGTAGCGACGCCCATCTTTGTGCCATGTCATCTGTTTTTGCACTCCTCGGTCATGTACATCCGTTGTAACCTCGGTGCGAAGGGAAGGTACCGTAGGATTTTCACGGGGACCATAAGGCTGCCTCTTCTCACCGCCTTCACCGGGGGTCTACCTCTATGAACCTTGAGGATTTACACTTTGGGCGGTCGCGTATCATCTTTGTACTCTTTCCTAAATAAGATGCACCCGTTCTCACAAGCATGTATCTCGCTTTCGTATGGCATCTTGAGTACCTTGAGGAGTTTCTCGACTCATACATGTTCTTTGGCAAAGACGTGACTGGGCGGAAGCAAACCCCCAAAAGATCGTCAACATGTCGGTGAAGCCGCCTCTCGACTAATATTGCATCGGGCCTTCAAGTCCATAAGGCGTGAAATGGCATCTAGTTTGGAGACCTCACAATAGTCGTGAAGGGGTTTTTACGTGTCTTTTTGCAACATGGTATAATAGGCCTTTGCGGTTTCTTCCGCTCCTCCTCCCCCCCTCATTCCCAAGTCCTTGCTCAAAGTTACCGGCATGAAAGTCATCTATCATGTCTCCTATCCCGCATCGAAGCAAGATCATCGATGCGTTGCCCCTCACGACCTCGTCCCTCATACGCCGGTTTCACCATGGAAGATCCACCGCTTATAGCCCGCCGTCCATCCATACTTGGGAAGATGTTTAGACATGTCCTCCTTACTTTGCCTTTTTTTATTGTCACAATTCTTGCACGGACACCAAACCTTACTCGCACCTCGAGCATTACGAAAAGCATAATCCACGAAAAGCACTTTGCTCTTGCTAACCCATTCACGGTCAAAATCTCCAAAACTCCTCCAGCCATCGTATATCCACGCACGGTCATCCATTCTCTATCATTTCAGCGAGAATATAAGAATGCAAAGGCATCTACACAACAATCCTACCATCTAGTAGGTGAAGATAGGTCCTAATCCCACCCGAGGATGCGGAGATGAGGTCCGTTCCATGCTCCACTCCTATCGAGACAGAATTTCGGCAGCACCCCCCCGCTGTTCTCCGAATACACGTCCTCCCCGAGAGGGGAGCCGTATTCAAGAACAACGGGAGATGCTGCCGAAAACTCGAATCGACAGAGTGGAGCATGGAACGGACCTCATCTACGCATCCTCGGCTGTCCAAAATGGGACAATTCGAAGCAGATCACGGTTATAGGTATGCGGGGATGCGCATACTTCCAACCGTATCTCTTTTCGAACGGGAGACGCCTAACCGAGCTGCGATCTAGCTACGACCATGGCACGGAAGGAGGGGATATACCTAGGGTCGCGGTGGAGTCGGGCTACCCGACGAGGAAGGAGATCGGGGCCACCAAGGGACTCCGGCTCGGCAAGCGACTCGGCTTCGGAGGGTTCCCTCTGCGCATAAAAAGAACCACGGGGGGATAAGTTCAAAATTTGATGAGAACCTCCCCCGCACGGGAGGTTTTCAATACCTACAAACAAAACACACGGCACGATGGCCGACAATCACATTCACATCAAGGGCACGATGGCCGACAACCTGCGACATTTGAACACGACAGCGTGGCGGACGGACGGCGGTGGGCGGTCCTCCTCCTCTCCTTCCTTCCCCCCTCCTCCTCCTCCTCCTCCTCTTCTCCTCCCTTCTCCCTCCTTCCTCCTCCTCCTCTTCCTTCCTCCTCCTCCCTCCTCCTCCTCCTCCTCCCTTCTCCCTCCTTCCTTCTCCTCTTCCTTTCTCCCCCTTCCCTCCCCCAACCCCTCCCCCCTTACTCCTTCCCGGCCCGGCCCGGTCTTGGCGGGGGGCCGCCGGCGCGGTCGGGCGGGCGAGAGGGGCCTTGGCGAGGCGGGGGCCCGGCCGGTGCGGCGGGGCGGCCTTGCGCCTTGGCAGCGCCCGGCCCGGGCGGCCCGGCGGGCGGGGGGCGGGCGCGCCGGGCGCGGCGCCGGCCGGGCGCCGCGGATGGGCAGCGCTGCCGAGCGGCGCCGCCGCCGGCGCCGCGCCAGGGGCGCGGCCGCGCGATGATCGCCGTCGGGCGGGCTGCCCGGCGCGGGGCGGGGCCGGGCGCGATCGGCGGCGGGGCGGGAGCGGAGCGGGGGCCGCCTTGGCGGCGAGCCGGGCGCGGTGGTGGCGCGCCGGCGGCGCCGGGCGGGCTGTGTGTCCGTGTGTGTGTGTGTGTGTGTGTCTGTGCGTGCGTGAGTGGAGTGGAGTGGGTGAGTGAGTGGAGTGGGGTTGACTAAAAAAAAAAAAAAAAAAAATCTTTCCCGTGATGGATCCGGGGGATCACGGGGAAAGACTCCTCCTTTCCCGTGATCCCCCCGGATCCATCACGGGAAAGAGGAAAAAAAAAGGTAAACCCTAATCCTCTACACGTGGGTCCCACCAACGATTTCCGTGAGCTCTACACGTGGGATCACGGAAAGGAGTATATTTCCCGTGAACAACTCACGGAAAAGGAGTTTTCCGAAAACAAATTTTATTTCTATCTCTTTCTTTTTCTAGCATATATATTTTGAAACTTTGATCATGATAACTTCATAAATACCTTTCCACATACACTCACCAATCCTAATTTCATCCTTGCGCAAAAAATTGACCATTATTTCATGTGGTTCTATCTCTATTTGCATTTACTTAATCGCAACAAAAAATTATAATAATTACAAAAATAATCCAAAAAATTCTCGAAAATAGACATGACACAATATTTGAGGTCTATTGCATATAGAAAAAGTTTCGTAGCCAAACCACAACTTGATCGTCACATTGACATGAAATCACACTAGATCACTCTCAACAAACATGAAGCTTCTACGTAGATGTTGGAGCCCATGTGAACATCGTGCGTGCCAACTTGTCTTGAAACGTTCCAAGTTTTTTATCATAGCCTCGGCACAAGATATCATGATAGATTATCAAATTTCATGATTTTTGTACATCGGTTTATTTTCTAGAATTTGTAGACCAATCGAACAGGGATTAGAGTTGATGATTTCGTACTAAGATGTTCTAGATTTCATTATTTTTTTTTAAATGCAAGGCCTTACATTGTGTTGAGTATGAGGAATATAAATTTTCTACTAAATTTTTTCAAAAAAATTGAAGCACTTGTAGTTCAAATTTGGCCTCATTTCATAAATTCCCATAAAAGAGAATAATTACCTAAATATATCAAATGAAGTCAATAATTCACCAAACTTTAATATTGAGTGTCATATGATGTGCAACAAGTGTAGAAAAAGTTTGGAGATCAAAATCCAAAAAAAATATTTCCGTGAGCGTCTTTCCCGTGAGCGGGTTGTGGCGCTCACGGAAAGGGTCCCCTTTGCCGAGGCCCACTGTTCAGCCCACGGGAAAGCCTGCTCACGGGGAAAGAGGTATCCCGTGAGCTTGATGGAGTTATCACGGGAAAGTGTGGACGGAGTGACGGAGCGGGGCTGGGGCCGACGGCGTCTTTGTTTCCCGTGAGCGGCCTCCCTCACGGGAAAGGGTCGAGTGATATCCCGTGAGGTTTCCATCACGGAAATTGGTTATCCCGTGGGTCAATTCTTTCCCGTGATGTGTTCACGCTGCTCACGGGATATCCTGTTTTTCCGTGATTATTGCCTCTGAGCTCACGGGAAACGGTTTGCTCACGGGATATCGCTGGATTCGGTAGTGGTGTCGTGGAACTTGAATTCAGAACCCAAGAAGAAAAATCTTAATACCTTTTGCCGCATAATGAAGGCATCCTTCCAAGCAATTGCAAAGCAGCATATTGCAATTGGGCAGGTACTGAGACAGATTTCCGGGGCAACCTCTACCCTGTGACGGCGTCCACTCAAGAAAACATATGTCGTACCATTTTATATAGACGTAGAAGGGAGCGTCTGACGGTTTATGTCAGTTTTATACTCGAATGGATGTCCGGTTCACGTCGTTTGATTTTTCTTGTGGATGGGATCATGGGAAGGGAACCACTGGTGGAGATTGCAGATTTAATACCGATGTGATAGTGGGATGATGACGTGGGATTTGGGAATGAGAAGGGGCAGCAGGGTCCAACAAATGTGTGTAGTAGATGAACTAAAACGGATACCATGCAATATTTTTAGCGCATAACCAGATGACATCGAAACGGTTCAATAAAATTTTGGCTTGGCTACCTTGCATATATTTTTTTTCACAAATCAAACACAGAAAAAGGAGGGGCTACTCCACCTGTTGCCCCTCTCCAGTTACAAGATATGTAATACTTCGTACAATGTAAGTGTTGGTGTTGTGCCACCACTTATTTTGCACAGAACCAGGATTGTATATAGAAAGATCACGGCATATAAGAGAAAACAGAGTCTATGAAATGTTTTTTCATGTCATCTTGCAGCAAAGGGAAGAGAACAGCCGTAAGAACATAAGAACCAGATTTGGTCATTCGGGGAGAAGTGATATGTTTTGTTTTCTCAGTGGGTCTTGAAGCCCTGCAGCTGTTTGCTCCATCTCAACCGCCTTTAGTTTCCAAGTTCAAACTGTCATCGAGAAGACACAACATAATGAGGGGAAAAATATCATTCTTCTGTAATGAAAAATGTAGGTGGAATCAAACTTTTTATTATTAAAACAATATACAAATGTGCCATAACATAATTTTGTAACCATCATTTATACTGCAAATAAGTGGCATACGTACCATACAAAAACGAGCCTCAGCCCGCTTGTCCCTTGAACTTTGGGCAGTGTTCAATAACTACATTTCTAATGTTTGCAGTTGCATTTGGTCCAGCAATTGATTTAAGCTCTGGACAATGACAAACTCCAACCTCCGAAGTGATTTGAGATTACTGCTCCACAGATTGCCAGGAACAAACACTATCCATTCATTCACAGCCACGAATCTGCAGTGACTCAAGGGAGGTGAGGTTCTCCAGGCAACTGGGAAATCAGCAGAGAAATCCCCACAACTTGATAACCCTAGCTTTTGGAGAGATGATGGTAAAAATAATCCGCTTTGCCAGTCAAGTCTTGGACACATTGAAATGTCCAAATGCTTCAGGCAAGGAAAACCTCCTAATCTATTTGCTGGCAGAGACAGCGAGATACAGGCCCAAATCATAATACTTTAAATGGCAGGGAGACGTAGGAGGTCATCAATATTTTCAAGCTTCTGTTTTGCCTTCAGAAAATATGTTCAAGCTTATGTTCTGTTTGCTCGGTGTGCCTTCAGGCCCAGCAGCCATGCTCCGTCTCAACCATCGCCAGTTTCCACTTGTCATCATAATGAGGAAAAAAAGAATTTAATCTTCTTTAAGAAAAATGTAAGTTCAGTCAAACTTATTTTTCATAAACAACAGAAAAGCTCGCATACATTGCATACATACTCATGATTCATGAACCTAATTCACCTAGTCACCAGTTAGACAAAAGTTTATAGCAACACGTAGCAATGTAGTGGGACTGCTATGTGTGAATTTTAGTTTGTTGTTTAGAAACAACAAGCAGTTTAAGGGTAAAAATAACTGGCTAAGACATAAATATGGTATAACTCATGAAAAAATGACATATAGAAACACTCACAAGTGTCCTAACATACTTCTGTAACTGGAACCATAGTTTATACCTGTTCACTACGGGTAAACAAGGCATATACACTGTTGAACTACAGTTGCCATAGAAAAAGTTATATAGAGAAAACATGACATATAGAAACATCCCAACATTTCTGGTGCAAACAAGGCAATCTACCATAGAAAAAAAAGAGAGCACGATCCCAGAACAATGAACAATGAGTATATCCTCAGTGGCTGGTCAATTTCGTCCAACTCTGAGCAGTTTTCAATAAATAAATCTCCTATGTGATCAATTGCATCTAGTCCACCAACTGAACGAAGCTTTGGACAACTACGAACTATCAATCTCTGAAGTGATTTGAGATAACTGCTCCACAAGAAACCAGGAACAGACACTATGCATTCACAGTGAGAAATATTGAGTGACTCGAGAGAGGTGAGGTCCCGCATGCAATCAGGAAACCAGACAGAGAAATCCCCACAATTCCGTAAAGTGAGGTTTTGGAGGGATGATGGTAATAACATTCCACTTTGCCAGTTGAGACTTGCACACATTGAAATGTCCAAATTCTTCAGACAAGGAAAACCTCCTAGTCTATTAGTTGGTAGGGACAACAGGCTACAGGTCGAAATCATAATACTCTCAACGGCAGGGAGATTTAGGAGGTCATCGATAGTTTTAAGATCCTTGCAAGAGTCAATCTGTAGGTGAGTGAGGAAGGGGAACATTACCATTCTCCTTTGGGCCCCACCATGGAAAATGCCAGATGAAATATGTTCTGAACCTCTAATGATTGTCAGAGAGGGACAAGAACTGATATGGAGCTCCCGTAGTAACGGAAGATTCCACATTTGTAGTTCAACGGATTCTAGATGGTTGTTAAATAAACGCAAGATGGTGAGAGTACAACACTCAATCGTGAAACTGAGATTACCAGAGTCTTCCAGATACAACACCTTTAGGGATGGAGAAAACAAGTGTCGTGATTTGATCTTCGGACAATAGGTCACAAACAGTACTTCAAGGAAACACAAATCTTCAAACCTCCCAACTGTTACTGATTCTAAACTTCTGCAATGGGAAATATTTATTTTCTTGATGATAGGCACATAAGCTGCTTGTAGAAATTGTTCTACGTTTGATAGGTTTTGGCAACCGTGAATGGCTACATCAGTCAGGGACCCGAAAGTGCTATCGATGGCTCTATTTCTGTCCTCACCATGGAAAATATCAGAGGATATAGGTTCTGAACCTCTAATGATTGTTAGAGAGAGGCAGGAATTGATCTCAAGCTCCTGCAGTAACGGAAGATTCCACATTTGCAGTTCAATGGATTCAAGAGGGCAATTTGATAAATGCAAGGTGGTGAGAGAAGAACACTCAATCTTGTATCCAAGATTACCGGAGTCCTCCAGATACAACTTCTTTAGGGATGGAGAAAACAAGTGTCGTGATTTGATCTTTGGACAATGGGACACACACAGTACGTGAAGGAAATGAAAATACCCAAGAATATCTGTTGGTAAAGATTCCAAGCTTCTACAGTTGGAAATATTTATTTTCTTGATGATAGGAACATAAGCTGGTTGTAGAAATTGTTCCAGGCTTGATAGGTTTCTACAATGAACAATTTCTACATCAGTCAGGGACGAGAAAGTGCAATTAGTGTTGCCAAAATGGTGAATCTGCTCTGAGTTTTGTGGATGAGACCAGCTTGGAAGAGATTCACCATTATAGTTTTTTATCTGGAATTGCCCTCTCTGCCCTTCATCAGTTGCACTTGCACCTTCATGCACATCCACTGAATGTATATGTGTATGATGAAATTGACATTTCACTGATTCAAATTTCTGCAGATTGATTAGCATACCAAAGCTGCTAGGAATGTCATCAATCTCCCATTTCTTAGCATATAATATCTGCATATTGTAGAGACAACAAAATGCTGCAGGTAACCTCTTGCAATGGCAAGCGTAGAGGATTTTAAGGTACCGAAGATGTTTTAGATTGCTAATACTATCTGGCAACCCCCACTTAGAGATAGAGGAACAGACCATGACACGCATGCACAAAAGTTCCGTACACCATTTCTCCATTACAGTGTCACCAGTTTCACTCTCTAAAGATAAGTCGCAAAGTAGGGTGCGCAGCTTTCTGTGCTTGCACAGATTCAATAAGTCGGAACACTTAATATCTCCGCCATTGAGTACCCAGAGATGGAGGACATTCCGAGGGATCCTTTGAAAATCTTTTGTATCTTTTATTACATAGCACTTGTCCTTGGAAACTAGTTGTGCCATCTCATGAATCAAATCATGCATTATGTATTTGTCATGAGCCCATGGATGTTTTTGAAAAAATGATAGATGTGCAAGTTCTTCAAAGTACTGACCACTAGTATGTCGAAGTGAAACATTATGTTGATGTTGCACAAAGCCTTCTGCTGCCCAAATTTCAATCAAATCTTCCTTTTCAAAATTGTAATCTTTTGGGTACATAGCACAGAATGAGAAGCATCTTCTTAAATGGAATGGCAAATACATGTAGCTCAAACGAAGGGCTGGCATAATATCAGTTTCCTTTTGTTCAAGCTCCCACAACTGACTCCTAAGAATCCCATCCCAATGTGCTGGGTCAAGGCTCTTTCCTAACAACCGTCCAAGGGTTTTTGCAGCTAAAGGAGTGCCTCTCAACTTTGGGAGTATTTTCTCACCAATCCGTTCCAACTTAGGATCAATGCTTGAGCTATTAGATCCAAACACACAAACCTTAAAGAACTTCCAAAAGGCATCTTTGTTCAAACCCTCTAAGGGAAAGGGATCCATCGTACGCACTACATCAGCAACCTTTGGAAGATCTAGTGGTGACAAGCATCATGCTTCCCTTAAGTGCATTTCTAAAAGGTGCACAAAAGCGCTTCCAATCTAGCTCATTTCCATCCCACATGTCATCAAGGACAATTAAGAATTTTTTATTGCCCAGACTTCGTGCAAGAGCACCCTGAAGAAGATTCAAATTGTCAGTGTTTGGCACTTTCTCTGCAGGAGAAGATTGGTCTAAGGCTTCTTTAGTTAACCTCTTGACATCAAAATCATCTGAGACACAAATCCAAATTACCAGCTCAAAGTGGAGTGTCACTTTTGAATTGTTGCAAATATCTTGAGCCAAGGTGGTTTTTCCAACACCCCCAATTCCAACAATTGGCAAAACTGCAATGCTCGTTATTGTTGCTTCATTACTGTCAATGGTAGCACAAATTTGGTTGCTTGCTGATGAACAAACTGCATTTCTTTTCCCTTTGCGTTCAGAAGGACCAGTGCTATTATCTGTTGGTACACCAAGCATTCTTATCAACTTCTCTTTTTCGTTATCACGACCAAAAATCTCTGGCTCAATAGGGAAAGTGGTGGTCTCAGGCCTGAAGGATTTGTCAAACCGTGGAATTGCTCGAAGTAAGACCAATTTCTCGAGCTGACCAGAAAGATGATTGAACCTCTTCTGGATACCAGCCGCCTTGTTGAAGCTACCCTGAGTAATGCTATGAAAGAAGTCAATGATTGGTTCCACTGAGATCGCATTGCCCTCTATTAAAACCTTTTTCTCATACCATCTAAACTCATCTAGAAGGTCTTCTGCATCATACACTACATCTAGTTTTGAAAGGAGATCAGCCACGTAATGATCATGGATCCTCCATTCTGCTCGATCAATGAGGTTGTACATTGCTGGTAGAGTATCACTAAGACATTGAAGGTCACTCTGCAACTGTCGTGCATTGCCTTGAAGTTTTTCCAGTTGTGTTCCACTACACTTGGATTTCAAAGATGATGTGGCAGATATAACCCAATGGAACAAATTGGCACACTCATTCAGGTCGTTAATGGCATTGATGGTCTTTGGTATGTTGATTATGTTCATATTTACTTGACTCTGAAGATTATGGTTTCTCCTGTCCTGTACAAACAATGGATGTATTGAGCATTAAAGAAGTATATCTTGTGGTTAGATTAAGTGTGGAGAGGCACAATGCATATTACTATTTAGATATCATACCTTCTCAACGACTGGGGGGTTTCCAGGAGGTATACATTTTGGTTCTAGTGCATTTAGACTTTGAACTATGTCCAGTGAAGTAGGCCTATTCGACTCATGTTCCAAGCACTTCAGGGCTATAGAGATGCATTGTTGGACTTGTTGGATTTGCATTTCCGGTGACATATGTGTGGGTGTTCTGTTCCTCCAACTTCCAACTACCTAAACATTTGCATAGGTAATTTAAACGAAAAACATTTACATAACTCAGGTAAGAAATTATGGTACATAGTACTGAATAATCTTACTTCGTCTATATAGTGCTTCAGAGATGTTTCAGTTCTCTCAGTGATACCAGGATAGTCCCTTTGACCTGTGATTATCTCTATGATTATAACACCCAAACTGAATATATCTGCCTTAGATGAGATAATTCCATGGTCTATGTATTCGTGTGCCATATATCCCCTGCAAAAGAGTTTAGCATAGTCACTTGTAGAAATAGTTAAAAAAAACCAGCAAGAAGCTTAGCTAGCTTACGGTGTTCCTGCAAGGTTTTTAGTAACAGTTTTGGATTTTTGTTCACCCAAAAGTCTTGACAAACCAAAATCCGCAATTTTCGCATCCTCGTGGCATCCATCAATATGTTTTGAGGTTTAAGGTCCAGGTGAACAATATGACATTCATCATGAAGATAATGCAAACCCATGCAAACTCCCCTAATTATCTCATATCTTATATCCCAATCAAGGCCCAAGGTGACATCTGCAGAAATATATCAACAAACAGAGAAACAATAATTGATTCTACTCTTGCATGTGTATTCTAAACTTCTAATCAGGTAAACTTTGCAAAGGGAAAAAAAGACAAAAGATCTTAGTATGTATTGTAACATACCAGAAAGATGCTTGTCAAGGCTTCCATTACAGAGAAATTCAAAGCAGAGCAAACATGCACGTTTCTCGACCATAACACGTTTCCCACTATGTTCCATCACTTCTGACTTGGTTTCGACACAGTAACCTACAAGTTGTACGACATTTTGGTGCCTGACCTCCGTAAGAAAAATGATCTCGTTCTCGACTTCGATTATAATTGTCCAGCAGATGTTTATCAAAAATCTTCTTTACAGCAATAGTTTTGCCGCTCTGGAGAACTCCCTTCATAGCATGTAGGTAAACCATTCATTATCTTTCCATTGCCAATTGCCATTGGTTGAAATTGGATTGAAAGAAGAATGTCCATACCTTGTATACGATTCCATATCCACCCTCGCCAAGTACTCGTTCAGTGGAAAAACCGCTTGTGATGTCTTCCAAAAAATCTAGTGGCAAAGATATTAATGGTTCTGTTTTTGGATCCAGCAGCCTTTTCTCCAATTTTTTCTCCAATTTTTCACGTACGGTAGCTCCACTACCCATTCCTGATTACTTTTATAGAAAAAACAAATGTGGGTGCTCGAACTTGCGAAACAATTTCCCACAGATGCATTCAGCAGAAGAAGAGACAAGCACTCACGTGGGCTAGCAAATTGATACGAGCTGTTTTGAATGAATCAATATATAAGATTATAAAAACAAATGAGGGAACCGACAGAGGTAGAGAATAAAAATGGCAACTTCTAGATAAATCACGTTTTGTGCTAAAGATTTTTTTAAAAAAAAATGTACAAGTATATCAGTCATATATTATAAAATTACAGTCACACGGTTACCAGTAAGAAAAATGTATAACAAATACTGATAAGACCGAGTTCTAAACTCCTCCATAGGATGAGAACAGAGCAATTGAGCAACCATGAAAAATGCAAGAGCAAGCAACTGAGACATCGTTTGCTAGTTAACCAAAACAGAAATCAAATTTTAGGAGAAATGGACTGACCTCTTATTGAGATGTGTAGGCAAAAAATATGAAGACGGGATAGGTCACAGGTTGGATATGCTTCAACAAAGGGATTGAACGAAGACAAAAGGGGATGAATCCATTCCCGTTTGGTAATATGATTAGGTAGCCAGAGCACTGAGAGCAGTATTCGCCTCAGCAATCCAAACTACCTCATCTACAAATTAATAACAACCAGAGCAGTGCAGAGGTTAAAGCAGAGAATACTTGGCCAAATAGTTGTGCACTGGCAAACAAATACAATACAGTGGGATGTATGCTGATGTTTGCTGATGCTTGTTTGATTACCTTTTTGGTGTGCCTTATTTTACCAATCAAGAGCGAAGTGTGTTGGAGATGAGTAGCAGATCTGATTCATTACTATACTTGATTGGAGAGCATGCTCACCTGTGTTTTGTTGAGAGAAAAATCAGCGTAGTAAAGAAGAAATGAAAGTGGAAACACCAAAGCAAGAAGAGATTTGTCAGCTTACAGGCTCGATCGTGGGGATGTACATGTTACTTCAATGATTCTGCTTCAACGCATACTGTGAGCTCTCATGAATCTGCTGCCTACTACAGGCTATGCCTATGTGGGAGAGAAGAGACAGAGGGCAGAGAAGCGTACAGGCTAGATTGATTGTCCCTGAACTCTGAACTCTCGTCAACCATGGCGGTCTTCCCCTGCATACTTTAATCTCCACTCATCGAAGTTTATTATTCCATCAATGTCAGAGAAATTACCACTGATTTAACAGGCAGATTAGATTATATGAGTAAATTGGAGTAGCTGGCCGGCCTGTCACCATCGGCAGTAGGTGTCCCCGGGAACTCCCCCAGCTTTTGCGGGAGCTGGGACCGGGAGCTGGCGTAGGCCGGCAGACCCATGAGGATGCGTGGCGTGGGGTGGATTTACGAGAGGGAGAGGGGGGCGGGCGGACAGGAATGGTGACGCACCGGCAGCGGGAATGTAGGAACGGCTCGCCGGCGCAACCGGTTGCGCGGTTGGGAGTGGGGAGGAATCGAAGCTCTGCTTGGACATCCGCCTCAGCGGTGCCGGCTCTGGGTCGGCGTGAAGCTCGCCGAGGACGAGCAGGGGGAGGGGATAAGGGTCAGTGCATAGGTGAGACTGACAGGGCGCCCCCACCCCGTCCCCTGATTTTTGGGTCCACAGGTCAGTGACTGAAGTGACGAGATTGGTTACTATGGAAAATCTGTTGGGCCATGGCCCACTTGTCATAGAGCAGTAACTCAAGCCTGAACGGAGGCTATCCAAACAACCCCGTAGTGCTTTAATAGAGACAGTAATGTTTTTGTTGGAATGGAAGGGGCAGAGAGAGCGGATAAAGACACAAGATATGAAACTAACACATAATATGTTGGAGCCACGCCCTCGGTAAATGTTGTGCAAGTTAAGATTTGAAGATTATTCATAACAATATCTTGGGGGTACCAATATCTTGATGAAAATGCGATCCAGGTTTAAAGACCGTACATAAAAATCACTCATTGGCCCTACATGCTGGGGCCAGTTAGCATGCCACATGGGCAATTTAGTGGAAAATATGATGATTTGGACCTTATATATCATATAATAATTAGTCCAATGAACTGTATTTTGAGAGTATGGAAATCTATATGAGAATGCCGGACAAGTTTACTAACTTCATATGAAAGTAATTACTCATCTATCAACACACTCCTCCCAAATACCAGCTTTGGGAATTTGGCTCCACCGATTGATCGGGTTCAATCTTGGGATGCTCAATCTGGCAATCTAGTATGGACAGACAGGACAAATCTGGCACATGCTTTACTTAGGCAGACCCTGTGTGTTATCTTTCATCATCAACAACAAAAAAAACTTTCTACTCATCAGACAAGCCTCTAAAATAGGCAGTACAATCTGAATTGCCCATAATGGTGCCTTCTCCGTTGAGTTTCTCATACCTACGAGATGCAGAGGCTAGGATACTCCACTAAATATTTAGTAAAACAGAGACACCCAACAAAACTAATGAAGCGTGAAGCTCCCATGTTACGATTGCAAGAATACAATACAAATGTAATATAGCATATTGAGTCACATTACTGACATAAAAAAGAAGCATAACCGAGGTTACAATTATGTTTGTGTTCTTCTCCCCACTTATTTCGCACGGAAAAAAGGAATGACACACATTAGGTATGTACATAATGAGAAAACAATCTATGGATGGTTTTTCCTGCCATCTTGCTGCCAAGGGAAGAAAACACAGCTGTAAGAGCATCAGAACCGGATTCAACCATCTAGGGAGAAGTGAGACGCTTTGTTTGTTCTCGTTGGGTCTTCGAGCACACATTTGCTCCATCTCAGTCGTCTTTAATTTCCAACTTCTGTCATCAACAGGACAACAAGATGAGGGAAAAAAACAAAGAAAATAGGAATGACACACATTAGGTACGTATATTATGAGAAAACACAATATATGTATGGTTTTTCGTCTCATCGTGCTGCCAAGGGAAGAAAACACAGCTGTAAAAGCATCAGAACCGGATTCAACCATCCTGGGTGAAGTGAGACGTTTTGTTTGTTCTCGTCGGGTCTTCGAGCCATGCACTGCACATACTTGCTCCATCTCAGCCGTCTTTAATCACCTGCTGTCATCAAGACAACAAGATGAGCTAGGGAAAAAAATCAAGACTATTCTTCTGTTATGCAAAATGTACGCACACTCATGGACCTAGCCTACTCAGTTGCTGAGAAAGAAATAGTGTAACTGCAATCAGCAGTGGGACTGCTATGCTTTCAGAAACAATTAACAGCTTAAGTCTTAAGAGATACAATAACTGCCTAGTTTATATTGCAAACAAGTGGCATACGCACCATACAAAAAGAGCGTGGACTCACTTTCTCATGCAAGCAATCTATTAATTAAAATGTCAAGCCTCTGAACATTGGTTGGTCAATTTCCTTCAACTCTGGGCAGCCATCAATGAAAATCTTGTTTATGCGTAGAATTGCGCCTGGTGCACCAATTGTTTTAAGCTTTGGACACCTTACAAGCTCCAACTTCCGAAGTGATCTGAGATTACTTCTCAACAGGTTGCTAGGAATGGACACTATACATTCACAGTCCTCAATCTCTAGTGACTTAAGGGAGGTGAGGTTCTCCAGGCAACATGGAAACCAGGCAGAGAAATCCCCACAATTCGATAGACTGAGATTTTGGAGGGATGACGGGAACAACATTCCACTATGCCAGAGACTTTGACAATTAGAAATCTTCAAATGCTTCAAATGAGGAAGACTTCCCAATCTATGAGGAGACAGGGACAGCAAGCCACAATCCACAATCCAAATTCTCTTCACGGCAGGGAGATATAGGAGGTCATCTATAGTTTTAAGATTCTCGCAGGAGCTAATGGTCAGGTCGGCGAGTAAGGGAAGTTTTCCCCTTTTGCTTTGGGCCCCACCATGGAAAAGCTCAGTGGATATAGGTTCCGAATCACTAATGATTGTCAGAGAGGGACAAGAACTGATCTTGAGCACCTGCAGTAACGGGAGATTCCACATTTCCAGTTCGATGGATTCAAGACTATCTGATAACTGCAAGATGGTGAGAGAACTACACTCAATCTTGTATTCGAGATCCCCAGAGTCTTCTAGATACAACTTCTTTAGGGATGGAGCAAAGAGATGTCGTGATTTGATATTTGGACAATGGGACACACATAGAACTTCAAGGAAATGCAAATCTCTAAACCTCTCAGCTGGTACTGATTCTAAACTTCCACACCCTGAAATTTCTATTCTCTTGATGATAGGCACATAACCTGGTTGTAGAAATTGTTCAAGGCTTGATAAGTTTTGGCAATTTCTAATTTCTACAACAGTCAGGGACCGGAAACTGTTACCAATGGCTCTGCTTCTGACCTCAGCATGTAAAATGTCAGAGGATATAGCTTCCGAATCTATAATAATTGTGAGAGACGGGCAATCACAGATCCTGAGCTCCTGCAGTAACGGAAGATTCCACAACTGCAGTTCGATGGATTCAAGAGAGCAATTTGATATATGCATGACGGTGAGAGAACTACACTCAATCTTGTATCCGAGATCCCCAGAGTCTTCTAGATACAACTTCTTTAGGGATGGAGCAAACAGATGTCGTGATTTGATCTTTGGACAATGGGACACACTCAATACTTCCAGGAAACAAAAAAATATCCAAACCTATGTGTTGGTACTGATTCTAAGCTTCTGCAGTTGGAAATTTTTATTTCCATGATGATAGGCATATAAACTGGTTGTACAAATTGTTCCTGGCTTGATAAGTTGCTGCAATCTGTATCTTCTACATCAGTCAGAGTGTGATTAATGGCCCTGCTTCTGGACTCAGCATGTAAAATGTCAGTGGATACAGGTTTTGAATCTCTAATAACTGTCAGAAAAGGACAATAACTGATCTCGAGCTCGTGCAGTAATTTGAGATTCCACATTTGCAATTCAGTGGATTCAAGAGAGCACTTTGATAAATGCAAGATGGTGAGAGAACTACACTCAATCTTGTATCCGAGATTCCCAGAGTTTTCCAAATAAAGCTTCTTTAGTGATGGAACAAACAGGTGTTGTGATTTGATCTTTGGACAAAGGGACACACTCAGTACTTCAAGGAAACGCAAATCTCTGAACCTCTCTGTTGGTACTGATTCTAAGCTTGTGCAATTGCAAATTTCTATTTTCTTGATGACAGGCACATAAACTGGTTGTAGAAATTGTTCAAGGCTTGATAAGTTTCTGCAATTTGTAATTTTTACATCAGTCAGGGACAAGAAAGTGCTATTAGTGCTGTGAATTTGCTCTGAGTTTTGTGGATGAAACCAGAATGGAAGAGATTCGCCATTATAGTGTTTGAGCTCAAATTGACCTCCCTGTCCTTGGTCAGTTGCACCTTTATTAGTACCAGCTGAATGTATATAATGAAATTGACATTTCACTGATTCAAATTTCTGCAGATTGACCAGCATACCAAAGCCACTAGGGAAGTCATCAATCTCCCAGTTCTTAGCATAAAATATCTGCATGTCATAGAGGGAACAGATTGATGAAGGAAGGCTCTTGCAAAGGCTAGAATCGAGGATTTTAAGATACCGAAGTAGCTTCATGTTGCTAATACAATCTGGTAAGCCCCACTTGGTAGAGATAGAAGAACAGACCATAACACGCATGCACAAAAGTTCAGTACACCATTTCTTTATCACAGCATCACCAGTTCTACTCCTTAAAGACAGGTTGCAAAGTAGAGTGCGTAGCTTTCTATGCCGTGCCACGTCATGCTTCAATAAGTCAGAACATTTAACATCTCCACCTTCGAGCACCAACAGATGACGGATATTCTGAGGGATCTTTGGAAAATCCTTTGTATCTTTTATTACACAACACTCATCCTTTGAAACCAGTTGTGCCATGTCATGAATCAAATCATGGATTACATATTTGTCATAAGCACGTGGATGTTTCTGAAAAAAATGATAGATGTGCAAGTTCTTCAAAGTACTGATCACCTGTATGTTGAAGTGAAACATTAGGTTGATGTTTCACAAAGCCTTCTGCCACCCAAATTTCAACTAAATCTTCCTTTTTGAAATTGTAATCTTTCGGGTACACAGCACAAAATGCGAAGCATCTTCTTAAACAGAATGGTAAATACATGTAGCTCAAACGAAGAGCTGGCAAAATATCGGTCTCCTTTTGTTGAAGCTCCCACAGCTGACTGTTAAGAATACTATCCCAATGTGCGGGGTGTAGGTTCATTCCTAGCAGCCGTCCAAGGGTTTTTGCAGCCAATGGAGAGCCTTTCAACTTTGGGAGTATTTTCTCACCAATCCGTTCCAACTCAGGATCAATGTTGGAGCTATTAAATCCAAACACACAAAGCTTAAAGAACTCCCAAAAGACATCTTTGTTCAAACCCTCTAAGGGAAAGGGATCCATTGTATGCACCACATCAGCAACCTTTGGAGATCTAGTGGTGACAAGCATCATGCTTCCTCGAAGTACATTTCTAAATGGTCCACAAAAGCGCTTCCAATCCAACTCATTTTCATCCCACATGTCATCAAGGACAATCAAGAATCTTCTAGTGTTCAGGCTATTTGCAAGAGCACCCTGAAGAAAATTTAGATTATCATTTTCTGGCACTTTCCCACAAGATTGTTCTATGGCTTCTTTAGTTAATCTCTTGACATCAAAATCATCTGAGACGCAGATCCAAATTATCGGTGAAAGTGTTGTTTCACCTTTGAATGGTTGCAAATATCTTGAGCCAAGGTGGTTTTCCCAACACCCCCAATTCCAACAATTGGCAAAACGGAACACTAAATGTTGCTTCATTACTTGTCAATGGTAGCACAAATTTGGCTTTTGGTGATGAACAAGCATCACTTCTTTTTCTCATGCGTTCAGAAGGTACACCAAGCAACGAGATCAACTTCTTCTTTTCCTCATCACGACCAAAAATCTTGGCCTCAATGGGGAAAGAGGTGGTCTCGTGCCTAAATGCTTTGTCAAACCGTGGAACTGCTTGAAGTAAGCCCATTTTCTCAAGCTCTCCCAGAAATAAGATTGAGCCTCTTTTGGATATCAGTCACCTTGTTGAAGCTGCCTTGAGTGACACTCTGAGAAAGAAGTCAATGATCGGTTGCATTGAGGTTGCATTGCCCTCTACTGAAAACTTTGTCTCGTACCATCTGAACTCATCTAGAATGTCTTACGCATCATACACTTTGCATCTTTGAGTTTTGCAAGGAGCTCAGCCACATAATGGTCATGGATCCTCCACTCGCTTTCGATCAATGAGGTTGTACATTCTTTGGTAGAGTATCACTAAGGCATTGAAGGTCACTATGCAACTGCCTTACATTTCCATGAAGTTTGTCCTTTTGTATTTCATTCAGCTGAAGTTTTGGAGATGAAATGGTCGACATGACCCACTCAAAACAAATTGGCGCACTCATTCAGGCCGTTAATGGCATTGATAGTCATTGGTATGTTGATTGTGTTCACATTTACTTGACTCTGAGGATTTTGGTTTCCCCTATCCCGGATAAACAAAGGATATTGAGCATTAGATAAGTATATCTTGCACAAGTCAGATTTTCAATGTCGGTAAAAAGGTATAAATAAGATATTGCGGTTAAGACATCAAATATGTCACATTTTGTTTGTCATAGAAAAATAATATGATTGAAGAGTGCATAAATCCCGGATATCCTCACCAACCCTATTATCGGCACTCAAAGACAGGTTCAAAGACTCAAAGACAGTCCTATGAAATTAAGTGTGGAGAGGTGTAGTGCATATTGAGAGATCATACCTTCTCAACGGCACTTGGGGATTTCCATGAGGCGTACATTTTGGTTCTACTGCGTTTAGACTTTGAACTATGTCCAATGAAGTAGGCCTTTTATTCGACTCAGCCGGGCACTTCATTGCTATAGAGACGCAGTCTTGCACTTGTTGGATACAGATTTCCGGTGACATATGCGTGGGTGTTATTTCTGTAAGTCTATTCCTCCAACTGCCAACCACCTAAAGATTTGCATAAGTAATTTATTGTAAAAATACATTTGAATACATAATGTAGAAAATTACAGTATGTAATAACACTGAATAATCTTACATCGTCTGTATATTGCTTGATAGATATTTCAGTTGTCTCGCTGATATTGGGATAGTCCCTGCGACCTGTGATTATCTCTATGATTATGACACCCAAACTGAATATATCTGCCTCAAAGGAGATAGATCGTTGTTCTACGCATTCTGGTGCCATATATCCACTGCAGAAGGATTTAGCATAATTCACGGTAGAAAATAGTAACAAAAAATGAAGCTCTAGCAAGAGGCATAGCTTACAGTGTTCCAGCAAAGTTTGCAGTGACAGTTCTGGATTTTTCTTCACCCAAAATCCTTGACAAATCAAAATCCCCAATTTTCGGCATCATCATGTCATCCATCAGTATATTTTGAGGTTTGAGGTCCCGGTGAACAATACGATGTTTATCATGAAGATAATGCAAACCTCTGCAAACTCCCGTGGTTATCTTATATCTCTTGTCCCAATCAAGGCCCGAGGTGTCATCTGTAGACATACATCAACACATAGAGAAAAATATATTTGAATTTATCCCTGTGGCTATAATGACACAGTTGTGTATGCATTCTAAACTTCTAATCAAGTAAACCTTGAAAAGTAAAAAAGCGTAGAAGACCTTAGTATTATATTTCAACATACCAGAAAGATGCTTGTCAAGGCTTCCATTATGAAAAAATTCGAAACAGAGCAAACATTCATGTTTATCAGCCATAACATGTTTCCCACTATATTCCATCACTTCCGACTTAGCTTCGACACAGTAACCTACAAGTTGTACGACATTTTGGTGCCTGACCTCCGTAAGACAAATGATCTCATTCTTGAGTTGATTATCATTATCCCTCATATATGTATCAAAAATCTTCTTTACAGCAATAGTTTTTCCACTCCAGAGAACTCCCTTCATAGCACGTAGGTTAACCATTTATTTATTATATTGACTTTGGTTGAATATTGGAGTGAAAGAGGAATGATAATTACCTTGTATACAACTCCACACGCACCCTGCCAAGTTCTCGTTCAGCAGAAAAACCGCTTGTGATGTCTTTCAAAAAATATAGTGGCAAAGAAACTAATGGTTCTGTTTTTGGATCCTGCAGCCGTTTCTCCAATTTTTTCTCCAATACTTCACGTTCAGTAGCTCCAGTACCCATTCTTGATTACTCAAGCATCAAGCACTTCTATAAGGCAAAGCAAATGTGAGTGCTCCAACCTGCAAAACAATTAATTTATCATAATTGCATACAACAGAAGAAGAAACCAGCGCTCTTGTGGGCTAGCAAATTCATAAGAGCTGTTTTGAGTGATTCAATATAAGAGTATAAAAAATGAATGACGGAATAAACAGGAGTTATTGTAAAGAATAAAAATGGCAACTTCTAGATAAATCACATTTTGTGGGACATGTTAGAGTAATAGGATTAGTACCACATCGTCTACCCATGAGGGGTGTTAGTCCTATGTAATCTATATAATCAGCCCATGAGGCCCATTGCAATATATCGGCCACATTATACGCATCCTACCTCTCTTACATGGTATCAGAGGGTCACGATCCTGTGACCTAACTAGGCTTCCGCTGCCACCGCCGTCGCGCCGCCGCCGGGGAGACCGATCTCCGCCGGGGGCAGCGCCCTCGTGGATGCCGCGTCGGATCCTTCCGATCTGCCGCGCCCGTCGTCGTCAAGCGGCGGAGGGCCTACCTCTACCCTTGCCGCATTGCCATGGCGCCCTGCCTCAGCGTTGTCGGGCGCCACCCCTTCCTCCCCCTGCTGCCTGCGCCTCCGAGGGACACGGGCGACGGGGCGGATTTGGGGACCACGGCTGCCCGTCTTTGCAAGAGGGAGGAGCCGCTCGAAGCACACCCTGTCGTTGATCTCGCTCGTCGGCGGGTCTTGCATCTCCTGTCCTCTGTTCCTCTGTTCCTGTTGACCACCGATGGGAAGAGGTAAAGGAGGTGAAGGGAATTTGCTACGTGCACCCGAGATTGTACCCGCGGTTCCTCTGTCGTTCTTTTGTTTTTTCCAATCAGAGATCAGTTTGTGTCGCCCTACCATTCGTCGCCACTCATCGTCGACACTCCCGAAGGATGAGGTTGTTATTGCGCCCTCTAGCCTGCAGCAATGCGTTCGTGTTCGAGCCACCCTCGCCGGTGTCACCGCCTTTTCAGGCGGTGGCGCCACTCGCCGCCTGTTCTCGTCAAGCAGATGCTTAGTCCGACTCTACGCATCTGTGGTCCTGGCACTGACACCGACGACGATGCTGCTGAAGGAAGACGCCGGTCGCCACCCTGTTCTGAGTGTAACGTTGTTGCAGGAAGATGTCAGTCGCCACCCCTGCTCTGAATGAGACCTGTTGCATCCTGCGCCGTCAACCATCGCCTTTTGCCGATCACCGTCTTGCTGCTGTCCTTGGCAAGAAGCTGCTCAATTTGTATACTCGAGCACCTCGACGACACTACGGACCCACGCCTCCTCCACGGCTTCGACCACGTCCACCCTCGATCTCGGCTATTTTGGCACTAAAGGGCTATCATCTGCATGAGTCTCTAGTCAAAGCTTTCGCACCAGCATTTCGACTGTGGGGGGATATGTCTCCATTGTTCTCTAGTCTGACCGTTCCTGTTACCCCCGCTACGACTGCGGGGGGATGTTAGAGTAATAGGATTAGTACCACATCGTCTACTCATGAGGGGTGTTAGTCCTATATAATCAGCCCATGAGGCTCATTGCAATATATCGGCCACATACGCATCCTACCTCTTTTATAGGAAAGATAATTTTTTAAAAAAGAATCCTATGTGCAAGTGTAATGTATATTATAAAAATATATCACACGGTTACCAGTGATAAAAAAAAATAAAGCCTATGCACTGTCCATATGTATAACAATTATTGATAACATCGAGTTCTAAACATACGATGAAAACAGAGCAAGTGAGCAACCATGAAAAATGCAAGAGCAAGCAACTCAGACATTGCTTGGCAGAGAACAAAAAGGGAAATCAAATTTTGTTACTAATCGACTGACCTCTTATTGAGATGTATAGACAAAAAATATTAAGACGGGATAGGTAGGATCTGCTTCAGCAAAAGGGAATGCCAAAAGACGGCAGGGGATGAATACATTCCGTCCTCGCTCCTCTCCACAGGAAGAAAAAACCTCTCCTTTTGCTAATGATTAGGGAACCAGAGCAGTATGCCTCAGCAATCCAAAATCTACAAATTAATGACAACCAGAGCAGTGCAATGGTTAGCGGAGAATACATGGCAACCTTACAGAAAACAAAGTTTTTTGAACGCAACTTACTTAAAACAAAGTAATAATTACACATGTAAAATTATGGGAAACAAATTAATACTCCATCCCAAACCGTAAGTCATTTGACTTGACCACTCGTCTTATTAAAAAAAACTAGTAACTACTAGCCGGCCACACTCTTGATCTTCTAATCAATTGACTTAATGACTATGGCCTCCTGAGCCGCCTAAACCTCCTCGGGCTTGCTCCTGGCCATGCGCGCTCTGGGGAGTTGCTCTAGCCTCACCTTGTGTTCGAGGCCGGCAGCTGTACCGTCCAACCCACATGACATGGAATAGCATCTTGTGGTCACCTTTAAATGTTAGCAAACGGTGTTTACAAATATTATAAGGAAGTTGATAGCAAGTATTTGTCATCCTAGAAAAACATAATCCTGTCTGTGAAGCTTACTTTAGAAGAATATTTCGTTGCCAAAACAGGAGAGGATAATGAATATGACAAATGAAGTTTCTTCATGGCAGTGCAATGGTTAAAGCAGAGAATACTTGGAGAAATAGCTGTGCATCTTTAACAAAAACCAAAGTAATAACAACCGTAAAATAGAAAACAAATATAACACAGCAGGTGTTTGGTTTATGTCTTGGTATTTGATTACCTTCTTATGTGCCTGAATTCAATCAAGTCCTGCCTGCGAACTACGATGGAGATGAGTAGCAGAACTTTAGATTGACTTCCTGCGAACTCTGTTTGTTGTGGGGGGGATCAGATAAGCAGTAAAGACGAAAGGAAACTGAAAAGGGCGAAAGGGAGAGAGTTCTCGGTTTACAGGCTCAATTTTGGGGATCAATATGTTACTTCAGTTGTACTGCTCCAACACTTCCTGTGAGCTTCCATGCATGCATCTGCTGCTTACTGGCTGTGTGAGAGAAGAGAACACACAACAGAGAAACTTACAGGCTAGATTCGTTGTCTCTGAACTCTGAATTCTCTCAAGAGGCTTCATGTAATCTTCCTGGAAGTTCCGTAGTCAACTGTGGCGGTCTTCCGGTGTATGCTGTCCACTCGTTTAGTTTATTTCCAGGCCAGAGAAAATATCACCTTGCCCGCATTTGGTGTTGCTATATCAACCATTGTCTGAACCAAAAATCTTCTTTTTTTTTTCTCGACCAAAAATCTTTGATGTGCTCTCAGGCCTGACGGATTTGTTGAACCGTGGAATGGCTTCAAGTACGCTATTTTCTCAAGCTACCCAGAAAGATTACTGATCCCCTTCAAGATGTCAGTCGCTGTGTTGAAGCTGGCATGATTGGTACTGTGAAAAAAAAAAGTTCCACTGCGATTGAGTTGCATTGCCCTACTGAATCCGATTCTTGCCACGGGGATACGCGGACGCCGTACCTCAACGCGGCCGACGACGACACTGCCCTGGAGAAGAAGACGCGGCGGCGACGGCGACACTCAGGATTTGGAGAAGAGAACACGGGGGTGACGTGCGGTGGGATTACGAGAGGGAGAGGGGGCGGGCGGACAGGAATGGTCGCACGCCAGCGGCGGGAATGCACTCGGGCTCGCCACTGCACCGCGCGTAGCCATGGACAGGGTTGGGTTACGCTGCTGGGAGCGGAGTGGAATCGGAGCTCCGGGTCTGCGTGGAGCTCACCGCGAAAGAGGGCTGGCGGCGGAGATGGTCAGGTCAGAAACAGGACGAAGCAGAGGAGGGTCAGATTGGTGAGAAGTGTGTCCTCTGTTTTTTGGGCCCAATGGTCAGTGGCTACGAAAAATTCTGTTACCTCATGGTCCACTTGTCATCGAGCTGAAACTGACCGACCTGTACTGTAGAGTACTCCTCCTAGATGTTTGGAAAATTACATGCCATGCCACCCAAGTATTGCACGCCAAACACATTTTGCTGTTACCTACATACACTAATTGAATGATACAAGTTATATAACTGTCATTTTCAGCAGGTTTTTTAACTGTCTTTATGCTTGTTCATTCTACCAATTTTGCTCATTCTACAACGTTCGAATCTACCAATTTTGTTTTCTGCTATATTGGAATATTCTCTTCGATTGTCATCACCCCCCACTTAGGTAGACGAATCTGTATCACTCTGGATTTAGCTTATTACGTCCAATTCCTACCTCTTAAACTAGGTTAGCCCCTACTAGTTTCATTCCCATAAACTTTGATCATCTGTCCAATACTACCGTATTCATTCTCTATGTTGATCCAAACATATTATCCAAGGCGAGGGCGGGTAGGTCATTTGTCTCCACTTCACTATCGCTACTCGCCAGATCTGCACGCGCCGCAACTCAGATCTAAACTGCCACGAGCCACTGCCGTCATTATGAGCATGAGCGGTTGTGAGTCCCCACCATATCATCCTCCACTGGATCTTCAGCTGGGGTGGCACCTCCACCAGAGAGGGGTGTCATCATTGTATTCGGCCGTGTTTAGATCACCGCCGGTCTTCTAGATGCGCCATCGTCGAAGGTGGAGGGGGCGAGCCCCTGAGCACCTCTGCCCCACATGAGTCCTACCTCGGGGCTCGCGCACCACACCTGTGCCGCACCGCCACCCCCTAAGATGTGTTGTTGCTGTGCCACCCCCGTTGCCGCCGCAGAAACCCTAAGTGTTGACGAATGAGAGCGTGAGTAGAAAAAACAGGGATTAGAGGAATGAGTAGCAGCAACTCTAAGTGACTGTTTTTTATGGGAATTGGGCATCTTGAGGCTTGGGATTATTTACTGATGAGGTGGCATGTCTCTTAAGAGGCACACCTCTGAGAGTGGGAGCCATTTTCAGAGGCCGGCCTCTTCTATTGTTGGATTTAGGCCACTCCTCTAACTTTGACAACAGAGGCCGGCCTCTTCTATTGTTGGATTTAAGCCACTCCTCTAATTTTGACAACTTTAGAGGCTGGTGGGAGGCTTCTGCTAAATTAGTCTACAAAAGTTTTTTTTTTTATCGGTCCCGGGGGAAGAGGATCCCCAACCTGAATTCATTGATCATATGGCCTCAAATTAACCAGATATTACAAAACAGTTTGGTTTTCCTGGCATAACATTTGCGCACACATCGCGCTGCCTGAGGAACTGAGAAACACAAAAACACAAAGAGAGAACAAAGAACTCCCATGATAGGCATTTAGTTGTACACCAACACACACCACCGGCGGCGACAGAGCTCCAGCGACCTCCACTCCCACAACGACTGTGAAGCTTCGAGTCAAGTGACAGACGATTGCAATGTCTTTGGAGCACATCCAGGCCCTAGTTGATGCCCGCCAACGCCCAATGCCGAAGCTCGGATATCAAGCCGGTTCGGCTCGTTAGTGGCTCGGCTCGTTATGGCTCGACTTCGTTATAGCTCGTTATACAAACGAGCCGGAAAGGCTAGCTTCGGCTCGGCTCGTTTGGCTCGCGAGCCAAAGCATAAAAAAAACATATGCACAAAGATTATAACCATAAATTAGCAAGAATCACATTATATGCATATATAAAATTAAATAAACAAAATATATATGAATTTTGAATGGAAAACATAAGTATGCTATCATTTATAACTATGATGCATCGTCCTATGTTGATCGATTCCATTGATCGATATAGTATTTGTTATTTATCTTGGCTCGTTATGGCTCGCGAGCCGCCGAGAGCTGGCTCGTTATAAAAACGAGGCGGCTCATTACAAAAACAAGGCGACTCATTATAAACGAGTCGAGCTCGAGTTTGAGCCGAGCCATTAACGAGCGAGTCGAGCGAGCTAGCGAAGTCTGAGTTTTGTCCAGTCTTAGTTGTGTTGTGTTTGGGGCTCTCCGCGGTGGCCTAGTGGGCGAGCCGCCGAGCCCCTTTGCACCAACGTGCTGGTGGTACATATGAACCCTGTTTCTCTCTTTTCATTTGAAATCGTATCTATGCAAGGAAAATTACATTTAAATTTCTCACGTTTGAAATTCAAAAAATTTCAAACGGTCTCGATGGAGAAACAACCAAAGCAAAATTGTAGATTTAGAAAAAGAATTATACAACTCAGATGCACTACCGGAATCTGCGATTTCCGTGAGCCCGGGCCTCACGGGATAGGCCCTTTACCCCCGGAAAGGCTTTCTCGGGGTAAATCCTGGGATATCGATCCACGGGACGAAGGGGCCGGGAAATAACTCTTTCCCCGTGAACACCGAAACTACCCCAGGAAAGGCTTTCCCGTGATCCTATTTAGCTCACGGGATATAGTTAACGCGGGGGCGTCAACGGGGGAGGGTGTGGAACCCGTTATGGCCTACGTGGCCTGTTCCACAAAATGGCGTTTTGGGCTGATTTCCCGTGAGCGTAACGGGAGTAGCTCACGGGATATCCGCCTCTTTCCCATGAGTCGCATTGCGCCACGGGATATCTTTGGCCAATTTCCCGTGAGCCGCCTCCACTCACGGGAAAGATTTGGCCTCTTTCCCGTGAGCTACTCACGGGAAATTGGTTTTTTTTTTTTTTTTTTTTTTTTGTTCCAGCACATAATAGACACATATAAATATATATGTACATACCACAGATTGCATAATATCGCATATATTGCTCGATAAATCCATAATACCACATATATCACATAAGATCCAACCAAGTCACAAGTTCAACCACATGTCCATGAGTGCAACCACAAGTTCACAAACTCACATAAAATCCAAGTTCACAAGTTCAAGTGCACAAGTTTTGAACCTAAATCATGACAAATTAACGGCCACGGCCTCCAACCTTCCGCGCGTTCCCAAGCGTCCGGTTGAGATTGGTTCGGAGTTGGGTTCGAGGCATGAGAATTATCCCCGCACGTAGGCAAAGATAAATAGTTAGAAATTTGTGAGACAAAATTCAAGGTAGATTCTATTAACTTGAAAAAAGAAGATAAATAGTTAGAAATTTCGGCAAAGCACCTCCCCGCACGGAGGGGTTTCCAACCTGCAAGAAAACAACGGCTCGATGGCCGACAACCACATGTCCACGTGCACATCTCATGGTGCATTCAAACCTCCAGATCATATACATTCACATTCATATATGCATATTTCGAGTTACGGGGAGACAAACTCACGGGGAGAGGCTCCATGCGGTGGAGGGAAGATCGACGGCCGACCGTAGACGGGCGGTGGGACGAAGACGGGCGGTGGCGGGAAGGCGATCTCCGGTGGCAGCCGCACACCAACCCGGCCACCAACACGCCGGAGGTACGCTAGGAGAGCTTCCATGCTCTTACGGTGCTTGCTCAGCCCTCTCTTGCTCCGCTCGAGCCCTCTCTTGCTCCGCTGAGCCCTTGCCCGCTCCCTCTCCTCGGCCTCCTCCCGTCGCTTCCTCTCTTCCTCTATCTCGGGCCTATTTGAACACAAAGTTAGAACACGGTGAAAGAGTATGTAACGATAAATGAACCCTAAATAAAAATAAATAAACCTCAAGTCCGGAGACCGTAGCACGGTAAGTGGTTGGCCGCTCGTGTATCACCGGGCCCCCCGGCGTGCTTTCGGAGCTCGAATAGCTTCTTTGTGTTGTGCGGGTTGATAACGCTATCACCCAAATAGTACCGCTTTGTGCTTCTTGCCTCCTCCGGCGATCATGGCGATGTCCCCCCTCAATGTCGTGGCCGCGGGGATCGAAGCTTTCTCCATCTTGCTCCCTCGCCACTTCGGTGTACCTCTTGATCTTCTCGTAGGCGGTCGGGTTGGTGTAGGCTTCGGGCCCGACCTCGGGGTTGAAGACGGCCGTGGGATCTTTATACTTGCCCGTGTGGGAGCAAGCAAAGGCCTCGAGCATGCTGATTGGCACGCCATGTGTCTGCTCCTGTGTGAGAAGAAGAAAAGTAGCTAGAATGCTTAGAAAGTATTGAGTTGCACATCAGAAAATAAGAATTGGATAACACTTACATATCTAGCTTGGTAGGCCACAAGATTAAGGTTGCCTTGATGGTGTGGTACACCTGGCATCATGGCACGCCGTTCCCGGTAGTCGTTGTGGACCTCCTGATAATCTGTATCGACCCACTTGTCCACCTGATGCTCCCAGCAACGCCTATGCAACAAGCACCAATTCGGAATCACCTACAGGACACCAAGTATAACACATTATAAAAATCACATTAAGCATAATTCAACTTAGTTTGACCATTCAATATTTACCTGCATGTATTGTTCTTTGGTCAGATTCATCGTTTTCCATTCCTCCTTATCGAGCCTCCTTCTTTCGTATGTCGCGTACCACGTCCTGACGGCCTGGCCGCGTGCCTCGTACCACATGTCTGACACAAGCTTGAAACAGGCGTTTAGAGCCACTTCATCCGCCTGAGCCTCGAATCCCTCCTCGATCTTGAAGTATTTCTGCACATAGAAGCAATGTAATAAGTCATTATTTCTAATATTAGAATTTGAAGCGATGTATTTGTACACTACAGTGCGACATAGACTTACCCAAAACTCTTTGATCACACACACTGCCTTGTTACTATATTTTATGCCATCCTCATCATAGTTGTCCTCAAAGTCCACGTACTGGTGGAACGACGTGACGAAGATGCTCTACTCCGTCGATGGTAACATAGCCGGGTAGTGCTTCTTGACCGAATACCAAGAATGCCATTGGGAAGGCGTCCTTGAACCGAGTTCGCGGTGACAACAAAACCTCTGCCCAAATGATCAAGAATAACTATTAGTTCCTATTACGATTTTGAAACACGAAAAATAAGAAAGTAGTGCTAAAGTGTAAAGTAAATTACCTTGGCTCATGCTTGGTCTTATGGTCGGTTTTTACGGTCCTCAGCGACGATCCGGGAGTCCGGAGGGGCCTCGCAAAGTAGACACGCCTCGGCGGCGCAGGAAGAGGAACCCCCCTCCCCCGTACTCCGGCTAGTCCCCTCCGCGTGGTGCGGCGCCGAGCGGTCCGCGTGCTGCGACGCCGAGAGGTCCACGTCCTTTGCCTCCGCCTCCTCCTCCTCCTCCTCCTCCTCCTCGTGCACCACTGGTGGTGGCAACGGTGGTCGGGGTGCACGACGCCTGCCCCCCCCCTACCCCCGTGGCGGTGGTGGTGGCTCGACGCTTCCCCTTCCTGTTGCCCCTTGCCCTAGCGAGGCTACACTTTTAATTTCTGGTCATTTTCTTGAGGACATTCGTCCGAGGCATCTTTTGAATGACCTGCAATTAGATGTACATAATTAGTAAAAATGTAAAATTAAATAGAACATAATTATGAAGAGATTGAAAACCAATAATCGAAACATAATTATTAAGAGATGCATAGTATTACATGTATTAGAAATAATCCTCATCCCCTCATCACGATTTCAAGCCTTTGTCGGATCATAATCCTCACGATCACTATCATCCATGTCTCACGTCTTCCAACATATGAAGATTGGCGGGATCCATGGGAGGAGGAACGACGTCAACACCGCATTTGTCCTTAAGTAATTTTTCAAGTAATCGTAAGTCCTTCGCATCTCGAACCTCCTCGTCCTCCTCATCATCAACAACACTTTCATTGTCTACTTCCATTTCGTTGGGCCCAGTTATTTCTATCACAAATTTACCTTGTAGCCCATCTTCTTGGAAGAACTCTCCCTCATATGTGTTTGCATTAAAATGGTAATCGTCCCCTGTTTGGGGACGGGTAGTCTACCGTGTGGCAATACCTTACGCACAACATCCCAACCCTTAAGCCGCTCGTCGTCCCGGCAACACCATGGGAGATAATAAACTTGTGTGGCATGTTGAGCCACAATGTAGACATCATCTCCGGCCATCACGGGAATCTTGTCAAACTGAACAAATCCCAAGTTGTTCGAGGTCCGAATTTGTTATTTCGAGGATCGAACCAATGGCACTTAAACACGAGGAGCAAGCCGTTTAGAGCCGGGGAAATGGAGCTCGTATATTTCTTCAATTGTTCCATAATAACCTTTAGTGCTAGTTCCATCATCACCTTTAGTGAAAACTCCGGTATTTGTGGTTTTTCGGTTTGGTCGATTACGCTCATAGCTCGTTGTGTGGTAGCGATATCCATTCACGTCATAACCGTAAAATGACCTAACCCTGGTCTCAAAGCCATTGGCAACTTTGTATGAGCTCGGGATGCATACCCGGATCGGTCATTGCCTCGCAAGCTCAAGCAAGATAAATGAAATGAGACAGTTCGTTAGCATATCAAACGAGGCGTTATTTAACATGAATTGGGCAAGACACGGCGTTTGAACCAACTAATGAAATCGGGTTTTCCATTGCCAACCTCTGCCTAAGCGGGCGTCTAATTCATGTGCTTCAGCGGCGCTCGTTGGCCTTGAGTATTGCCTTTGAAATTTCCTATACCAACGAGAGACAAAAGGGTTGGATGCGGAATATTAAGTACTAGAAGACAAGTAGGTTCTATGCTTAGAGTTGTGACTTCTTGTATGTAAGGAAGCACTTCGTCCCGTGGTTGAAAAGTATATAATTCATTATACCGATCCACTCGATTTGTCAACATCTTTATTTTTGAACCACTTGCACGTCCTAGTTCTCCTTGGAAAAGGCCGAGGGTTGATTCATTTTCATCGGCATTGTAACGAGGGGTGGATAATGCGAGCTAGGAAGGTTGTCACCATAGTATTTTGATGTGAAGTCGACACATCCTGCCGAACCTTTGCTTCGCGATGGAACCCTCAATCTTACACTTATTTTTACAAATGGACCGAACATGCTTCAAGACTCTCTCAACAAAGATAGCACCAACGAAATGCGGGGGCCACCCACCCTTGCCTCGTATGGAAGGTGCAAAATCAAATGCACCATCGAACGAAGAAGCTGGCGAAATATCTTCTCCAACTTACGCACCAACACAGGTGCCATTTTTTCATTTCTTCTAGTGTGGTCCGAGATAACTCTTTAGCACAAAGTTGCCGAAAGAAATTGCTCAACTCGCCATCACATGCCGGACATGATCGGGGACATAGCCTCGAAGCATCACCGGAAGAAGCCGCTCCATCCATATGTGGTAGTCATGACTCTTGAGCCCATTGATTCGCATAGTAGATAAGTTCACTCCCCCTCCTCCATTTGCTACATACCCATCGGGCACAGAGTTGTGTATTCAAGAACAATAGGGAGATGTTGCCGAAACTCTGAATCAAACAGGAGTGGAGAATGGAACGAACCTCATCTACGCATCCTCGGGCTGTCCAAAAACGTGGACAATTCGAAACAGATATGGTTATAGGTATGCAGGGATCTGCATACTTCCAACCGTATCTCTTTCGAACGGGAGACGCCTAACTGAGCTGCGCGATCTAGCTACGACCATGACACGGAAGGAGGGGATATACCTAGGGTCACGGTGGAGTCAGGCTACCCGGCGAGGAAGAAGATCGGGGCCGCCAAGGGACTCCGGCCGGCTCGGCAAGGCACTCAAGCTGGCGCTCCCGAGGGCTCCTCTCTGCATAAAAAGAAACACACGGGATCGGTTGAAAATTTCGACAGAACCTCCCCCGGGGGAGGTTTTCAATACCTGCAAACAAAGCACATGGCACGATGGCCGACAATCATATTCACATCAAGGGCACGATGGCCGACAATCATATTCACATCAAGGGCACGATGGTCGACAACTGCGCGAAGCTGAAGACGGCGGCGTGCGTGCGGGACGGACGGCGGTGGGCGGTCCTCCTCCCTCTCTTCCGCCCGGTGGGTGGTGGTGGTGCGAGGTCACAAGGCGTAGCGGCGTCGGGGCAACGGTGTCGAGGCACGCCCGGGCGGCGGCGTCGGGGCCTCCTCTTCCCCCCCCCTTCCTCCTCTTCCACCTCCCCCCCCCCCCACCTTCCTCCTCCTCCTCCTCCTCTCCTCCCTTCTCCTCCTTCTTCTTCTTCCTCCTCCTCCTCCTTCTTCCTCCTCCTCTCCTCCCCTTCTTCTTCTTCCTCCTCTTCCCTCCTCCTCCTCCTCCTCCCTTCTCCCTCCCTCCTCCTCCTCTTCCCTCCTCCTCCGCCTTCCTCCTTCTCCCTCTTCCCTCCTCTTCTTCCCTCCTCCCCCCCCCCCCTCCCGCCTCCTCCTCTTCCCTCCTCCCCCCCTCCCCTCCCACCTTACTCTGTCCCGGCCCGGCGGTGGCGGCAGCAGCGGCCGGGCGGCGGCGGCCGGGAAGGGGCGGGGCTGGTGGCGCGCGACGGCCAGCCCGGGATGGGCGAGGCGGCCTTGCCTGCGAGGCGGGATGGGATGGGCGGGGGGCGGGGCGGCGGCCGGCCGGCGGCCGGCGGCGGAGGAATGGGCGGGCGGCGGCGGCGGCGGGCGTGCGTGCGCGTGCGTGGGTGTGCGTGTTCGAAAGATGATGAGTGAGGGGTGGGGGGCGTCGGGGGTTGACTAAGTTTTTTTTTAAAAAATTTGATTTCCCGTGATGGATCCGGGGCGCTCACGGGAAAGACAACTCCTTTCCCCCGTGAGCCGCTCGGATCCATCACAGGGAAAGACTAAGTTTTATTTTTTTTTTAAATCCACCGCCGCCACCTGGAAAGCGGGTCCCACCGACCCCTTTCCCGTGAATAGCTCACGGAAATCTCACCCTTTCCCGTGAGCAGCTCACGGTAAAAAGCTTTTTTCAGAAATTAAATTTATTTCTCCCCTTTCTTTTCCTAACATATATATTATCAAACTTTGATCAAGATTACTTAAAAAATACCTTATCACATACACTCACCCATACATAATTGATCCTTGTGCGAAAAAAATGGCCATTATTTCATGTGGTTCTATCTCCTTTTTTCAAAATTGTATTTACTTCACTACAACAAAAAAAAATTATAATAATTACCAAAATAATCCAAAAAATTCTCAAAAATAGACATGACACAATATCTCGAGGTCTGTTGCATATAGAAAATGTTTCGTAGCCAAACCACAACTTGACCGCCACATCCACATGAAATGACACTTTGGATCATTCTCAACAAACATGAAACTTCTACGTAGATGTTGGAGCTTGTGAACATCGTACATGCCAACTTGTGCGAAACGTTCCCAATTTTTTTATCATAGCCTCGGCATAAGATATCATGACATATTATCAAATTTCATGATTTTTTGCACATCGGTTTATTTTCTAAAATTTTTAAACCACTAGAACAGGGATTAACGTTCATGATTTCGTATTAAGATGTTCCGTATTTCGTTATTTTTTTAAATGCAAGGTCTTACATTGTGTTGAGTATGAGGAATATAAATTTTCTACTAATTTTTTTCAAAATTTGAAGCACTTGTAGTTCAAATTTGGCCTTATTTCATAAATTCCCATAAAAGAGAATAATTACCTAAATATATCAAATAAAGTCAATAATTCACCAAACTTTAATATTGAGTACCATATGATGTGCAACAAGTGTAGAAAAAGTTTGGAGATGAAAATCCAAAAAAAAAAAGTTTCCGTGGCGTCTTTCCCGTGAGCGAGGCTTCCCGGCTCACGGAAAATGGGGCCCTTTCACGAGGCCTCTTTGTTTAGCCCACGGGAAAGACCACTCACGGGAAAGTCTTTCCCGTCAGCTAAACGGAGGCTTCACGGGAAAAGGTGGACGGAGGGGATGGAGCGGGGGCTGGGGGCGACGGCCGTTCCCTTTCCCGTGAGCCCCCATCTCACGGGAAAGGGGTGGGAGATTTCCGTGAGCTGTCCATCACGGGAAATTTGATATCCCGTGGGTATTTTCTTTCTCGTGATGTTTCCTCGTGGCTCACGGGATATCTTACTATTTCTCGTGATTATTTCCTGTTAGCTCACGGAAATCATTTCCTCACGGGAAATCGCAGGATTCCGGTAGTGATGACGACCTTTTGTTTCAAGTTCGTTTAGGGTCCTAGATACTCATTCAAAATTGGATGAAGATATATAAAGGAGGACGAATATCTAATATGGGCACAAGTCACTTTTGGGTGAAGTGGTTAGAGGAGATACGCGTGAGGCGTGAGGGCTCAAGTTTTAGTGCCCGCAGCTGCGAAGTGCGTGTGCTCTTCGCGCAAAAAATCAATTTGTGGGGTCTCCTAGTTTTAAAATAAATTTGTGATTCACTAGGTAATGACTCGGTACGTTGTGTACTAGTGGGGCTTCCTGGGATTATTTTTTTATTTTGTAGGATTTTTTTGGAAGTCACATCATTTTTGGTTGGTAACACGATCCTCGCCACCTCGTAGCCACGATGACAGCTGTTCCAATCACTAACGATCTGTCACTAATGATAACCCCATCACTAATGATTTTCACCATCGAGGCGACTTTCACCACCGAGGGACCGGGAGTTTGGAATCGGCGGGGATAAGCAATCTGTAGTAATAGTGTTTGACAGACAGGGCCTTGTTGCTATATAGCACCTTGAGGAGTGCAACCTAGCTCGTGGCCGTGGCGGTGACGACATAGCAGTCGTAGACTCGTAGGAAATGCCAAATGTCAATCGTCCACATCACCAATAATTGAGTCCATCCCCACACAGGGCCGAAGAAGCACACCCCCAAAATTTGCTGACACAAATACTCGTGGAAAGAGCAGTCCACCTATAAAGTAATAACAACTGCAAAATAGCACGATGGGATGTGCGACTGATTTTTGGTTACGTTTTACTGTATTTGATTACCTTTCTGTTGATCGGACGGGCCTCTAAAATAGGTCTGGAAACTCCAGCAACTAGCAGAGGCAGAGCCGCCTACTCTAGTAATGGCACTTCGATCTCCAGTAAATATTTAGTAAACCAAACACCAACAAAAACTGATGGAGCTTATGAAGCTCTCATGTTGTGATAGTAGTGTACAAATGTTATTTTAATAGTGTATCAAGTCACATTATTGACATAAAAAAAGGAGCTTAACCGAGGATAGAATTGCGTGTGTGTTCTTCTCCCCACTTATTTCGCACGGAAAATTGGAATTGCAGAAACATAGGAATAACACCCACTAGGTACATTGTGAGAAAACCCCAATCGATGAATGGTTTTCGCGTCATCTAAGCTGAGGGAAGAAAACATAGCTGTAAGAGCATCAGAACCGGATTCAACCATCCAGGGACAAGTGAGACTTTTGTTTGTTCTCGTTGGGTCTTCTAGCTATGCTCTGCACATATTTGGTCCATGTCAGCCGTCTTTAGTTTCCTCCTGCTGTCATCAACAACAAGATGAGCTAGGGAAAAAGAAAGACTATTCTTCTATTACGGAAATTGTACGCACACTCATGAACCTAGCCTACTACTGAGTTTCCGAGAAAGTAATAGTGTAACTGCAATCAGCAGTGGGACTGCTATGCTTTCAGAAACAATTAACAGCTTAAGTCTTAAGAGTAACAATAACTGCCTAGTTTATGCTGCAAACAAGTGACATACATACCATAGAAAAACAGCGCGAATCCACCTTTTCTCATTCAAGCAATCTACAAAAAACAGCCTCTCCTCAGTGGCTGATCAATTTCGTTTAACTCTGGGCAGTCACCAATAAATAAATCTTTTATGTGTGCAATTGCGCCTGGTCCACCAATCGATTTAAGCTTTGAAAAACCAAGCAATGTCAACCTCTGAAGTGATCTGAGATTGCTGCTCCATAGGTGGCCAGGAACGGACACTACACATTCACAGTCACGAATCTCCAGTGACTCGAGGGAGGTGAGGTTATCCAGGCAATTGGGAAACCAGGCAGAGAAATCCCCACAACTCCATAGCCTGAGGTTTTGGAGACAACGTGGTAACAGCATTCTACTCTGCCAATTAAGGCTTTGACAGGCTGAAATCTTGAAATTCCTTCAGACGAGAAAAACTTCCCAATCTATAAGCTGCCAGGGACAGCAAGCCACAATTCGTAATCCAAATTGTTTGAACGGCAGGGAGATATAAGAGGTCATCTATAGTTTTAAGCTTCTCACAGGAGGTAATGGTTAGCTCAGCGAGTAACGGGAATTTTTCCATTCTACTTTGGGCCCCACCATGGAAAAGGTCAGTGGATGGTTCTGAATCTCTAATCATTGTCAAAGAAGAACAAGAGGTGATCAAGAGGTCCTTCAGTAACGGAAGATTCCAAATTTGCAGTTCGATGCATTCAAGAGGGTAGTATGATAACTGCAGGATGGTGAGAGAATTACACTCAATGTTGTATCCGAGATTCCCAGAGTTTTCTAGATACAACTTCTTTAGCGATGGAGCAAACAGGTGTTCTGATTTGATCTTTGGACAATGAGACACACTCAGTTCTTCAAGGAAACACAAATCTCCAAACCAATTTGTTGGTACCGATTCTAAATCTGGACAATGCGAAATTGCTATTTTCTTGATGATAGGCACATAATGTGGTTGTAGAAATTGTTCGAGGCTTGATAAGTTTTGGCAATTTCTAATTTGTACAATTTTCAGGGACCTGAAAGTGTTAGCAATGGCTCTGCTTCTGGACTCACCATTTAAAATGTCAGAGGATATAGGTTCTGAACCTATAATAACTGTGAGAGAGGGACAAGAACTGATCTGGAGTTCCTACAGTAGAGGAAGATTCCACAACTGCAGTTCGATGGATTCAAGAGGGTAGTTCAATAAATGCAAGATGATGAGAGAACTACACTCAATCTTATATGGACTTACTAGGGGCTCACGGCGCAATGGTAAAGGCCATTGGTTGGGGGGGAGGGGGGCTCCCACCCAGGGTTCAAATCCTGGGCGCGACACTTTATTCTGAATTTATTTCAGGATTTTCCGGCGCAAGTGGTAGGCGACGTCCCCGTCGATAGCGTCGGCTCAGTCCTTCGAAGGGTGCTCATAGGGGTAGGGTTTGCGTACGTGTGTTCATAGGGGTGAGTGTGCGTGCGTGTTGAGTGTCTGCGTTGTACTGTGTAATCTCAAAAAAAAAATATTCATGTGTTATATAATTTTATTAACCTATTAAATATGGGTATAGCTGAAGATCTCTAGATTGGTTTTGGATAATTGATGACATCCTTAGGACTAATCTCTCTATGCTAAGTGTTTGATTTAGTTGGAGATTGGTCAAGCCGAGGATGGTGCATGGTGGTCATGGTGAATGGGTCGAGGTGATCCAATTGATGATCAAGTGCGCATCTTGGCGTGTTTCGAGGATCAAAATGGGCTCAAGGAAAAGGTATATCATAGGGCCATTTTGATTTTACACTCAAGACACCATAGAGGGTGTGAGTGGTTATAGGATCGATAAGCCGTACTATAAAGAGGGGAAAACTATCGTACATATCGATCCTCATGTGCCTCTAGGTTCAAAATCATTTGCATGCATTCTAACCTAGAGAGCTAACTCCGTACTTGATGGAAAATGTTTTCAAAATGCTAACACATGGTGTCGGGGTGTTCTTTGACGTGTCGGCAACAAGAATCAAGTGACGGAAGTCGGTTTGGAGTAAAGGCGAAGAAACGGCAACACACGACGGAATTTCGCGGCTCAGAGGCGACCGGACGCGGTGACCGGACCCACGACCGGAAGCATGCAAAATCGACCGGACGCACCGGTGTGTGGTTCCGGTCAAAAAAGAACAGAGCATGTTTTCGCGGGTTGTTCTCGGGGAGTGACCGGACGCATGCACCGGAAGCATGACCGGACGCATGCGAAGGGGTTCTATTTTTGGCTGGTTAGGTTTGTCGGTTCTAACCGGACTCATCGACCGGACTCATGCATGAGTCCGGTCGGCGCGTCCGGTCGGCCCGTAGGAATTGCATGTTCCTCCCCAACGGCTCCATTTTTAGGTGGAGCCTATTTATACCCCTTTGGCCGGCCATGGGAGGTCTCTTGGACATTTGAAATCATTCCTAACACCTCTAGAGCTGAGCACTCATCCTCCTCCTCACTCCTTTGCTTGAGAGCATCCATTCTAGTGAGTTGAGGTGATTCAGGTGCACTTTGCTTTGATCTTTGCATCTAGTGGCACTTGGGGATCGTTGTGAGCCGGTGGTTTTCTTGTTGCTCTTAGAGAGCACCACTCCTAGCCGGCTTGGTGATTGGTGGAGGCGTTGGCAAGAGAAGGTGAATGTTCTTGGCCACCTCCGGTGATTTGTGAGAGGACCGTGCATCCTCGTCGGGACGACGAATTGCAAGTTAATACATTGCTCGTGTCGGTGAGTACCTCTCATTTGCTTTGGGTTCAAGAAGCCTAAAGGCAATTGGCTTGGAGTGAGCTCCACCTTGACCCACACGTGAGAAGGTTGACACAACGGAGACGTAGCTTGACGGGTGCTCAAGTGAACTTCGGGGTAAATCATTGTGTCTCCATTTGTCTCTTGTCGTCCGTTGGTGATTGGCTTCATTGTTCATATTGATATTCATCCTACGGTGATTGGTTGACTTACCTCGACACTTGGGTATAAAACCTCCTCTCTACCTTGCATTTACTTTGATATATATATTGTGCTTGTGTAGCTTGTGTAGAATTGCTTAGTTGCTAGAGTAAGTTAGCTCTTTCACCTAGTGGTAAAGTAGAGACTTAGCCCTTGTGTGTGAATTAGAGACTATAGCAACTAGAATTGTCAATAGGAGGCTTACCGACAAGTAGAGCTAGAGCAAACGTATTTACGCTTTGTTATTTACTAACAAGTTGCTCTAGTGATTTTGTAGAAATTTTATTAGGCTATTCACCCCCCTCTAGCCATTTAGGACCTTTCAATAGCCCATCAAATATTTTCTTCGTACCTAAAGGCTGATTTTTTTTAAGAAGTAAAGACCGATTTTTCTCTACTATGCGTAACTATTTTTTTGTTTCCTCGGGAACAATTATATTTTTAGGTATCTTTTATTACGTGGGTAATTTCCTAGAAAAAGAAATAGATCTAATGGTTGTGTATTGCCAGAGTCTTTAGATTGGATGGCCAAATGTTTCTGATTAACGTGGGAATTTCTAGTATTTTTCTTTTTTTTCTGGTGTATCTGGTGAGAATTAATGTGGAGGCTTCGTTGGAGTCTCCAATTAGTAATCTACTACTTCTTAGTAGCAAACCCTCCACTAGGGAGTTCTCTGCTCCCTGGTGCATCCACGTCACCAGTAACGCCGAAGTCCCACCGAGCCGTTCGTTCCTAATCTGCACGGCGGTCTCTTCGTTCCCCTTCCATCGTCCACCGAGAGAGATGCCGTCGCCCAATCTCGGCCCCCTGCCTCCCTCCGACTTCCCCACCCGCACTGTCGTTCCTCCTTCCGAAACTGACGGATACTTAAGCGCTGCTACCGCCGCCCTCTAGGGTTTCTTCTTATCGTGGCTGCGCCGTCCCCTGCACTCTTCCTCCGAACCCAATCTTCTCCGTCGACAGAAGTAGCAGCGGCGAGATGGTGAAGGGGCGCACGGGGCAACGTGTGAGGCTCTACGTCCGCGGCACCGTCCTCGGATACAAGAGGTGAGATCCTCCTCCTTCCCCAAGGCCGATCGCCCTACGTTTGCCCTTCCGCTGCGTACGTGCGTGCTGGTGGCCGGCGTGGTTGATGCAGGTCCAAGTCGAACCAGTACGAGACCACATCGCTGGTGCAGATCGAGGGGGTCAACACCAAGGAGGGCGTCGCGTGGTACTGCGGCAAGAGGTTGGCCTACATCTACAAGGCCAAGACCAAGAGCAGCGGCACCCACTACCGTTGCATCTGGGGCAAGGTGACCCGCCCGCACGGCAACTCCGGCATCGTCCGCGCCAAGTTCAGGTCCAATCTGCCGCCGGAATCCATGGTGAGCTGGAGCGCCCTCTATGTCTTCATTCGTCGCTATGTCCTGCTCTGCATTATGTGCTCTGTGCTAATTCTGTTGTGTTGTCCCAACTTTGTTGCAGGGCCGCATGGTTAGGGTCTTCTTGTACCCCAGCAGCATCTATCATACAATGACTTCAATTACAATATATCCAAGACTGCCTCAGTATTTGCACATTGAAACAATCGCATCATATTTTATCATGAAAAATTGTTAGATGCGGTTCAGTCTCACAGCTGCCAATACATAAGGATACTAACGTGTCAAAGTTTTCTTTTTTGCTTTTGTCAGTGTTGCCACCACATGGATGAAATATATTTTCTAGCAATAATAATGCAAGGAATTGGTCCCTGCCTTCAAATTAATCGGTTCCTCAAAATTCAGATCCTGCTTCCTCAAGGATATATAGTGGAGGGTTTTTAAGTGCCAGCATGACAATCCTAAATTGAAAGGTGCGCTCTCTCCACTTAGCCTTACTAATGATTGCTCGTGATTTGTTTCTTCAGTTTACCAAAAGTTTGGATAAAGCCACCCATGGTATGTAACTAATGAAACTCCTTTCTGATTTTGTATTCGTTCAGTGGTTTACCGTTACCTATACTACATCTTTGGTTTCTTCGTCCATCGAAAGAGGCCGGAGATGAAGAGCTGCTCAAATACAGCAACAACAATCAGGTGATGTTTGCCGTCAGTATGCATGTACATTGACTCAGCTTTGTGCCAATGCATAAACTTTTTGTTTATTTTTTGCTTTGGAGTTTGGAGTGTAGACAGGGGTACCCGTGAACAACTAACTCATGTTCCTTCACCTATGTTGCCTTCCATCTCAGGAACGACAATCTTACAGCCCCTTCCTACGCCCCTGCTTCGTCACGTATTCGTATCCCTGACTCTGCTGTGCTCCATGCCCAACCCTGGTGGTCAACCTGCGCAGCTGCTGACTGGTGTCCGATTTGCTCGCAGACCGGCACTGCTGGCCTTCCGACAGTGCATGTACCCGACGAGCAGCCCTGCCGAATGGCAATACAGCTAATGGTGCACCTCCCCTCGCCTTTGCCCCCTAATTTGCTTAATAGTCACACTTCCTGTTTTTCATGCTCTCTTTTGCATGTAAATCGGACTTGCAATCGGATGGCACTCAACACCATATACAATGCCATCGATGCAAAGATATTTGAGGGCATCAAGGACTTGGACCGTGCAAGTGAAGTATGGACAAGATTGAGTGAAACATATGAGGGCACCAAGGTTGTCAAGAGTGCCAAGCTATATGGCCTCAAGAGTGAGTTTGAGACCTTCAAGATGAAGGATGGTGAAAGAATTCTTGAGATGTTTCACCGGCTACAAGTGATTGTCAATGATCTCAAGACCTTGGGCTACAAGACACAAAGATCAAGACTTTTGCCACAAATTCTTGATTAGCCTACCCTCAAGGTTCAAGATGTTGATCCTCATGCTACAAAGAGATGGGCTTGATTCAAAGAAGCCAAATGATCTACTTGGAGAGGTATTGACATTTGACAAGTATGATCATGATGTTGATGCCAAGGAGAAGAAGGAAGACAAGAAGATTGAGGAGAAGAAGGCCGTTGCATTCAAGGCATCCTCTACCTCAAACAAGGGCAAGGCAAAGGCACAAGAAGAAGAATGTGATGTATCCGGCCTAGAAGAGGTTGATGAAGCTCTTGCCTTGGTTGTCAAGAAATTTGGCACTATGCTCAAGTACAAGAGAAGATTTGGGCACTACAAGAAGGACACATCCAAGGGCAATGATGACAATAGGCTATGTTGGAAGTGTGATAGTCCCAATCATCTCTTTGAGGAATGTCCTCATAGGAAGGACAAGAAGAACAACAAGGACTGAAGAAGGGGCAAGAACAAGGCCACCTTCAAGCAAGGCAAAGATGGTGCCTTTGTTGTGACATGGGATAGTGATGAGTCCAAAGAGGAAGAAGAGGGCAAGGCTATGATGGCTCTAGTTGATCAAGACAAGCCTTCTCTATTTGACTCATCCTCCGGTTCATGTTTCATGGCTAAGGCCACTAAGGTATATGATGAACCATCCTCTAATGAAGTAAAATATGATAGTGAGGAAGAATATGATGAATCAAATGAACCCACTAAAGATGAGATGTTTGAGGCAATGGAGCAAGCCAACATTGTACTCATAGCTAAGGCTAAGGAATGTATGGCCTTGAAAAAGAGAGTTGCCTCTCTTGAAAAGAGCCTTAGGGAGCAAGAAGCATCTTATGAGTGTCTAAAGGAAGACCATGAGGAGCTTCAACTTGCTCATACAAAGCTTGAAAAAGCTCATTCCTTGCTAGTAGCTAAGAGTGACAAGGTTGTCTTGGTATCCAAGAGGAATGTTGGTTCAACATGTGACATTATAGATGAACCATTCGTGGTTGATGTTGAAGAACCAAACATACCCTCCACATCCACACCAACCCACTTTACCTCCACTAGTAGTGATGAAAAGGTTTTAGATTCATCATTATTAGTTGAGAATGAGACTCTCAAGAGAGAGGTGGATGAGCTCACCCACGCCTTGGGTAAGGCATATGGTGGGGATGCCAAGTTGCTAAAGTGCTTGGGTAGCCAAAGATTTTCCCTTAAAAAGGAAGGTCTAGGGTATATCCCCAAGAAAGGCAAAAAGGCCTTTGTGACTCCAAAGCCTAGCTTTGTGAAGAGCAATGGATCTTATTGCCAAAGATGCAAGCAAGTGGGGCATCTAGAGCAAAAATGCACTAAAATGAACACCAACAAGAAAGCAAACAAAGTGCATTCAATTTATTTTGATTCATGCTATTTGCTTACCAAGAGGGAGAATGGTGTGAAGGCAAAGTTCATTGGTACACCAATTGTGGGACCAAAGAAGAAGTCTATTTGGGTGCCAAAGGTTTTGGTGACTAACCTCCAAGGACCCAAGCAAGGATGGGTACCTAAATCTCATTGATTTGATTTGTAGGTGGATTACAAGTCCGGAGGGAGGCATTGGATTCTTGATAGTGGGTGCACTCAACACATGACCGGTGATGCTAGAATGTTCAACTCTTTTGATACAAGTTCAAGTGGTGGTAGTATCACATTTGGTGATAATGGTCGAGGCAAGATCAAAGGTCATGGCAAGATTGAGATCACAAGAGATTTGAGCATATCCAATGTGGCACATGTTGACAAGGTGAACTTCAACTTGCTCTCGATAGCACAACTATGTGACCTTGGTTTCAAGTGCATATTTGGGGTTGATGACATTGAGGTTGTGAGCATGAAAGACTCAAAGTTGATATTCAAAGGCTTTAGACATGACAACCTCTATCTAGTTGACTTTGGCACAAATGAAGCAAAATTGAGTACATGCTTGCTCTCCAAATCAAGCATGGGTTGGCTATGGCATAGGAGACTTGGTCATGTTGGCATGAAGCAATTGAACAAGCTTGTGAAGCATAACCTAGTGAGAGGCTTGGATGGAGTTGAGTTTGAAAAGGATAAGCTATGTGGTGCATGTCAAGTCGGCAAGCAAGTGGGCAACACTCATCCTAAGAAGAATTTCATGAGCACTTGCAAGCCATTTGAGTTGATGCACATGGATTTGTTTGGTCCAACCACATACACTAGCATTGGAGGCAATAAGTATGGATTTGTGATTGTGGATGACTTCACTAGATATATATGGGTATTCTTTCTCAATGACAAGAGTGACACATATTCTATATTCAAGACATTTCTCAAGCAAGTGTGCAATGAATATGATGTTACCATCAAGAAAGTGAGAAGTGACAATGGTAGTGAGTTTAAGAATATAAGAATTGAAGAGCTATGCAATGACTATGGCATTAAGCATGAGTTCTCACCTACCTACACACCACAATCCAATGGCCTAGTTGAGAGGAAGAATAGGACTCTCATGGATATGGCAAGGTCAATGCTTAGTGAATATGATGTGAGTCAATAATTTTGGGCCGAAGCAATCAACACCGCATGCTACTACATCAACCGATTGTATTGTCATCCAATGATGGGCATGACACCCTATGAGCTATTAAATGGAAGAAAGCCAAGCATTGCTTACTTTAGAGTCTTCGGTTGCAAATGCTACATATTGAAGAAAGGCACTAGATTGGGCAAGTTTGATAAGAAATGTGATGAGGGCTTCTTGCTTGGATATTCCACTACAAGCAAAGCATATAGAGTGTGGAATAGCACTAGTGGTCAACTTGAGGAAGTGCATGATGTGGAGTTTGATGAAACCAATAGGTCTCAAGATGAAGAAGAAAATCACATTGATGTTGGTGGAACCCAATTGGTAGATGCAATGAAGAACATGGACATTGGGCACATCAAGCCAACTCAAGTGATTGATGTTGATGATGACAAAGATCAAGTTCTTTCATCTCCAATGGGACAAGCTAGTGGTTCTCAAGTGCAAGATCAACAAGCTAGTACATCTTCTCAAGTGCGAGGCACATCAAGTGATCAACCAAGTTCAAGCAATCAATTACCAATACTCCAAAATACAAGTGTTGCTAGAGATCACCCAACTGATCAAATTGTTGGTGACATTGCAAGTGAAGTACAAATAAGAGGAAGGCTTGCGGCATTTTGTGAGCACTTTGCATTTGTGTCACAAGAAGAGCCGGAGAAGATTGATGATGCTATGAAAGATGAAGAATGGGTATTGGCAATGCAAGAGGAGCTAAACAACTTTGAAAGAAATGAAGTATGAGAGTTGGTGGAAAGGCCAACCAACTATAATGTCATTGAAACCAAGTGGGTGTTCAAAAACAAGCAAGATCAAGATGGCATTGTGGTTAGAAACAAAGCAAGACTAGTTGCACAAGGCTACACTCAAGTTGAGGGTCTTGACTTTGGTGAAACATATGCTCCGTGGCAAGGTTAGAGGAAATTAGAATCTTATTAGCCTATGCATGTGCCCATGACATCAAGCTATACCAAATGGATGTGAAAAGTGCATTTCTCAATGGCTTCATCAATGAGCTTGTCTATGTTGAGCAACCTCCCGGCTTTGAAGATTATCATCATCTCAATCATGTTTACAAGCTAAAGAAGGCATTGTATGGTTTGAAGCAAGCACCTAGAGCATGGTATGAGAGGTTGAGAGACTTCCTACTCAAGAAAGGCTTCAAGATGGGAAAGGCCGACACTACTCTCTTCACCAAGAAGATTGGCAATGATTTGTTCATCTTGCAAATATATGTGAATGATATCATATTTGGGTCAACAAATCAATCATATTGTGAGGAGTTTGCTAAGATGATGGCCAAAGAATTTGAAATGTCTATGCTTGGAGAGCTCACTTATTTCCTTGGACTTCAAATCAAGCAAATGAAGAATGGTACATTCATTAGCCAAGGAAAATACATAAGAGACATGCTCAAGAAGTTTGACATGTAAAATGCAAAGGGCATTACCACTCCAATGGGTACAAGTGGCACCTTGGATCAAGATCTCAAAGGCAACATGGTTGATCAAAAGCTCTTTCGGTCATTGATTGGTAGTCTACTTTATGTGACCGCATCAAGACCGGATGTCATGTTTAGTGTATGTTTGTGTGCAAGATTCCAATCCTCACCAAGAGAGAGTCATTACAAGGCCGCAAAAAAGAATATTGAGGTATTTGAAGCATAGATGTTGGCTTGTGGTATCCTAAGGGGTCTAGTTTTGAGCTTGTTGGATATTCGGACTCCGACTATGGTGGTTGCAAGATCAATAGAAGAAGCACTAGTGGGACTTGTCAATTCCTTGGAAGATCTCTTGTGTCATGGTCCTCTAAGAAGCAAACAAGTGTAACACTCTCTCTACCGCCCGAAGCCGAATATGTTAGTGCAGGGAGTTGTTGTTGTCAACTACTTTGGATGAGGTCCACATTGAAGGATTATGGTTTTGACTTCAACAAAGTACCCTTGTATTGTGATAATGAGAGTGCTTGCAAGATGACTCAAAATCTGGTGCAACATACAAGAACCAAGCACATTGATATAAGGCACCATTTCATTAGAGAGCATCAACAACAAGGAGATATTGCAATCCATCCAATTGGTACCGAAGATCAACTTGCCGATATTTTTACCAAGCCACTTGATGAGAAGAGATTTTGCAAGCTTAGAAATGAATTGAACATTCTTGACTTCTCCAATATGAGTTGAATGCACCCCACATATGTGACATGCCTCTCCACCTAGCCAAAGCAAAGGTGAAATTGTTTGACATGTCATCATGATATCTAAGGACTTGTTAGAACATATAGACATACAACTTGTTCTTTAGGTTGCATTCATGGAAAAGCAATGAATTTCAATGTATGTATGCCATCACTATTGGTTTATATGCTTGGATGATCTAGTGATGACATATGACATACTTGTGGGCTTGCAATCTCAAGTGTTGAATTTGAATATATTGTCAAATATGTGGTTTATTTTTTATTTTTTTTTTTGGTTTTGTGGAAGCACCACTTCGTGCAGCTTTCACAAGAGGCCATTCCCGTCCTCTGAAAATCATTTTACTAAGGATTAGATAATCAGGGCAGTATACGCCTCAGCAATCCAAACTACCCCATCTACAAATTAATAACCAGGGCAGTGCAATGGTTAAAGCAGAGTACTTGGCGATTTTTTTTTTTTAGAGTCCAAGGGCCTTGCCCCGGCCTTTCCTTGATACTTGGCGAAATTAAAATAGTGGTGCACTTTTAACAGAAAACAAAGTCATAATGAAACTGTAAAACAACAAACAAATACACGATGATGGGATGTAATGTAAGAGTGATGTCTTGTTTGGTTACCTTTTTGTGACTGATATATGTCATCAATCAAGTGCTGATTGTGAACAAAGTGCCAACCATGCTCAAAGAGCAGCAGATCTGGTTCATGACTTGCTAGAAACGCATGCTAGCTCATCAGTCATCACCTGTGTGGTTTGCAGGTAGAAAAATCAGAGAACTTGCAAAGACCAAAGGAAATTGGAAAGGACGAAGCCAGAGAGTGGGTGGCTTACAGGCTGGGATCGACATGTTATTATGCTTCAATGGTTCTTCTTCAACAATTCCAGTGAGCTTCCATTTATCTGCTGCTTACTGACTATGTCTATGTGGCAGAGAAGAGAACTGAGGAGCTTTAACTGGCTAGATGCATGCATCGACCGTCCCTGAGCTCTCTCAGATCAGGAGGCTTCATACATGATCAAGTCTTCCTGGAAGTGCAGTGTGGAGGTCTTACTTTAATTTCTTCTTCCTTTTTGAAAAGCAGTCTTACTTTAATTTCCACTCATTTAATTTATTCTATTCCAGGACAGAAATTACCAATTTGCCCTGATTCAGTGGGAAGTAGGAGCATGTATTGAGTAGGAAGCCTTGATCTCATTGCGACAAATAATACGCCAAAAGCAATCCGGACTGTGGGCAAAGACAAAGATGCTCCGACGAGACGGGGACCATCGCACAGAAATAGCTGTCCTACAGTAACCAAGAGACCAACTGTTTGATCAAGAGACGTACTCATCCTCGCCGTCGCCGACCAGTAGTAGTAAGGCGTCTAGGGTTTCCTAGGCGCCTAGCAAATCTGGCCTCCGTAAAAATGAGATTCCTAAAAAACAATGATCACCTCTACCAGCGCAGCAAATCTGGCCTCCGTAAAAAAACTCTCCCTCTTTAGAAGGAAACCACAGGTGCAAAAATAGGAAACAATCCCATCATCGTCACGAGATCGACATGCAAAGTGCCCACCGTCCCCACCGATCGCTCCCAGTAGGAAACCAGACGTCAATCATGGCCCCATGCGCTCCTTCCTTCTTGATCTCTCAACCCTCACCCTCTCGCCACCAGCACGCACCGCCTTCGCCCTCGCCCTGCAGTCCGTGGATCATCGAGCTCACTCGAATCCCCTTGATCCTGGCTGCCGCCGCGGCGCCGTCGTGGAGAGTGACTCGACACCCCCACTCCTGCCTCCCCACGGCGGTCGTCCTTTGGCTCTAGCACAGAGGGCGCCTGGTACTCCCTCCGATTCCCTCGATCTGGCGCACCAGCGATGTCTTCAAGCGGATGAGACAGCCACACACACAGCCACACAGTAAGCGATTATGTTCTCCCAAGTTCTTGGCATCTCGGTTTCTTTTCTCGTTTTATAATTTGGTTGTTCGATGGTTTCCTTCAGAGTTGAACCAGCAACCATGATAAACTCAATTGGCTAACTTGGTAGCACTGGGTACGGCGACACCGACTGGACCATAGCAGCGCCCTGCCATGTCCGGAGCGTGGTAGTGGCAGGGGCGCCTGGCCGGCCAGAGCGTCACGTCGGGCGGAGCCGGCCATGGAGTTTCAATATACTTATGTGGTTCTTAACGTCTTCGTCTGACATCGTATTCACATGCTTTACTGTAGCCTGTGAGTTTGCAACTTTGATCTCCGTGGCCTGAACTCGGAACTTCCTTACTGAAGCTCTTGTGTCACTTATCTAAGTTGACTGCAAGAACTAAGTTGACTGCAAGAACAGTAATGTTGATTTTTGATGCAATTTTATGAACTTTACGTTTTTAATTAAATGTCAGTTTAATGTCACTATTTCATTTAACAATATTGTTATCTTATCATGCGATCTATTTTTTAGTAAAAAATTTAATTATCCCGTAGTAACGCACGGGCGTAATACTAGTCAACTAAAATGGTTACAATGCCAAATTTTAGTGCATAACCAAATGACAGCTAAATGGCCCAAGCCAAATTTTGGCTTGGCTACCTTGCATATATTTTTCCACAAACCAAACACACACAAAGGAGGGGCTACTCCAGTTCTTGCCCCTCCCCAATAACAAGTTTTGTAATACAATGTAAGTATTGTGTTGTGCCCCGCTTGTTTTTCGCGATCAGGCCATTCACCTGTATCTTTACTACATAAAAGGATGAAAGTAAGACCACCGTTTGGTGTCAAAAAAATTTCACCTCACCTTTTCACCCCGTGCGATCCCGCGTCTCACACCCCCGCTCAGCTACGCATGCGATCTAAATTCTGCAACCTCCCAATCAGCGGCGCCTGCCGCGCATGCGCATGGGATCTAAATTTGGCAACCTCCCAATCAATTTTGGAGTCTCCTCCCCTTCCCAAGCGGTGTCCTACCCTACCTAATCTCCAGCAGTCCCTCCTTAATTACCTCGCGACGACGCCAAGTCCTCTTTAATTACCTCGCGACGACGCCCACACCAACTTCCGTTCCAGTTGTGCGAAACCGCCCTCTCAAGCATCGTCGAGACACGACCCAACCTCTATCGCCCTCCCAAAGCGCGGTCAACTTCCCCGGCAACGCTGCTCCGTCGCCCGGCCGTCTCCACCTCGCCTCGACGACGCAGCCCCGACGTGAAAGCAATTCGTCGGATCGAGGCTACCGCGAAAAATCGATGGTAGGGCATGTCCGCGGCGCCACGCCGCTCCCAGGGTCGCTGCTGCTCGGGCTTGTGTCCACAACAAAAAGGCTGCCTAGGCCTTCGGTAAATCTCCAACTTGGCTCCGCAACCGCGGCCGGCAACCAGCTAGAGCAGGTGACTTTTCTATTTTTTTCTTGCCGTCTCAGTTCGTGCCCTCCTTTTTCGTTGATTCATGCCAGCTTTCTACCCTGCGTTCTAGCCAATGAACTATCTACTTGCCTGTGTTGTGGTACAGGTTGATCCATCAATAATAATAACAATGCAAAGAAACATGAAATTTTAAGAACATATTGTCAGAGTGAATGAAGTTCATAAAAACACATTGATGTGGAAAGCATCTTAATTCTATTTCTTTCCTCAGATCTTGGGTGAACAATTGACTTGAGGTTCGTTAAATCATATTCCTGTGAAAATTTGAAAGGTTTCTCTTGGTGCCTGAATATAAATATTTGAATCATGTTAGTTAATCTGATAGAAATTGGATGCAATTTTTCTTTTGCAATTATTTATTCCGGCCGCTGCATCTCGCCCCGGCTTGCTCCAGAGTCGCAGCTCACCTCCCTGGCTGCAGGGACCAGGAAGAGGGAGGACGAGGAAAACCTATCTGACGACTAGGTTAGTACCTCCTGTATGCCTTTCAGTTATGTCTGAAATAACAAGTTAAATCTTCAGTTTACATTGCATTGACACTGTTCTTTGGCACCAGCGGATCATCCTCTGCTCTTTCTCTTTGTGCTAACGATAGAGCTGAATCTATTATTCGATTCCTGTTGTGTTAATTAAATGTTTTTGAAATATCAATATAGCGCCTTCCTATTTGTACTAAATATGGATGATTTTAAATCCCCAAGCATTAATCTCTTTTCAAAATAGTAGTCATGTGATGGAAGTAGAAGCTGTACTATCTGATTTATTTTGGTTATCAACGGTACTACATTGATAGAGACTATGCTTACAATATGAAGGACTGTTTTTACCTCAATGATATGAGCTAGCTCAATGTTCAGAACTTGATTAAAATTATTAAACTGGTCGGTGCTGGTAGTATGGTAGACATACCAGCATGCTTGATCAGGTTTTAGTATGGCAGTGTCCCCTCCAGCAATAACCAATTTAATCATTGCATCTAAAATAATACTATATGCTATGAAACTAAATTTTGTTTCCTACATAAGTGACAAGTAGAGTTGATGGACACGCCAAAATCAAATGGTGATCGGGTACCTTTTGGAGACCTTACAAATACACTAGATGGAAGTGACCGCACAAATACCCGATCAATAGGTAGGAAAATTTTCAGTGTTACTTTGTTTGCCATATGTGTTATAGATACATAACAATTTTGCTATGCTTAAATTTGCAGGTTGGAACACAGCAGATGAAACAGATGAAAATAGTGACTGGCTCCATAGGCAGTCAACCTATGATGATGTAGCGGGTACACATTTTTAGCCATTGCTTGATATTATCAGTCCATCCTTGTGTTCGTTTACTAGATGGGAATTTTAATCAGATAGAATAATAGATTGCATGCATTCATTTGAATTGGCATTCCATGATATATGTACATTTTGGATATGCACCAGGTCCCATAAACCAGCTTGTCACGTGTCCAAAGCAGCGTAAGCTGATCTTGACAGAACTCGAAATACGGCAATGTCTCCCGAACAAAGGGCATTACTGAATAAGAGAAAGCGTGAATCGTATGCATCAAAAAAGAAGGCAAAGTTGTTACAAATTACTCCAAAGGAGACTGCCCTGTCAATAGGTATGCAAATAAACCATTTAATTTTGAGTGAAAATATCGTGATGTTGTAGGATATTTACTATATCAAATTGTTTTTAGATGGACTCGTCCCTTCAAGCATTGGAGTTCCTGGTAATATTGACGATGGTTTGACCGGGACAGATATCAACATTGCTCATGAAATGGGTACACTTTTTATAGATGTGGTGGCTTTTTATAGAGTACTTGGCAATGTTGTACAAACTTTATTGTCACATTATTTTAATTATTATTATATGCTCTTCATTATTTAGACGTTGAGACCCAATCCCTCGAAGATGTCGTCCACGTGCTCAAAAGAGCGTAATCATGATTACTTTAGAGCACGAAGGCTGCAATGTCTCCTGAAACAAGGAGACAAGTGAACAAGAGGCGGCGGGGTTGTATGCGATGAAAAAAAATCCGAACAACAATGTTACAAGAATGATACAAATGACTCAAGAAGAGAAGAAGTTGAAACGAAAGGAGATCAACAAAAATTACAATATGTCAAATAATCAACATCCCTCGCTACACTTGGTATTGTTTACAATGACCAGTTACGACATATTATGGTGGTTATCGGTGTTGCCAAGTCCCTATTTTTACGTTTTTAATCTTTATTATTACACGTGTGCTATCTAAAGCCTACTCCAAGTATGCATAACGAGCTAACTGCATGTTTCCCTTATCATGGCTCCATCGAGCTTCAGTGTCGATTTTTATTTCTCAAATTTGTTTATTCGGTAAAGATTGCCCATGACAACTTAATCGCACGATTTTTCGTTTATTTGGTAAAGATTCATCGAGGTTCGTATTTCAAGAAGATAGGTTCATGTGATAAATGTTTTTTATATAAAATTTAGTTACCCCAGAGCAAACGCATGGGTATTTAACTAGTTTCATTAAGAAGAGGAAAAATCAAATGCGAATACGACACACGCCTCAATGCCGAGGAGGCATCACCGAGGGAAAACACAGAAAAAAGCACACACCTAGCTACTAAAGAACACAGTGAGATTACTTATTGCCCTAATTTTACGACCAGACCGCCATGACCGCAGCAGCGTCTTGAAGCCTGCTTGAATCCAATTGTCGGCCTCCTGCAACAACTTCCTGGCAATCACGTCCGTCGAGGAAGGGTCGCTTCTGAAGACTCTCGCATTGCACTCCCTCCATACCGTCCATGCAATGAGCAGGAAGGAGTCGAAGGCTGATCGGGACGACTTGTTTAGCCACTGCCTCTGCTTAATCCACCATGAAGCAATGTCCTGCTCGCCCACCAGCACCAGCGCATCCATTCCTGCCGGAGACAGGAGATGGTACCACAGCTGTCTGGTGACCACACACCCAAGGAATAGGTGCTCACAAGTCTCCGGTTCTTGACCACACAAAGCGCAGGAATCGTCATCCTGCAGACCATGCCGGTGTTGTGCCCCGCTTATTTTGCACACAAGGAATAGACAGATCACAAATACAACACATTAGGCATATAACAGAAAACAGTGTATGAGATGTTTTTTATTATTATTATTTCAGCTCGCAGCAAAGGAAAGAGAACAGCCGCAAGAACCTAAGAACTAAATTCGGCCATTCTAGGAGAAGTGATGGACTGATGGGAGCGCTTGGATCCTTCGCTCGGTACTATGCCACCTTGCTCAGCGAGAATACCGAGCAAGGATGCACATTTGCTCCCCTTGCTCAAGCTCCTTGGGGACTGCGCTTGCGAGATTTGCCTCGCTCGCATGGGAGAGCCAAATTGGCTTGCCCAATTGGGCAAGGTCCTCATTTCCTGTTTCTCTGGAGCTAAGCGCACCCAATATGTTTTTTCCTCGGTGGTTCTTGAAGCCCTGCAATTATTTGCTCCATCTCAACAGTCTTCAATTTCCAAGTTTAAACTGCATTGAGAAAACAACACGATAAGGTGGAAAAAAGACAATTCTTCCATCTTCCATAATGTTAAATTGGTGGAATCAAAGTTTTTATTAAAATGACGCAACATGCACACACTCAAAAGTGTCCTAACATAATTTTGTGACCATAATTTACACTGCAAACAAGTGGCATACATACCATATATAGACCAAGATCCTGAGCCTGCTTGTCCCTCAAACTTTGGGCAGCCTTCAATAACTACATCTTTTATGTTTGCAGTTGCGTTTGGTCCACCAATTGATATAAGCTCTGGGCAATGATGAAACTCCAATCTCTGAAGTGATTTCAGATTACTGCTCCACAGATGGCCAGGAACGGACACTATGCATTCACAGTAATAAAACTCCAGTGACTTGAGGGAGGCGAGATTCTCCAGCCAACTGGGAAACCTGGCAGAGAAATCCCCACAATTCCATAACCTGAGCTTTTGGAGGGTCGGTGGTAACACCATTCCACTTCGCCAATCGAGACTTTCACAATTTATAATGTCCAAAACCTTAAGAAAGCCTCCCAATCTTTTAGTTAGGAGGGACAGCAAGCCACACGACAGAATAGAAATTCGTTCAATGGCAGGGAGATTTATTAGGAGGTCATCGATCATTTTAAGATTGTCACAGAAGTCAATGGTTAGGTGAGTGAGTAATGGGAACTTTCCCATACCGCTTCTGGCCCCGCCATGGGAAAGGTCAGTGGATATAGGTCCTGAATCTCTAATAATTGTCAGAGAACGACAAACAGTGACCTTGAGCTCCTGTAGTAATGGGAGATTCCACATTTGTAGTTCGATGGATTCTAGAGGGTAGTATGATAAATGCAAGATGGTGAGAGAACTACACTCAATGTTGCTTCCGAGATTCCCAGAGTTCCTTAGATACAGCTTCTTCAGGGATGGAGCCAACATGGGTCGTGATTTGATCATTGGACAATGGGAAACACTTAGTACTTCAAGCAAACGTATATCTCTAAACCTCTCAGTTGGTACCAATTCTAAACTTCTGCAATCAAAAATTATTAGTTTCTTGATGGTAGGCACAAAAGCTGGCAGTAGAAATTGTTCAAGGCTTAATAAGTTTTTGCAATTTCTAATTTGTACATCAGTCAGGGACGAGAAAGTGTTGTGAGTGCTGTTGTATGTGTGAATCTGCATTAAGCTCATAGAATATGTTATGCTCCTGATATTGTCCCAATGATCAACCCAAAGTGATGTTATATTTGTCAAGTTTTGTGGATGAAACCCTCTTGGAAGATCATCATAGTCATTTTTTGGGAACTTTAATTGCCTTATCTGTCCTTTGTCAGTTGCAAATTCAGGAATATCCACTGAATATATTTGATGAAAATGATATTTCTTTGATTCAAATTTCTGTAGATTGATTAGCATACTAAAGCCGCAAGGAATGTCATCAATCTCCCATCTCGTAGCATAGAATATCTTCATATTGTAGAGGCAACAAAATGTTGCAGGAAGCCTCTTGCAAAAGCAAGAGTCGATGATTCCAAGGTACCGAAGATGCTTCATATTGCTAATACTATCTGGCAACCCCCACTTAGAGATGGAGGAACAAACCATGACACGCATGCACAAAAGCTCAGTACACCATTTTTCCATCACAGTATTGCCACTTGCACTCTTTAACAATGTGTTGCATCGTAGAGTACGCAACTTTCTAAACTTGCACAGATTCAATAAGTCAGAACACTTAATATCTCCACCTTGGAGCACCAATAGATGGCGGACATTCTGAGGGATCTTCGGAATATCCTTATTATCTTTTACTATGAAGCACTCGTCCTTTGAAACTAGCTGTGCCATGTCATGCATCAAATCATGGATTGAATATCCCCTATTATTCCAACTGAGATGTGCATGTTTCTGAAAAAAAGCCAGATGAACAAGTTCTTCAAAGTACTGACCACCAGTATGTTGAAGTGGAATGTTAGGTTGCTGTTCCACGAAGCCTTCTGCTGCCCAAATTTCAGCTAAATCTTCCTTTATGAAATTGTAATCTTTCGGGTACATAGCACAGAATGAGAAGCACCTCTTTAAATAGGATGGTAAATACATGTAGCTCAATCGAAGAGCTGGCAAAATGTCGGTGTCCTCTTGTCTAAGCTCCCACAACTGACTCTTGAGAATCCTATCCCAATGTGCTAGGTCAAGGCTCATTCCTAACAGATGTCCAATGGTTTTTGCAGCCAACGGCGAGCCTTTCAACTTTGGGAGTATTTTCTCACCAATTCGTACCAACTCAGGATCATTGTTGGAGCTATCAGATCCAAACACACACAGTTTAAAAAACTTCTGGAAGACATCTTTGTCCAAACCCTCTAAGGGAAATGGATCAATCGTATGCACTACATCAGCAACCTTCGGAGACCTAGTGGTGACAAGCATCACGCTTCCTTGAGGCACATTTTTGAAAGGTGCACAGAAGTGCTTCCAGTGCTGCTCATTTTCGTTCCACATGTCATCAAGGACAATTAAGAATCTTTTATCATTTACATTAGTTGCAAGAGCACCCTGAAGAAGATTCAAATTGTCAGTTTTTGGCACTTTCTCAGGAGAAGTAGATTGCTCTAAGGCTTCTTTAGTTAACCTCTTGACATCGAAATCATCTGAGACACAAATCCAAATTATTGGGTCAAAGTGATGTTTCACTTTTGAGTTATTGCAAATATCTTGAACCAAGGTGGTTTTTCCAATGCCCCCAATTCCCACAATTGGCAAAACTGCTGGAATAGTCGTCTTTGTTGCTTCATTACAGTGAATGGTAGCACAAACTTGGTCACTTGCTAATGAACTGACTCCAGTTCTTTTTCTCTTGCATCCGTAAGGACCCGTGCTATTATTTGTTGGTACGGAAAGAAGCAACCTGATCAGCAGTTTCTTTTCATCATCACGGCCAAAAATTTTTGCCTCGGTGGGGAAAGCAGTGGTCTCAGGCCTGAATGATTTGTCAAACCGTGGAATTGCTTGAAGTAAGCCCATTTTTTCAAGTTGTCCGGAAAGATGATTGAGCCTCTTCTGGATATCAGTCACCTTATTGAAGCTACCATGAATGACACTGTGAAAGAAGTCAATTATTGGTTCCACTGCGATCGCATTGCCCTCTACTGAAACCATCGTCTCGTACCATCTGAACTCATCCAGAAGGTCCTCTACATCATACACTGCATCTTTGAGTTTTGAATGTAGGTCAGCCACATAACGTTCATGAATCCTCCATTCTGCTCGATCAATGAGGTTGTAAGTTGCTGGTAGAGTATCACTAAGGTATTGAAGGTCACTCTGCAACTATCGTAAATCACCTTGATGTTTTTCCTCACTCCACTGGGATTTCATAGATGAGGTGACCGATATTACCCACTGGAATAAATTGGCACACTCATTCAGGACATTTATGGCACTGGTGGTCTTTGGTAAGTTGATTATGTTCATATTTACTTGACTCTGAAGATTTTGGTTTCTCCTGTCCTGGAAAAACAGTGGATGTATTGAACATTAGAGAAGTATATCTTGTTGTCAGATTTTTAATGTTGGTGAAAGATACAAATATGATAATGCAGTTAATACAGCAAATGTGTCAAATTTTTATCATAGAAAAATAATATGACCGACGAGTGCATAAACACCAAATATCCTCACCAAGCCTATAATCAGCATTCAAAGACTAGGTAAGACAAACCAATTGGCTTACAGCGCTCCAAACTTAGGGGTGGTCTAGCCAACTAGAATCCCAAGTCGAAGGTTGCTACTTGATACTTGGGGGCTCTCGACTACATGCCTGAGGTGAAGCACTAAAGCCCCAAACAACCGACGCACCAGAAGTCAAGCAACAAGATGGGGGGCTATTGCGACATCAGTGATCGATATGATATAGTGCCTCCTGTATCTGGCAGTTTATCGTCACTGTACTGCCACTGTACTACCTAACCATGGGATTGGGGTCACCCTCCCGCTAACCTGGCATGGCAGGCGAAGTCCTACATCCAGTGGCGGAGCGAGGATCTCAGCATAGGTGGGGCCGAGCAAAGAACACATGTGTTCAAAATTTTGCACCACATGTTTTATGATAAAAATGTAATAACTAAACTTGAAATTATGACTAACATATATGTTATACAAATGAAAGATCTTACATGCATAGCTCATCGAAGTTATCTACTTGATTAGTTTCACTAGATCACTAATCTTATTACTTGTTTAACTGCTTATCTTCTTCACTAACATGAATATTGAACATTAGCATAAGGGTTTGCATGATCGATGGCGGGGGGGGCATGGCCCCTTCCCGAAAGTTATCTACTTGATTAGTTTCACTAGATCACTAATCTTATTACTTGTTTAACTACTTATCTTCTTCACTAACATGAATATTGAACATTAGCATAAGGGTTTGCATGATCGATGGGGGGGGGGGCTCATACACTGCCTACACCCCCTTGGACTCGACATAGGTGCACTCTTGCTACCTAATTTAAGATTTGTCTAGTGTAGATCAACAATAGCCGTAGGCTTAATATTTCTTCTATATAGAATCAGACATTGTTACTGTCAACTCCTTCATAAAAAAAATAGGAGTCGATGTATCAATTCCTTGATCATGGATAGGTGGATGACTGAAAATGATGAGGACATTGCTGACCAGATTCATCAGCCACGTGTTGGTCTGTGAGGATGTAATTCAATTCAAACACAAAATGAGATAACCACTATTCACTAATTAAGCAGCTGCGTTGCAGCATCGAGGCAACATTAGTGTAACTGCCTAGGAGCCTCCTTGAGGCTAGCGAATTCAAGGATCTATATTGGAGTAGGAGAGTTTCAACAGCATAAGGGGCAGCCAATATATGGTGTCATCTTGGTGAGGGGTATAAATTGCAAGCATTCCATCCAAATTAGGGACGACCATAGGTAAGACACAACTCCAAGTTACCTATTATACTTTGAATTGTATTTGGCAGTGTAGGGTAGAATTAGAGACCCAGACTTTTGTAACCTGGTATATTCATAAATATAAGACAGGGCTACTGTTGTAGCTACATAACGATAGGCTCACAAGAGGAGGTGGCGTGTTGCTGAGATCCTAGAGTGATCAACATTGCATACGAGGGGAGCGCTTGTAGTCATGCCTCGAGGATGTAGGCTTTGGTTGAACCTCGTCAACAGATATCAAACCTCTCGTGCCATATGTGATCGACCTTATATGTTCATCTCGGTAAATCTAACTGACACTTCCATGCATGGAGATCAATGAATAGCATGTCGCTGTGATGCCGATTTGTAACGAGAGAAACAAATGATTGCATTACAACTACAACATGGACATTAATAAAGATCAGAATAAATGAAGCATGAGTGGTTATTTTGTTCAGACACACTTATGAAATTTAAAGTGTGGAGAACCTTAGTGCGCAGGTCATACCTTCTCAGCAACGCTGGCGGAGTTTCCAAGAGACCGACATTTTGGTTCTACTGCAGTTAAACTTTGAACTATGTGCGGTGCAGTAGGCCTTTTGTTCGAGTCAGGTTCCAGGCAGTTCAGGGCTATAGAGATGCATTGTTCCACTTGTTGGATATGCATGGGTGTTATGTCTAGTCTATTCCTCCAACTTCCAACCACCTATACATATGCACACATAATTTATCAAAAAAAACATTTGCATAAGGAAGGTAGAAAATTTGAAGGTATGTAATATTAAATATAAACTTACTTTGTCTGTATAGTCCTTGAGAGAGGTCTCATTTCTCTCGCCAATATTGGGATAGTCATCTCTGCTGCCTGTGATTATCTCTATGATAATAACACCGAAACTGAATATATCTGCCTTACAGGAGATAATTCCCTTGTCAATGTATTCTTGTGCCATATATCCACTACAGAATATTTTGCATAATCAACTGTAGAAAAAAAAAAAAAAAGAAAACGAAGCTCTAGGAAGAGGCATAGCTTACAGCGTTCCAGCTAAGGTTGCAGTGACAGTTTTGGATTTTTGTTCACCCAAAAGCGTTGACAAACCAAAATCCGCAATTTTTGGCATCATCATGGTATCCATCAGTATGTTTTGAGGTTTAAGGTCCAGGTGAACAATATGACATTCATCATGAAGATAATGCAAGCCTCTACAAACTCCCCTAATTATCTCATATCTCATATCCCAATCAAGGAGCGAAAAGTCACCTGTAGAAATAGATCAGAAAAAAAATATATATATGTATAGCGCGCATACTGTAATGGTGCCATAGAACCACTACCTGTGTGGATGGGTGATATATTTGTATCTTGATTATAATTGAAGTGTGCGGCTAATGATTTAATGGCACAATTGCAAAGGAAAGATTGTAGTATTGTATTTGAACATACCAGAAACATGCTTGTCAAGGCTTCCCTTACAATGAAATTCAAAGCAGAGCAAACATGCAGGCGTTTGAACCATAACATGTGCCCCACTCAGTAGCTTCATCACTTCTGACCTGGTTTGCACACAGTAACCAACAAGTTGTACAACATTTTGGTGCCTGACTCCCATAAGACAAGTGATCTCATTCTCGAATTTGTTATTGTTGTCCAACAAATGTACATCAAAAATCTTCTTTACAGCAATAACTTTGCCACTTTGGAGAATTCCCTTCATAGCAAATGTAGGTGAAGCATTCATTCATTTTCTGTTACTGTTGCAATTGGTTGAAAGTTAGAGTGGAAGAGGAATGGCCATACCTTGTACACTACTCCATACGCGCCCCTTCCAAGTTCTCGTTCAGTGGAAAAATCACATGTGATGACTTTCAAAAATTCTAGTGGCAAAGACACTGGTTCTGCAGTTGGATCCTGCAGCTTTTTGTCCACTTTTTTCTCCAATATTTGATGTTCAGTAGCTCCACTATCCATTCCTGATTACTATGACACTTTTATAGGGGAAAAAAGAATCAAGTATGGGCACTCCAAGTCGCGAAACAATTTCTCACAAAAGCATACAGAAGGACAAGAAACAAGTGCTCTTGGGCTAGCAAGTCGATACAAAATGTTTTGAATGAATGAATATAAGAGTATCAAAATGAACAAGGGAATAAACAAAAATTTCTTGAGAATAAAAATGGCAACTTCTAGTTAAATGATATTTTGTACTAAAGATAGTGTTCATGAAAATCTTATGTGTAAGTGTAACAGTCGTATATATATATTATTCCCTCGCAAAAAAAAGGTCATAGAAATGGTCATTGTAACTAGAGGTGGAAGACTACTCTAATTTGGACATCCATGGATTTTAACAAATAAACTAGAAATTCAAATTTTGGTGGGGACCATCTCTTCCTCCATTTTTTTGAACTAGAGGGTATCCATTGGACATCTAACTTCCACCTATAGATGTAACCAAGACACGATTGTTCATTTGTTTACCTAGCTCATCCTCGCCCGGCCGATGACCTTTTCGGGCCACAGGCGGTATGAGATTCAGTTTCTTTGTGAGCCGCCACCACCCCATCGGCAGCGGTCCCCGGGAACTCCCGGCCGTTCGAGTTCCATTGCCGCCTTCGTTCCGGAGTTGGGACCGCGGCCCGGTGTAGGCCGGCAGACCCCATGAGGATGCGTGGCGTGGGGTGGATTCTGATAGGGAGAGGGCCCGGGCGGACAGGCATGGTCGCGCGCCCGGCCAGCGGGAATGCGATGGGGCTCACCGCCGCCCACACGCGCCGCGCCACCGTGGCGGGGTGCGCTGGCCGGGACGGGGGAGGAATCGGAGCTCGGCTTGGACCTCCGCCCAAGCGGCGCCGGCTCTGGTCGGTGTGGAGCTCGGGCGAGGAAGGGGGCGAGAGAGATGGCCGGAGAAGCGGGGGAGACGGAATAAGGGTCGGTGCATAGTGCGCTCTCGTTTTGTTGGGCCTGGATCGGTGAACTGAAGGACGAGAATGGTGATGAAAATTCTTTTCGGTCGTGGCCCACTTGCCATTGAGCTGTAACTCAAACCTTGTTGAAAATCCTAGAAAAATCCGTCGCATCCAAATTTCTTTGGATCTTTCAGCCATGTCATCTCAATTGTTGTCACCAATCCACACAAAACTCAGATTGAAACCTATAATGATGCGACCTATTCTTTTCGTGCTGCACCCACAACTCCGCACGCAGAGCGTCCACACAGACTGTGGCTCAATATAGGCATATCGAAACGAAAAGAGGGAATAACAGAGAATTCTTGTAGAGAATAAAATGACAACTTCTAGATAAATCACATTTTGTACTAAAGAATTTATTTTAAAAAAAATCCTATGTACAAGTGTATCAGTCATATATTTATGAAAATATATTCACACGGCTACCAGTAAGAAGAAAAAAAAAAAAAAACTTATGCAGTGTCCAGATGTATAATAAATATTGAGAAGAGCGAGTTCTAAATTCCTCCGTATAATGAAAACAGAGCAATTGAGCAACCATGAAAATGCAAGGGCAAGCAACTGAGACATCATTTGCTAGTGAACAAATACAGAAATCAAATTTCAGGAGAGATGGACTGACCAGTTATTGAGATGTATAGACAGAAAATATGAAGACGGGACAGGTCTCAGGTAGAATCTTATTCAACAACGGGGATTAACAGAAGAAAGAAGGCGATGAATCCATTCCCGTTCGCTGAAAATCATTTTGCCAATATGATTAGATAACCATAGCAGTATATGCCTCAGCAATGCCCATCTACGAATTAAAAAGAACCAGAGCAGTGCAATGGTTACAAATAGTTGTGCAGTGGCAAACAAATACAATACAACGGGATGTATGAGTCATGACTGATGTTTGATTACCATTTTGTGTGCCTTGTTATGCCAATCAAGTGGGAACTGTGTTGGAGATGAGTATCAGATCTGATTTATTGCTTGCTTGGAGGGACCTGTGTTTTGTTGGGAGAAAACTAAGAGAACTAGAAATGAAAAAAAAAAAAAAAAAAAAAAAGAGGGAAAGTGGACATTCCAAAGCAAGAGAGTTGTCAGCTTACAGGCTCGATGGTGAGGATCTATATGTTACTTGAATGATCCTGCATCAACACGCCCTGCGAGCTCCCATGAATCTGGTGCTTACTAGTGGCTATGCCTATGTGTGAAAGAAGAGACAGAGACCGGATAAGCTAACAGGCTAGATTGCTTGTCCCTGAACTCTGAACTTGGCAATCTTCCCCTGCATACTTTAATCTCCACTCATCATAGTTTATTATTCCATTAACGTCAAAGAAATTACCACTGATTTAACAGGCAGATTAGATTATATGAATAAATTGGAGTAGCGGCCGGCCTGTCCCCATCGGCAGTAGGTGTCCCCGGGAGCTTTCCGGGCCGGCAGCAGGCGTAGGCCGGCAGATCCATGAGGACGCGTGGCGTGGGGTGGATTGACGAGAGGGAGAGGGGGCCGGGCGGACAGGAATGGTTGCGCGCCGGCGGCGGGAATGCACGGGGGCTCGCCGCCGCACCGCGCGCGCCATGGACAGGGTTGCGCGGTTGGGAGCGGGGAGGAATCGGAGCTCGGCTTGGATCTCCGCCGCAGCGGTGCCGGCTCTGGGTCGGCGTGGAGCTCGCCGGCCGAGGAAGATGGCCGGACCCGGAGAAGCAGGGGCGACGGGATGCCTAGGTGAGACTGACAGTGAGCCCTCTGTTTTCTGGGCCCACAGGTCAGTGAATTAAAGGGATGACGATGGTTATTAGGGGAAATTCTGTTGGGTCTTGGGCCCACTTGTCATGGAGCTGTAACTCAAACCTTATTTATTTGTTCCATAGGAAATGCTTAGAGAATTAGGTGCCACCGTTGCACCCCAAACACCTTCAGGCTTAATTATGCTCAGAGGTGTTTGGTTCATTTGTCATCATCTAAAGTTTAAGTCACCCAGGAATGAATAAACTACTTTAATTAGTCGCATTTAGTCAGGGTGGTTGGTATTTTAGAGACTAAAAGGAACTAAACTATGTATTAAAAAATTTCTCGAAAATTGTATAGAAAACCCATAGAAATCAGTTCATTTTTTTCTAGAAAAAACTAATGAATCATTAAAATTTCCACGCTCCAATGAGAGCATAAATGATTGCACATTGCTACAGTCAAAAGTCACTAAATCCAAATATTTAGTTCCATATACAAACGACTAATAAAAGAATCACTCAACTCATATAGTCACACTTGTGACATTCAGGAGAGCTGAAATATTTTAGAGCAACGCGCTTCTGTATTGTTTGTGATTTAGGCGTGACTATATGGGTGCATGTTTTTGTTTTCACAGGGTATCCTAAGTTATAATGGCGCAATAAAACTGTGAGGCAAAATGTTTCTAAGGGGCATACCAGGCTCAAAACTGTTGTTTCATCATATGAAAAGTGTATGTAAGCGATTATTAGCAGTTTCATTTCATTTGATATGTGTAAATTGTTGCTAGTGATCATCCTCTGAATCTGAGTTTTATTTTCAAGTTGTGTTTTCTTTCCGTTTTCAGTCGAACCCTGCTGACCAACACGTTTTCAGTCAGGAAAAGTGAGCATGGCCGGATTGGGCTAGAGCTCAGTCAGTCAATATAGCCCCATTGGCAAGCTCACTTGATCCTCGACTAGGCCGTAGGAAGTCAAGTTTGAGTCCAAGCCCGCAGAGAAGCCTAAGCACAGTGACCTTGACTTGACATTGGCCTAGGACCCCCACTTTGTCATCCACTTTGGGCCATGGACATGTCATAGTTGATGTCGATGCGATTGACCAAGAAAATCAAAACCAAAAATTTAAATATACAGGTAATAGTCAAAAACGATTATAGAAATTAGTATCCGTCTTTTTTTAGGAAATCGTTTATAAACAATATGAAAACGGAATCTTCTACTCGTCGACATTTATGTTAGGAAGCTTGTTTCAACTAGTCGATCGCCTCTTCTTCTTTTTTGAACAATCGATTTACCAATTTGTGTTATTGTGTCAGCTGTCAGGAACAGCCAACAAGGCTATCGAGCGCAGAATCTTCTACTCGTCATAAACAGAATCGACTGCAGTACTTTTGCTCAGCATACAATAGCAAGTCGCAACCACCAGCAGAGGCACTGCACTGTTGTTGTCTCGAGACCAGCATGAGGCCGGCTGACTTGACGGCGAGCCGTTGTTGAAAGACGCGTCATCTCTTTGCATTGCTTTACCGCCCCGATTGACCAGGCGGAAGGCGGCATTGCCGTGCTTGGCGAGTCTGTCGATCGATCATGCACGCACCTCGCTCTCGCCATGGAAGCAAATTAGAGCAAGCCCGGTACACTGAACTTGCTGGCCCGATGTCATGCAGCAGCTGTGTCGTCGTTGTCGTCGCCATCTAGAACAACGTTAAATTTCTTCAAAGTAATTAATGCACGTTGACACGTTCCCATGTCAGGGTCAGAAAGAGATCACGTGGAAACCATGCATTAAGCATATCTAATACCAAAAAAAAACAGTACAACGTGCAAGACTCGTCCAACACAGAGAATTAAGTGGAGTGGAGTGGAGTACTCACTTCCGGCACTGTCATTAGCTGTTCTTATATATATATATGCCGAGTTCAGTAAGTTGCTATCATATTCAAACATTGAACACAACCAAAAATTCAGAAAGATGGTTTCGCTACTGGAGATTTTCCTTTCTGCTATCCTAGGTGACCTAGCCTCTAGATCTATAGATTTCTTCGTCAGCAGGCATGCCAAGCCACCAGCGCCACAGGACGTGGAGGATCGCCTCCGGAGGGTCCTGCTCCGGGTGCAGGTCATCGTTGACGAGGCCAAATGGCGGCAGCCCATCAAGCCATGCTCTGGCAGCTGGACGCGCTGACAGACGCCATGCACCGAGGCTACTATGCCCTTGACACCTTCAGAAGCCAGACGAGTCATCTTCACCAAGAGGAGGCGTCGTCCAGCAATGGCCAGATCATCCTGAATCATCGCCGCCGGCCTGTGGCTTCTGATTTCTCCGAAGTAGGTTCTGTAAAACATCTCTGTTTTTCCAGTGTAACAAACAGTATAGAGATTTCAGAAGAAATGCAGGAGGTGCTTGACCGTCTGAGCGCCATGATCGTTGATGCTCATGAGCTACTCCTGTTCTTGGCGAACACAACAAAAGTTGTCGCATTGACCGCCAGCCTTACAGCATGTATCTCCTGCTGGGCCACTGCATGTTTGGTCGCCAGATGGAAGCACAGCTTGTCATTGACTTCCTACTGCACACACAGCATCCTGCTGTTGAAGAACCAGAGGTGCTGCCGATTGTCGGTCCCTTCAGGGTCAGGAATAGCATGCTAGTCGCCCATGTCTGCAAGGATCAAAGAGTACGTGGTCATTTTCAGAAACTGTGTTCTTGACGAACCATGACTTTGCATATGATGGGCTAGCAGCTTTCAGAGAAGGATTATGTGCAATGAGACAGCAAGATTGTGGCACATCAAGTTATTCTTCCAACAAAGATGGGACAACAAGGAAATTGCTTCTTGTTGTGGAGGTAGGTGGGATCTTGACGAAGATGTATGGAACAGGCTGTACTCTGCATCTAAACTTTGGATGCCCACAGGTAGCAAGATCATACTTACAAGCCAGTCTCACAAGATCGCGAAGCTTCGAACAACACGACCTCTAACTCTGAAACCCCTGTCGCATGAGGCATACTGGTATTTCTTCAGGACGCTAGTGTTCGGGAGCGCACACCCCATGTCACACCCGAGGCAGCTCACCACCAACTTGGCCATGGACATTGCCTCGACGCTGAATGGGAGCATGATCATCACCAACGTCACTGCCCGCATGCTGAGGGACAGCTTCAGCATCCATTTCTGAGGCAAGTTCGCGACCTTCATGAGGTCGCAGTTCCAGAGACATGTCTCCAATTTTGGTAAGCATCCATACGACCTGCTGAACCAGAACAAACCAGTGTATTTTGGGAGGATACACAGGAGGTCTGAGCAGGTGGTTGCTTACCATCAGTATCATCGGCAGGTTCCCAAGATCACCTTGCACGACGTGACTCATGGAGACGCAAAGCTTCCTGGGAGATTTGAAGCCTAGGCATGGAGGTCTCCAATACCACCCTATTATAACTACATTTATTCTTGTGAGATTCAGGAGCTGAAATCTTCTACAGGAAAGACGAAGCGCTCCGCAAAAAACAGTGGTGTGCTTCCCTAGTGTTTGTGATTGTTAGGCTACTATAGTACTATGAAAAAAATGCGCATTTTGTCATAAGGTATCCCAAGTTATAATGGCATGGGAAAACTGTAAGGTAGAATACCAGAGTCAAAATGTTAAATGTACGGCTACCTGTGTCCTCATATGTAAATTGTAAGTGATCACTAGCAGATAGCAGTTCATATCATCAGATGATGAAGCGTCTGCCAGTGGTTTTTGTACTGAGAGTATCCTCAGAATCTCACTATGCCAGATTTGCTTATCAGTGACACCCAATTTTGTGACTCAAAAGTAAAACGCGTCACTGATACAAAATTTGTGACTCGTCCAATTAAAATGCGTCACCCATGCCTTTTTCCACTAACGCGTAGTGACGCGTGCTCAGGAATACGAGTCACTGTGACCTGCTCCACGACTTGTTTCTCCCAGAGCTAACAGACTGTGACGCTGTAGTTGGGAGCCGCGTCACAACGGGCCTGAAAAAATAATTGATTCCAGTTGATGTGTTTACTTTCCATTATAAGTTCAACCTACTGGCATTTCAAAAACAGAGGCTCACTGGCCATGTTTTCAGCCAAACTTGGCTAGGCTGTTATAGGTTTGGCCCAAGGAGGATATGGTCTTGATCCATAACATAGAAAGGCTGACTTTGCCTTTTTGTTCCACAAGCCCAGTGACCTTGACATTGGCTCAGGACCCACCTGTGATCCACTGTCGTCTGTGGACATTTCATAGTTCCTGAAAATCACTTATTAATCCTAAAAATCCATTTATCAGAAATTCTGAGGAATGTTCTCGCTCTGTGTATTTTCTGAAACTAAATCCAGATGACCTTTGGGTGTTCTATGTTCATCCCTCTTGAACACTGATTTCGATGATTATTTTTCCTCCAAAAAAATGTGCGGCTTTTGGAGCAGATAAAATCAGCATGATCTTTTCATTAAGAAAAGGAATATAGTTCTAAACGTGATATACTCATTTCTGTATAATCCCAAATCCAATGGACATATATTAGATAACTAAAATGAATTGATTTATCTGTGGAAGCTTGATTCTTTTCTGAACTGTTTGTCCTCCTGGTTTGTTAAAGATATATATATTCTTGTCTTTGCATCAGGAAAGATGATACTAGTAGGATGCTCAAAAGCTCTCTATGTCTCTATATGGACAAAAGATGGCAGTATATCAATAGGTCAACTGCTGAAAGAAAAATTTTGTACCATTGATCCAAGAGTTGCATTACAAGCTCCTTTTGTATCATGTGGATTTAAGCGCCTGGAAAGGAAGTACATTAGTTTTTTATTTTAAGAGGTTTTAAAAATCATTTTGATCTACAATATTTAGTACTATAAAAGTGATTATGCAAAAGCCAGCACCAATAGCTCTAGCAGTTCAGATAAGGCATCATGTTTATTCATAAGAGAAGAGGAGCCTTAATCCATGATCTTAACCATAAGATCTATCACTTGGCTACAGGGTTGGCAATACTCTACTATATACTCATTAAAAAAAATGCAACATAGCTCCTGTAGAGTGTAGAATCTGACAAAAAAAATTCAATCCACTGCCTTAACATATTGTTTGGTGAAATGTACATGATCGCTAAATTACACAATAAGGCTGCTAGAGAAAACTTAATGCCTACCCTTCTGTACACAAATATTACAAGTTTCACTACATGTGCAATGTACTAGAAGTCATAGATATAAATTTCTGAAAAGATCATGAAAAGGTATACCAAATATTAATCTGAAAGATATTGGGCATAGAATGTCAGAGAGCACCTTCTCCATGTCAACCAACCGTCCAGCCTTTCCATAGCCACTGAGGACAATATTCTGCGTGACCATGTTGGGCACTATAGAGCACTCAGCCATGTCTTGTACATAACATCAATGAGGTCAAATCTCATAGCATTAACACAGGCCTTGATGTTGGTGCTGTAGGTGTAGACATCAGGCTGGTATAATGGTGAGCCCTTCATGTCATTGAGGAGCTGGAGCGCCTCATCCAGTAGGCTGCTGCTGGAAGTAGGCCCCAACTAAGGCGGTGTAAAGCTCAGGTGTGGGCTGGCATCCTTGTTGCAGCATCTCGTCGAAGAGCTGGTGCGCTCGGGAGGGCTGCCCTGATCGGCGAGCAGCACAATGAGCTTCATGTAGGTGCCCTCTTTGGGATGGTAGAACGGCTGCTCCTTGAGCATCTCAAAGACCTGCCAGCACCAATTCGCAATTAGTGTCAGTAACAACATTTGCCACGATTTCCTTTCCTCAAACAAACAATTGAATCTAACTACCAATACAGAGGAACTATGGATTTTTGGGGACAATGGAGCAATGCAAATAAGGTGAAATCAAATGTAACCGCGCAATAAGTGTCATTAACAACATTTGCCATGATTCCTTTCCACAAACAAAATAATTGAATCCGTTTAAAAAGAAAAATTGAATCTAACTAGCAATTTAGGGGAACCATGGATTTTTGGAGACGATGAATCTAACTAGCATAGTGGTGTTTACCTGGAGCGCCTCTTGCCAGTTCTTGGAGTTGACACGGTCAGCGAGGGCCTCGGTGACGGTGCACGCCCACGCCTTAGCATCCGCGCGGGCGTCCAGCCGCTTCTTGACGTTCTTGAGGGGAGTCCTCGGCGTCCCCGAACCAGGGCCGGTGGCAGCCCCCGGGAACTCGCCGGCCTTCCAATGCCGCTTCCCCTGCGCCAGAGCGGGAGCAGCGCGGCCGCCGCCGTCCGTCCCGAGAAGCTCCGCGGCCTTCGAATGCCGCTTCCCCTGCGCGGGGAACCTTCCGCCGCCACCTCTATCGGCAGGAGTGGTCCCCGGGAACTCGCCCGCCTTCCAGTGCCGCTTCCGCTCGGGGGTCTGGGTCCGAGACGACGACGACTCCGAGGGGCGGCGCTTCTCCTGCGGCGGAGCGGCGCGGCGCCTCTCCTGCGACGGGGCTACGCGCCCGCCGTACCTCCCCGCGGACGACGGCGCCACCGGGCCTCGGTGGTGAAGGAGAAGACGCAGACGCGGCGGAGGCGGAGGCGGTGGCGGCGCTCGGGAGTTGGAGAAGAGAGCAGACCCCGCGCAGGGGAGGCGGTGTATGCCGGCGGGGCCATGAGGAGGCGCGGGGTGGATTCACGAGCGGGAGAGGGAGGGAGCACGGAGAGGGCAGGTTGGTTGCTTAGCAGGCCGCGCGCCGGCGGCGGGATTGCAGGGGGCTCGCCGCCGCGCCATAGTCAGGGTTGGCGAGGGAGGAGGGGGATAAGATTCAGGGGACAGACGGACAGGGTGTGATGACTGATGAGAGTGTGCGCTCTGGCTTCTGGGCCCACAAGTCAGTGACTTAAAGCGATCGATTTGGTTATAAAATGTTTTGTGCTCCCATTCATTGATTGTCCGCGTGTGCGCAAAAATATTTTTGGAGTTTTTATTTAGAAAAAAACATAAGATTTCTGTCCGCCGGCAAAAGATTTTCTGTCTAATTCGAATTTGATTACGTGGACCCGCTGGCCTCTCCTGTCCGCCCGGCCTCCTCCGCTGTTGGATTGGGGCTACATGGGCCATGGGCTATAGAGCCTTGCCGCTGCGCTGGTCCAGGTGTCGGCGTGGACTGGCTTGGATTTAATTTGGTGAACTAAGCTTGATGTAGCCGGTTAAAAACATAAATGTGCCTAGAATATTAAAAAAGGTAAGTTAAGAATTAATTAATTAAATTAATAAACACCTAAAAATATGGAGACCGGTCTCCTATCTCTGTTTCTAAATTTTGAATGAAGCAGGCGTGCAATGTTACACATCACACACACCTAAAAACAAGGTGCTATTTAGATAGAGAATGAGATGGACTTCGTATTTTCAACTGTAATTGATTATTTTATTCGTAGATTTTTTTTTAATTATGTTCGTCTAGACTGTAAGCCATGTGCGTAAGCGAAGATAAACGAGTGATCTCCTGGTAACGCACAAGCATTTTTTTTTCAAAAACGTGCATTAGCACGTATTGTATTAAGAGAAGTGAAAAATTACATATGATTCATAAATAATCCACGATTCTTGCCGAATCACACAGGCACAAAACAGACAGCAAGAAACGAGGGGGGAGGGGTGGAGCGAATCCTCCAACTAACAACCCGACAACTGAGCCTATTACAACAAAAACTTAGCTAGCATCGAACTGAGCCTCACGATTTCGCCTGAGACCAAATAGATAGAGTACTATACCAAATGAAGTCTTATCATATATATTCCGGATCAAGACCAAATACATAGCAAATCGTGTACACCACGCCAAGGGAGCACCACTCCTACAACATTGCCGATCTCCGGAGCCCACTGCCGCCCGGTCCAGCAATATCCGCCTCGAGCGCTGCCTGCGTGATCTCAGCTGCCGCCGCTCGAGCATGGCCGTGTGACATCCGCCGCCAGTGGCGGGATCCTGGGCCCCTCGCAAGCCACCGGGAACAATTGATTTAGTTAGGCGGACGTTCGGTGGAGACGGAGTAGGAATCAAATGATCTTTTTCTTTCCAACACCCCCAACAAAGAGAGCAGGGACGGAGCTAGGTTTATTATATTTTGGATAGCTAATTTACAATTTTTCACCATATGTGTCTCTCTATACAAATAATTTAGAGTGTGCCCATGCACAAATAATTTACAAGGCCATTCTTAGACAAAAAGTTATGAAATATATAATGTATTATTTACCCGTGGCAACGCACGGGGCATATTTCCTAAAACATAAGATTTGTTTCTATACTAAATATTTTTGAGATTTTCTATAATAAATATTTTGGCTTTGGATGGAGTATGTATTTGGATACCACGAATTTTTTAAATATAGTTTTAGAAATCATAGAATTGCACTGTTGCTCAAACTTTTTATGCCAACCTACATAGTACAATATTTTCCTATTTGAAATTCTTAAAATCATCGTGGTCAACTAACCCCCTGGCAAAGCCGTAACTCCTCTCCAACCGGATCCCTTTGGAACAAGAAAAATAGAGGAATTCTAGAGGATTATATAGAATTATAAAAAGGGAAATATACTATGAACCGCTTTGGAACAAACGATTTAGTTCCTAAAATCCTAGGATTCCTATATAGGAATAGGAATGGTTTGTTTCGTAGACAATTTAGAGGAATTATACCAAGAGGTTGAACCTTATCGAAATTTTTCTGAGTGTCACTCTTTCTCTTCAAATTCTGGTGTTTCTCCTGTGCTCCATCCAAACGTTAGTTCTATTATAGGTAAATAGTCAAATATATAGGTAAACATATTAATATTTGTAACATGAAATAAATATAGGTAAACATATTAATATCGTTTAGGGTCCCACACATTGAAAATTGGATGAGGATAAATAAAGATGGGCAAATATCACACAAGTCACTTTGTGGGTGAAGACAAAGTGAGCAGATACGTGCGAGGTCGCAGGTTTGAGTCCCCACGGTTGCAAAGAGCGTGCTCTCTTCACACGAAAAATCAATCTCCCTAATAAAATAAAATTTGGGAAATAATTTGGTACTTTTTGTGTACCAGTGGGCTTCATGGAATTATTTTTTTATTTTCATTTTGCTTTTCTTTTGGCTTGATTGTAGGAAGTCACGTCATTATTGGTTGGTAACACTAACACACGAACGTCGACACCTCGTAGCCATGATGGCAACCATTCCCATCTAGGGAGTGCCAAACGGCTCTGCGAGCTATTCTCACTGCACAAACCATCATGTACAAGACTTGCTGACAGAAATATTCGTCGAGAGAGCATTGGTATTGGTATTGTCTTATCGTATGATTACCTTTCTGCTGATCGGACGGGCCTCTAAAATAGGTCTGGAAACTCCAGCAACTAGCAGAGAGGCAGAGCCTACTCTAGTTCTGGCACCTCTCCAGTAAATATTTAGTAAACCAAACACACCCAACAAAAACTGATGGAGCTTATGAAGCTCTCATGTTGACATAAAAAAAAGGAGCTTAACCGAGGATAGAATTATGTTTGTGTTCTTCTCCCCACTTATTTCACACGGAAAAAAATAGGAATTGCATGGAGAAACATAGGAATAACAGCACTAGGTACATTGTGAGAAAAACACAATCGATGGATGGTTTTCCTGTCATCTTAGCAAAGGGAAGAAAACACAGCTGTAAGAGCATAAGAACCGGATTCAACCGTACGTCCAGGGAGAAGTGAGACTTTTGTTTGTTATCGTCGGGTCTTCGAGCCATGCACTGCACATATTTGCTCCATGATCTCAGCCGCCTTTATAGTTTCCACCTGCTGTCATTAAAAAAAAAAACAGCAAGATGAGCTGGGCAAAAAGAAAGACTATTCTTCTATCACGGAAAATGTATGCACACTCATGAACCTAGCCTACTGAGTTACCGAGAAAGTGATAGCGTAACTGCAATCAGTGTAAATGCAATCAGAACTGGGGCCGCTATGCTTTCAGAAACAATTAACAGCTTAAGTCTTAAGAGTAACAATAACAGCCTAGTTTATACTGCAAACAAGTGGCATACATACCTTAGAAAAACAGCACGAATGCATTCAAGCAATCTACGAAAATCAGAATGTCCTCAGTGGCTGGTCAATTTCCTTTAACTCTGGGCAATTAACAATAAATAAATCTTGTATGTGTGCAATTGCGCCTGGTCCACCAATTGATTTAAGCTTTGAACAACCAAGCAACGTCAACCTCTGAAGTGATCTGAGATTACTGCTCCACAGGTGGCCAGGTACGGACACAATACATTCAGTCACGAATCTCCAGCCACTCGAGGGAGGTGAGTCTCTCCAGCCAACTGGGAAGACAGGCAGAGAAATCACCACAATTCCTTAACGTGAGGTTTTGGACAGACTCTGGTAACACCATTCCACTCTGCCAGTTGAGGCTTTGACAGGCTGAAATGTTCAAATCCTTCAGACAAGGAAAACTTCCCAATCTATGAGCTGGCAGGGACAGCAAGCCACAATCCACAATCCAGATTCTCTCAACAGCAGGTAGATATAGGAGGTCATCTATAGATTTAAGCTTCTTGCACGAGATAATGGTTAGGTTGGCGAGTAAGGGGAATTTTCCCATCCTGCTCTGGGACCCACCGTGGAAAAGGTCACTAGATATAGGTTCCGAATCTCTAATAGTTGTTAAAGAAGAACAACGAATTATCTCGAGATGCTGTAGTAATGGAAGATTCCTCACTTGCAGTTCGATGACTTGTAGGAGGCAATCTGTTAACTGCAAAATGGTGAGAGAATTACACCCAATCATGCCTCCGAGGTTCCCAGAGTTCGTGAGATACAACTCCTTTAGGGATGGAGCAAATAAGTATTGTGATTTGATCTTTGGACAATTGGACACACTCAGTACTTCAAGGAAACGTAAGTATCCAGACCTATCTGTTGGTACCGATTCTATGCTTCTGCAATTGGAAAGTTTTATTTCCTTGATGATAAGCATTGCAACTGGTTGTAGAAATTGTTCCCGACTTGATAAGTTTCTCCAATCTGTAGTTCCTACATCATTCAAGGTCAAGAAAGTTTTATCAATGGCTCTGCTCCTGGCTTCACCATGTAAAATGTCAGAGGATATAGGTTCTGAATCTCCAAACCTCATAGTTGATACCGATTCTAAGCTCATGCAATTGGCAATTTCTATTTTCTTGATGATAGGCACATAAACTGGTTGTAGAAATTGTTCGAGGTTTGATAAGTTTCTGCAATTTGTAATTTCTACATCAGTTAGGGAGAACAAAGTGTTGTTAGTCTTATTGTAACTGTGAATCTGCTCTGAGTTTTGTGGATGAAACCAGCTTGGAAGAGATTCACCATTATAGTTTTTGATCTTGAATTGCCCTCTCTGTCCTTTGTCAGTTGCACTTTTAAGAATACCGACTGAACGATGAAACTGACATTTAACTGATTCAAATTTCTGCAGATTGATCAGCATACCAAAGCCACTAGAGTTGAGGATTTTAAGGTACCGAAGTAGCTTCATATTGCGTATACTATCTGGTAAGCCCCACTCGGAGATAGAAGAACAAACCATGACACGCAAGCACAAAAGTTCAGTGCACCATTTCTCCATCAGAGAATTACCAGTTTGGCTCTCTAATGGCAGGTCACAAAGTAGGGTGCACAACTTTCTATGTCGTGCCAAGTCATGATTTAATAAGTCAGAACACTGAACATCTCCACCTTTGAGCACCAACAGATGCCGGACATTTTGAGGGGTCTTCGGAATATCCTTAGTGTCTTTTATTATGAAGCACTCATCCTTTGAAACCAACTGTGCCATGTCATGCATCAAATCATGTATTACATATTTCTCCTCGGACCATAGATATTTCTGAAAAAATGAAAGATGTGCAAGTTCTTCAAAGTACTGATCACCAGCATGTTGATGTTCTACTAAGCCTTCTGCCTCCCAAATTTCAGCTAAATCTTTCTTTATGAAATTGTAATCTTTTGGGTACACAGCACAGAATGAGAAACACCTCTTTAAATGGAATGGTAAATACATGTAGCTCAACCGAAGTGCTGGCAAAATGTCAGTCTCCTCTTGTCCAAGCTCCCACAGCTGGCTCATGAGAATCCTATCCCAATGTGCTAGGTCAAGGCTCATTCCTAATAGCCGTCCAATGGTTTTTGCAGCCAAAGGAGAGCCTTTCAACCTTGGGAGTATTTTTTTACCAATCCGTTCCAACTCAGGATAATTGTTGGAGGTATTAGATCCAAACACACAGAGTTTAAAGAATTCCCAAAAGACATCTTTGTTCAACCCCTCTAAGGAAAAGGGATCCATTGTACGCACTACATCAGCAACCTTTGGAAACCTAGTTGTGACAAGCATCATGCTTCCCTGAAGTACAGTTCTAAAAGGTGCATAGAAGCTCTTCCAAACCAGCGCATTTTCATCCCACATGTCATCAAGGACAATCAAGAATCTTCTAGAGTTCAGGCTATTTGCAAGAGCACCCTGAAGAAAATTCAGATTATCATTTTTTGGTACTTTCCCACAAGATTGTTCTATGGCTTCTTTAGTTAATCTCTTAACATCAAAATCATCTGAGACACAGATCCAAATAATCAGGTGAAAGTGTTGTTTCACTTTTGAATGGTTGCAAATATCTTGAGCCAAGGCGGTTTTCCCAACACCTCCAATTCCAACAATTGGCAAAACTGGAACATTCGTTATTGTTGCTTCATTTGTATCAATGGTAGCACAAATTTGGTTGCCTGCTGACGAACATATTGCACTTCTTTTTCTCTTGTGTCCAGAAGGATCTACGCTATTTTTTGTTGGTACACCAAGCAACTTGATCAGCTTATTCTTTTCCTGATCACGGCCAAAAATCTTTGCCTCAGTGGGGAAAGAGGTGGTCTCAGGCCGAAATGATTTGTCAAACCGTGGAACTGCTTGAAGTAAGCCCATTTTCTCAAGCTGTCCAGAAAGGTGATTGAGCCTCTTTTGGATATCAGTCACATTGTGGAAGCTGCATTGAGTGACACTGTCAAAGAAGTCAATGACTGGTAACACTAAGATTGCATTGCCCTCTACTGAAAGCTTTTTCTCGTACCATCTAAACTCATCTAGAATGTTTTCAGCATCATACACTACATCTTTGAGTCTTGAAAGGTGCTCAGCCACATAATGTTCATGGCTCCTCCACTCTGCTCGATCAATGAGGTTGTACATTACTGGTAGAGTATCACTAAGGCATTGAATGTCACTATGCAACTGCCTTACATTTCCATGAAGTTTTTCCTTTTGTATTTCATTCAACTGAAGTTTTGGAGATGAAATGGCCGATGTTACCCACTGGAACAAATTGGCGCACTCATTCAGGCCAATAATGGCACTACTAGTCTTTGGTATGTTGATCGTGTTCACATTTAATTGACTCTGAAGATTTTGGTTTCCCCTATCCTGGACAAACAATGGATATTGAGCATTAGAGAAGTATATCTTGTCTTCAGATTTTCAATGTTAGGAAAAGGTATAAATAAGATGTTGCAGTTAAGATGTCAAATATGTCATATTTTTGTTGGTCATAGAAAATAATATGATTGAAGAGTGCATAAACCCCAGATATCCTCACCAACCCTATCATCAGCACTCAAAAGACAGGTTAAGCCAAGCCAATTGGCTTATGAGATTCGCAACTTAGGTTTGCTCCAGCCAATTGGAGTCCCAGGTTGGAGGGCGCCAATCAAACACTCGGGGGCTCCCGATTCGACCTCGTGAATAAATATCAAGCCACTGGTGTCATATGTGATCGGTCTTGCACCCGTTAATGTCTCCAATCATGGAGAATAGTGAATAACTTGTCACTGTGCATGGTAATTTCTATCAACAGATATAGATAATCCACTACAGCTATAAGAGGACACTAATTAAGATCAGAAGAATGGAGCATGAGTGGTTATTTTGTTCAGACATGCATATTAATTTGGACAGTCCTATGAAATTGTGGAGAGGCGCAGTACATATTGAGAGATCATACCTTCTCAACGACAATGGGGGGATTTATAGGAGATGTACATTTTGGCTCTACTGCATTTAGACTTTGAACTATGTCCAATGAAGTAGGCCTTTTATTCGACTCAACCAGGCACTTCAGTGCTATAGAGATGCAGTCTTGAACTTGTTGGATATGCATTTCCGGTGACATATGTGCGGGTGTTATTTTTGTAAGTCTATTCCTCCAACTTCCAACCACCTAAACATTTGCATAAATAATTTATCGTAAAAAGACATTTGAATACGTAATGTAGAAACTTACAGTATGTAATAATACTGAATGATCTTACTTCGTCTGTATAGTGCTTGAGAGATGTTTCAGTTGTGTTGCTGATATTGGGATAGTCCCTGCTACCTGTGATTATCTCTATGATTATGACACCCAAACTGAATATATCTGCCTTAGATGAGATAATTCCGTGGTCTAGGTATTCTTGTGCCATATATCCCCTGCAAGAGAATTTAGCATACTCAACAGTAAAAAATGGTCCAGTGTCCTCTGAACTCATAACTCTAACCACATCAACTGTATTATTTTTTGAGGATGTAGCAATTTTTTCCTTAGCCATTAGGATAGCATCTTGGGCTTCCTTATTGGCTTGAGACAAAAGAAATGTTGGAAATTCTTGCAATTTCATTTTTATCTATACAAATACCACAGGTTTTGGCAATAAAATCTAAATCACTTGAATTAACAGAGTGGGAAGTGTTATTACTTGAATTAACAGATTGGGAAGTGTTATTGTTGTTACCTTGGACCAAGCAATAGAGTTATAAACAACAATTCTAGAGGCTCTGATGAATTGGTACCCGATGAAAGAGCTATGAACATAGATGATAACCAAACAGCAAATAGAGATACTGTCACCAACTCTGGTAATACAGAGGAAGAGGTAAGAAGAAATTTGAGGTATGAGAAGTCAAGCCATCAGAGCTTAGAGGAAGCAACCAACCCCCAAGATTTATTAAAATGAAGATTCTAATTTGGAATATCAGGGGTTTGGGGAATTCAGCCAGGAGAAAGCAGCTTTTAGAGCTAATCACTTTACATAACTTTGATTGTATATGTTTACAAGAGACAATTAAAACCAGCTTTAGACAGAGGGAGCTAGATAGATTTGCAGGCCAAAGAGACATGCAATGGGACTGGGTTCCCTGTGAAGGACACTCTGGAGGTATGTTATTGGGAGTAGACAGTAACTTGGCTCAAATTGTAGAGATTGATCATGGCAATTTTTTTCAAGCTGTTAAACTACAGATGATTGATGATGGGTTCACATGGATGCTGATAAATATCTATGGTCCTGCACATGATGAGAGGAAGCTAGAGTTTCTAGAGGAAATTCAAATAAAATTACTGAGTATAGAGATACCTATTTTGATTGGAGGTGACTTCAACTTAGTCAGGAATGTATCTGAAAAATCATCAGGGAATGTGAATTTACCATTGATGCATGCCTTCAATGATATGATCAATACAACAGCTTTGAGGGAACTTCAGATATCAGGTAGCAGATACACATGGTCAAACAAACAAAGCCCCCCAATCCTATGTGTGTTGGATAGAGTTCTAGCTTCAAATCTCTGGGAAGATAAATTTAATCTGACATCAGTTTTGATTGCTCCCAGATTAGGATCAGATCACAATCCTTTAATTGTGGACACATTGGATAATAGAGTTACAAAAACATACTATTTTAGATTTTGTAGTCACTGGACCAAACAGGAAGGTTTCATTGATTGGGTGAAAGCTAAGTGGCCAGACAGACATAAAGTTAACCCACTAGACCATTGGCATATAGTGTCAAGCAAATTAAGAAGAGCCATCAAGGGATGGGGACAGAATATAGACAGTCAACAAAAAAGGGAAAAGAAAGAGCTAATGAATGCCATATCTATGCTTGATGAAGAGAGTGAAGTAAGAGAACTTAGTCAAGAGGAATGGGAATCCAGGTATGAACTGGAAAGACTATTATTGAGAATATTAGAAGATGAAGAATCCCAATGGCAAAGGAAAGGAGGAGAACAATGGATCCTGGAGGGTGATGCCAACACAAGCTACTTTCACAAGTGTGCTAATGGAAGGAAAAGAAAGATGAATATAGCCAGTTTAGAACATGATGGAAGAATTTTGAGTTCAGAACAGGAGTTAAGGGACCACATCACATACTACTACCAAGAGTTATTTGGCAGAGCTGACACTGCAGATATTCATTTAAATCAGGACATGTGGACTGAGGAACAACAGTTAACATTGGAGGATAATGCCAGATTAACAAGACCTTTTACCTTAGAGGAGTTGGACTATGCTATGAAATAAATGAAAAATAATACAGCACCAGGTCCTGATGGCTTCAGTGTAGAATTCTTCAAAACCTTTTGGGATAAACTGAGACCAATCATAAAAGAAATGTTGGACTGTTTGCATAAGGATCAGTTAGAGTTATGGAGGCTCAATTATGGAGTTATTATTTTATTACCAAAATGCAAGCCAGCCACAACTATCAAACAGTTCAGACCAATCTGCCTATTGAATGTGATTTACAAGATAATAACTAAAGTCCTTACCATCAGATTGACAGGAGTTATAGACAAACTGATCAGCCAGTACCAAACTGCTTTTATCCCAAAAAGAAATATTTTGGAGGGAGTTGTCATAATCCAGGAGGTATTACATGAACTCAGAGTTAAAAAGAGCTGTGGAGTTATTTTGAAATTAGACTTTGAAAAAGCATATGACAAGGTCAGTTGGAGTTTCTTAGAAGAAGTAATGCACAGAAAAGGATTTGATAACAAGTGGATCCAATGGATGAATAAAACAGTGAGTGGAGGTAGAATATGCATTGATATTAATGGAGTTAGAGGTGAATTTTTCAGAAGCTTCAAGGGCCTCAGGCAGGGGGACCCACTCTCCCCACTACTCTTTAACATAGTGGTTGACTCTTTATCCACAATGCTTTCTAAAGCTAGCCAAGGAGGAGCTCTAGAGGGTCTGGTACCCCATTTGGTGGATGGAGGTCTTACACATCTGCAGTATGCAGATGACACAGTGTTATTTCTGAGCTATTCCTTAGAAAACTTATAGAGAGCAAAATTTATTCTTACATGTTTTGAGGCAATGTCAGGAATGAAAATAAACTTTGACAAGAGTGAGATTTACACAGTGGGTCTAAATACAGAGCTACAGCAACAAACCTTAGAGATATTCAACTGTAAACTTGCTAATTTCCCAATGAAATACCTGGGTCTACCTGTTAGTGATCATAAGATATCAAAGGCTCAAATGAGTTATGTCAGTGACAAAGCTGAGAAGAGACTGGGAACTTGGCAATGTGACTATTTGTCTTATGGACGTAAAGCAATGCTGATTGAATCATGCTTATCAAGTATACCCATGTATACCATGGGGGTCTACTTACTCTATGAAGGAAACTGTCAAAAACTTGACTCAATCAAATCAGATTTCTTCTGGCAAGGATCTGGGAACAAAAAGAAATATCATATGATCAAATGGGAGGCCTTGAACAGACCTAAAGAGTTTGGAGGACTTGGTTTTCTTGATGTGAGAGTTATGAATATTTGCCTGTTAGCAAAATGGATAGATAGATTAGAAAGAGGAGAGGAAAATTTATGCTGTTCTATTCTTAGAAGAAAGTACCTGGGTCAAAAAAGCATTTTCCAAATAAAAAATAGGAAGGGCTCACAGTTCTGGAAATCACTGCTAGATATTAGGAAATGGTTTCAGCAAGGTAGAGTTTTGGAGGTAAGAAGTGGGCAGCAAACCAGATTTTGGTTGGATGTCTGGGTTGGAGACTGTCCCTTGTATCTGAGATATCCACAACTTTTCCAAATAGCCAATCAACCAGACATAGAGATATCTAAACTATTCTCTAGACAAGAATGGAATATCCAATTCAGAAGACAAATCAATGGAGTTTTAGTTGCAGAATGGAATGACCTCATGGATTTGTTAGAACCAATTACCCTGGAGGATGGCAGAGATAGGATGATCTGGGCATTAGAGCAGTCAAAAAAATATTCTGCAAAATCTCTCTATAGACAGTTGACAACAGGAGGTATTAGAGATAGACAAATGATAAATCTGTGGAAATGCACAATTCCTTTAGAAGTAAAAATTTTCATTTGGATGGCTGTGCATGACAGCATTCAATCTGGGGTATAGTTAAAAAAGAAAAATTGGCCTGGACCTAAAACCTGTTTTATCTGTGATGTGCCTGAAACAGCAGATCACATTTTGTTCCAGTGCCCTATTGCCGTCTATTTGTGGTCTTTCTTAAGGACCGCACTCGGATGGCAACATTCACCCACCACATGCTCTGAATTCGCTCAAGATTTCCTGGAGGAGTGTCATAGAGCTACACAAGAGGTAACAATGTTTATATGTGCAGGTGCCTTGTGGACAATCTGGAAGACACGTAATGACATGGCGATTAACAAGAAGGTGATGGCGACACCGAAGGGGATTGTCTACAAGACCATGATCCTGATCAAGTCCTGGCGTCCGCTTCTGAAGGAAAAAATGGAGCCAGTCGCTGAAGACATGATGCAGGTCCTGTCGTCGCAAGCTTACTGATCTGAACCCAGGTGCTGTCATCAGGAGTCCTTGGGGGTTATCTTTTACACTTAGGTGATAAACTGTAACTGGTTGTGAAGTTGTGCGTGCCTTCGTGCCGCGTTGCGCGTGCCTTCGAGCCGCCTTATCCTGTTTTCGATGTTTTGCTGGGTTTCTTTTTCTGTTAGAGGTAAGAATCAGATGAACTTTAGAGGACGTGAGCTGCACTTATGAGTGCTTTAATCCCTGTAAAACTGGTAACCCCAGTCCTAGGCCGGGTGTTCTATAAGCTTTCAATAAAGCCGGGTGGATGCCTTTGGTCTAAAAAACAGTAAAAAATGGTAACAAAAACTAAAGCTCTAGCAAGGGGCATAGCTAGCTTACAGTGTTCCTGCACGATTTTCAGTAACAATTTTGGATTTTTGTTCACCCAAAAGTCTAGACAAACCAAAATCCGCAATTTTTGGCATTCCCATGGCATCCGTCAATATGTTTTGAGGTTTAAGGTCCAGGTGAACAATATGACATTCATCATGAAGATAATGCAAACCTCTGCAAATTCCCCTGATTATCTTATATCTCTTGCCCCAATCAAGGACAGAGGTGTCATCTGTAGAAATATATCAACAAACAGAGAAAATATAATTGGATTTATCACTTTGTGGCTATTGATATAATGACACAGTTGCATGTCTTCTAAATTTATAGTCAGGTAAACATTGCAACAGAAAAGAAAAAGATACTAATTTTATTTCAACATACCAGAAAGATGCTTGTCAAGGCTTCCATCACAAAAGAAATTCAAAGCAGAGCAAGCATGCACGTTTATCAACCATAACACGCTTCCCCTATGTTCCATCACTTCTGACTTGGTTTCGACACAATAACCTACAAGTTGTACGACATTTTGGTGACTGACCTCCGTAAGACAAATGATCTCATTTTCGACTTGATTTCCCAGCAGATGTTCATCACGAATCTTCTTTACAGCAATAAGTTTGCCGCTCCGGAGAACCCCCTTCATAGCATGTAGGTGAACCATTCATTATCTTTCTGTTGCGATATTGGCTGATATTGGAGTGAAAGAGGAATGGTCATTACCTTGTATACGACCCCATACGCACCCCTGCCAAGTTCTTGTTCAGTGGAAAAACCACCTGTGATGTCTTTCAAAAAATACAGTGGCAAAGAAACTAATGGTTCTGTTTTTGGATCTTGCAGCCTTTTCTCCAATTTTTTCTCCAATACTTCACGTTCAGTAGCTCCAGTACCCATTCCTGATTACTCAAGCAGTTCTTAGGAAAAAACAAATGTGGGGGCTCCAACTTGCGAAACAATTTTTGGCAAACGCATACAGCAGAAGAAGAAACAACCGCTCTTGTGGGCTAGCAAGTTGATATGAGCTGTTTTGTATGAATTAATATAAGCATATCAGAGTGAAGGGAATAAACAGAGAATTCTTGTCGAGAATAAAAATGGCAACTTCTAGATAAATCACATTTGATACTAAAAATAATTCAAAAATTCCTATGTATAGTGTAACAGTAATATAGTACAAAAAGAAATCACATGGTTACCAGGAAAAAAAAGCATATTCAGTGTCCAGATGTATAATGATTATTGAAAAGAGTTCTAAACTCCTCCATAGGATGAAAACAGAGCAAGTGAGCAACCATGAAAAAGGCAAGAGCAATCATCTGAGATATTGCTTGCTAGTGAACAATAATGGAAATAAAATTTTAGGAGAGATGGACTGACCCCTAATTGAGATGTACAGACAGAAATTATGAAGACGGGATGTCGTAGCAGATCTGATTTAGTATGGCTCGCTACCAGGATCGAGGGCAAGCTCAACTCACATGTACGTGGTTTGTTGTGTGTGTGTGGGGGGGGGGATCATATAACTAGTAAAGACAAAAAAAAAAAAACACAGATTGTAGCTAGTAGAGAGTGAAAAAGGTGGCCGTTTACAGGTCGATTGCGGTGATGGACATGTTTGTTTACTTGAATGGTCCTGCTAAAACATTCCCAGTGACCTGCCAAGCATCTGATGCTTACAGAAAGTACAAGCCGAAAGAAGTGGAAAACAGAGAGGCTTCAAACGCTCCGGTTTCACGAGAGAAGTCCCAACCAAACGCTCTGATGCTTCTTCAGCGTTCCAACCAAACGCCTTCAAACGCTCCGGCTTCACGAGAGAAGTCCCGTAAATCGTGCTGAGAGTGAGAGAGGATCGATCGAGCTGAAAAAATATGGTTTCCCCTGGTACCTGCTCAGATCCGTCGTCGGGCACAGAGAAGGAAACGCCGGCCGGGCCGAGGCACGCGGGCGTGGGCGTCGGGCTAGGAGAAGGAGCCCCTGGCGCGGCCGCCTGGTGCTGGTGCGGAGGAGACGCCGGGTCGCCGGCGCACGGAGCTTGGGGATGCCTGGGTGCGTGGAGCTTCGGCCTTCGGGGCGGCGGTGGGGCTTCAGTGGGATGGGGGTATGCACTCCACACGGGATTCCAGACTGTCAGGTCATTTTTTACTGAAATTGCTCGCTGATTTAATATTGAGTTACTGCTGCATGCGATATTAGCTGACTTCCGTAAGCTCTCTTAATGATGGATCAGGTGACTGTAGTGTATATATCGCCAATTCATAGCTTGATGCTGAAATAAGCCTGCACGCAAGAGATAAACAGGAATGACTATCCAGGAAGACACTGTACATGTGGGAGAGAGAGAGGGGGGGAAGGGAGTGAGAGACCCGTGACGGTGGTACATGCACGAGTGTTACATCGAATCTTTAACGTATGCATAGAACATTAAATGTGCGTAAAAGAAACTAACTATACTTAAAAAAAACTAATTACACAGTTTGGGTAAAAAATACGAGACAAATCTTTTGAAACTAGTTAGTTACTGGTTGTATTAATAGTTCTTAAATACAAACAAAAAAAAAAACTACAGTAGCCAAATCTAATATATTTCACCAAAACACACCTAGTACTACTCGGAATTTCGAGCAGAAGGGACCGGAACCGTGCCAACAGGTAGCCTCCGAAGACTTGACTTGAGAGATGTATGGCCAACGGTGGCAGCACCTCCAGCAATAATTGACCATCTTTGCACCTTTTGTGCTTTCTTTAATTGTAAGATAAGTGTTGTTGGACGCTTTTAAGATTGTGGATTATCGCGCCCGTGAGAGGCGGTGATAAACTCCATCAACCTATATCGGTACGCTTTTACGAAATTGCAATGTAGCTGATGATCGGCTTTCAACAAGCTCATGATATGATCAGACGACGAGCCCCCATTGGGTTGCAATGTGCTAGTACTTGGTAGGGCCAGGGCCCATGGGTCCTCAGCTCAGAGCCAACTTCAAAGAAGCAACGTAACGTGGCAATACATGAACATTTTTCAGATTCCACACGACCAGGGCGGAGCAGATGCTCGATCGATTTCCGCAAAATTCCCAGGCACTTCGATCTTCTTGACTTGGGTTTGGGCGGTCTCCATGTCCCTGGACAACAACCAAGGCCGGGGATTAAGTGGGAGAACACATACTTGCCCAAATAAGGAGGACTAGGTATCTGGCAACTCAGAATGCACTACTACAAATAAGTCTTTTACAAGGACTTCGATTTGATTAACCATGGCAGTTTTTTAAAAAACCGCCACGGTTAATATCCTAATTAACTGTGGCGGTCTCTTTTTTTTCACTACTACTGATTCGGTCATCACTACCGTCGGCATCACCGCCGAAATCCAAATCCACCGTAGTGAAGGCCCTTTTGTGGCTTCAAAGTCAAAAATAATTGAACCGGCCAAGATCCGGCGGTGAAACTCTCCTTGTCCGCCGGTGGTATAAACAATTCCGACAGTGAAACTCTACCGATGTCGGTTGTATCAGCCAACCCGCGAAAATATATGGACTCGGACCCGAAATTTTCATTCATCTTCGTTAACATCGCCTCGCGTCCCGCGCTTCTCGAAAAATATCGTACCTCCCCAACCGCATCCCCACTCCCCTCCCTGTCAACCACTCATTCTCGCATGCCGCAAAGAGAGAACCACCTGCGCCGGCGCCGCCCGGCTCCCTCTCCCACCCCTCCGAAATCTCCTCCCCTCCATGCGCCGGTACACTCCCTCTCCCTCCCCTCCATGCATGTAGCGGCCCTCCTCAGCTTCCTCCTTTTTCTCTCCATGAATATCGACTTGTTTCTTGCGTGTTTCCCCCTTTTTCTCCTCTCTCACCCTGTCCTCAGATCCACTTCACGTCGTGGATCTCGGACGGACGGATACTCGAGAAGCGACGGTCGATGGCTGCTGGTACGTCCTACATCCATGCATCCCCTCGCGCTGTGTTCCTTTCGCTCTTCAATTCCTTCTATTTTTAGTTGCTCTGCGATTTTTTCTCCTAATAAATAACTAATCTTTGCTATGGTGCACGCATGTAGTTCCGCATGGGGCAAGATCCACCGGATGCGGCTCTTCAATTCCTTCTATTTTTAGTTGCTCTGCGATTTTTTCTCCTAATAAATAACTAATCTTTGCTATGGTGCATGCATGTGGTTCCGCATGGGGCAAGATCCACTGGATGCGGGCATGGCGGAGGAGACGTAACGCTACCGGCTTCCTGGACTCATGATTTTCCCTCGTCTCTCTTTCCTATGCGAATTTGTGATGTGTTGAGCCCTGCTCCTTTGTCTGTGATTTATGAATCGATTTATGAATGAGTTAATTCGTGATGTGTTGAATCCCTTCTTTGTTTGTGGTGTACGAATTTGTTCTTGAATGAAGTGCTTGATGGCGGTAGCGGTGATAGCCAGCCACCATGGCGTGATAGGGATAGCGGATGGGGATAGCAAGCATGCTCGGTCGCGGCATGCATGGAGCATGCTTGGTGGCCTTTTTTTTTTTAAGAGGACAACACTGCCAGGTATCCCCCCGGAAGTGATCACAAAGAGTCATCACTACCGCTTCCCTACTGCCGGTTCATTTTCCGGTAGTGAAGGGGGGTTTGGACCCGGCAGTGATGTCATATTCTGTAGTAGTGTTTATTAACCGTGACGGTTTTAGAAAAGCCACGGTAAATGGATTAACCGTGATGTTTTTATAATAAAAACCGCCACGGTTAATGAGGCCCAGTCACCAGCACCAGAAAGGCCCATACCAGCCTAAATGAGCCCGATACTGCCCCAGCGTATATAATGGAAACCCCTAACCCTAACTCCCTCATCTCTCTTCCCACTCCCTCACTTCTCTCCTAACTCAGCCGCCGCAGACGCTTTCCCTCTCCTCAGCCGGCCACGGACACTTCCCCGCTCCCAGTAAAACTCGCGGCGGAGCGCGTGGCGGCGCGGCGGATCTCGGGGGCAGGGGCGGTGGCGGATCTCGGGCGGCTCGGTGGATCCCGCCCATCCCCTCCCTCCTCTCCAATCCCGACGGCGGAGCGGTCCGAGCGGCGGCGGTCCAAGCGGCGGAGGAGCGTGGCGTCCTTGACTCGGCAAGAACGTCCACGGCGGCCTCGACCGGAGCGCGCGGCGGCGGTGCCCGGCCGGCCGCGGATCCCGGGCGGCGTGGCTACCCAACGCGGTGACCTCGACCTCGACCCCCGGATCCGGCCGGTGGCTGCAGCTCCCAGGCGTGGCGGCCCGAAGCCGTCGCCCGTAGTTGCCCGGCGCCATCGGCGGCGGCATCTGAAAACCCTAACGGCCCGGCCCCGATCCGGCCCGTTAGGGTTTCGATTGATTTTCTCTTTTTATTTTTATTGATTAACCGTGGCGGTTTTTTGGGTCTCAAAAACCACCAAGTTAATCCCTCCATTTACGTGACCTTCTCTTCATAGGGGTTTCAAAAACCGCCACGGAAAATCAAAAAAGACCGCCACCAAAAATAAACTGTGTAGTGGTGATGCGAGCCTCCTCGCGAGCCTCCTCCTGAAGCTACTCCATCGGCTACACAGTCCGCAAGACTCAGGTTGGGTGGCTTGGGCACTGCAACACACAGATATAGTTTCCATGGACGACCCTAGAGATGGCGCTCACTGGGAGGGGCTCAAAGCGCTGCTGCCGGCCTATAGAAGCTTCACTCAAGTGTCCCTCGGAGATGGCTGCTCTACCTCTTTCTGGTGGGATAGATGGGCGGGTCAGTTCACTCTGGCTGAGAAATTCCCCTGTCTCATGAGCCATTGCACCGATCCATCCCTATCAGTTGCCAGGGCAATAACTGACGGCCTTCAACTGCACCTCGTTGCCCGCCTTTCCCCTCAAGCAATACATGAACTTCAGCAAATTCAAAACTTAATCAGTACCTTCACGATCTCCAATTATGGTGACAGGCGCATCTCCGAGTTCTTTAGGACAGATGGATCCCTGAACACCTCAAGAGTATACAAAGCTTCAGTCTCCTCCTCTGTGCCGAGCTGAGCAAAGCCCCAATGCGAGTGTGATTCTTCGTTGGCTGCTTCTGCAGGACAGGGTGTAGACCAGACAGAACCTGCACAAGAAAAACATCCTGGATTTAGATACATGTGAGTTATGCAACTCAGAAGCCGACTCAGAGATGCATCTCTTCTTCTCTGCCCCCCTGGCGGTCGGTTCTGGCAACCACGGGGGTTCCAGGCTCCTCCGCCCTCCATCAAGGAGCTATGGCGCCTGCAAAGAACCGGTTCTGCTACAAGCGGAAGCTTGGAGTTCGTGGATGAAAGCGCCGTGCCGGTGACATTGTGGCCCAATTCAATGCGGCTTTCAAGGGGGGGACATGACGGTGCGCAGCGTGAGCGCTTGAATAAGCTGGGGGGGGGAGGTTTCGATGTGACCATGTTGGACCTCAACCTTACTGGTTTGGAGGAGGAACTAAGCGCCTGAATGCTTCGCTTTGTCTGGTGCTTTGTCGCATGTTTGTTTCAATGTAATCCCAAAGATTTTAGATCCGAGTGAGTTGCACTACAGAAATCCGCTTCTTTGCCGAGTCGCCGAAGTTTGCCGAGTGGCAAAAGTCGGGCACTTTCGGCAAAAGAGTCTTTGCCGAGTGCCAAACCGAGCACTCGACAAAGACCACTTTGCCGAAAGTGTCCGCGGCTGGGCGTAAGTATAGCACTCGGAAATCTATAAATTTGCCGGAGTGCACGGCGGTCGGCAAAAACATTACACTCGGCAAAGGTTAACAGAGGAAACGGCCCCGTTCTCGTCACTTTTTTGCCGAGTGTCCACCGTTAGACACTTTCGGCAAACTAGAATCGATTTGCCGAGTGCCGTGTGTATACGCACTTTCGGCAAAGCGGGGGTCTTTTGCTTGAAAGTGTCCATCCCGCACTTTCGGCAAACCATTATTTTTTTTTTTTTTTTAGTCCCATATTTTTTGTGTGACATTAGTAAAGTACTTACATCTCATCTTCACAATTTGGGACAATTTCAAGTTGTTTTGCTATATTTCATGAATTATTTCTATTTTCTTGCATTTTCTCGGGCGACTCCAAATTTGAACTGCAGGTACATGAAATAATGGACGTGGTCATTCAAAAAATGTTATTCATGATGTTTGGCGTATGTTTAGGCTCAATCGAGGGGACTCGCATGAAATTTCGAACATTTATGTGCCGAACATGACGAGTTACCTCGCGGGAAAGGTGTTTTTAAAATCTATAAAATCCAAACGCGAAGTTTAAAAATCACGAAAACTTGGCGTGGTGTCTTGTCATCTCATGGGGAGGCTGTGGAAAAAATTTGAAAAAGTTTCGAGCAAGTTGTGACGTCGGATGGCTAAAACCCGCATCTCTCCACACAATCATTGCTCGAAACTGTTTTCAAAATCTTTTTCCAAAAACTACGCCAAACATCATGATGTTGTGTGGAGATGTTTGGGTTTTAGCCATCCGATGTCACAAAACTTGCATCTCCAAAACTTTTTCAAATTTTTTCCACAAATTGCTCCCCATGAGATGACAAGACACCACGCCAAGTTTCATGATTTTTAAACTTCGTTTGGATTTTATAGATTTTAAAAACACCTTTCCAGCAGGTAACTCTCGTCATGTTCCCAAGCACATAAATGTTCGAAATTTCATGCGAGTCCCTGGATTGAGCCTAAACATACGCCAAACATCATGAATAACATTTTTTGAATGACCACAGTCCATTATTTCATGTACCTGCAGTTCAAATTTGGAGTCGTCCAGAAAATGCAAGAAAATAGAAATAATTCATGAAATATAGCAAAACAACTTGCAATTGTCCCAAATTGTGAACATGAGATGTAACTACTGTACTAATGCCACACAAAAATATGGGACAAAAAATCAAAAAAAATAATGGTTTTCCGAGTGCCGGGAAGGACACTTTCGGCAAAAGAAAATGCTTTGCCGAGTGCCTGGAAGCGTGGCACTCGGCAAAGTGTGCTTTTTTTGAAAATAATAAAACAGGACCTTTGCCGAGTGCCGTTTTTCCTGGCACTCGGCAAAGACACTTAAATATCTGTCCCGCGGGCCCGTTCCTTCTCCATTCTCCTCCTTCTCCACCCACCCACTTCCCCGCCCCACGGAAACCGCCGCCGCCCGCCCGCGCCCCCGCCTCGCCGGAAGCGCCGCCCGCCCCCTCCTCATTGGATTCGGCCGCCGGACCCCTCCCCGCCGCCGGATCCGGCCCCGCCCCGGCCGCCGGAGCCCGCCCCGCCGCCGGCCTCCCTCGGCGCGGATCCGCCGGCCAGCCCCGCCGAGCCGCCGGCGCCCGCGGCCCGGCCCCCCCGCCCCCCCCTCTGCCCCCCAAAACCCATTCGGGAGAGTGAGGAAGGGAAGAAGAAGAGGAGGGAGGAAGGGAAGGGAAGAAGAAGAGGAGGGAGGAAGGGAAGGGAAGAGGAAGGGAAGGGAAGAAGAGGAGGAGGGAGGAAGGGAAGGGAAGAAGAGGAAGAGGAGGGAGGAAGGGGAGAAGAGGAAGGAGGGAAGAAGAGGAAGGAGAGGAGGAAGAAGAGGAAGGGGAGGGAGGACCGGCCGCCGTTCTTCGTGCCGCCGCGGTGATCCACGCCGCCGTCGCCGCCGCTTGCTCTTCCCGTTCCCGCGGTTAAGGTAAGCCCTACCCTTCTAGTAGTGGTTAGTAGTTGTTAGTACTAGTAGTTAGTAGTGTTAGTTGTAGAGTTAGTAGTAGTAGTTAGTAAGTAGTTAAGTATCTATTTGTATTACTAGTGTTAGTAGTTAAGTAGTTGTTAGTAGTAGTTGTAGGGTTAGTAGTAATTGTATATGTATGTGGTTGGTGGCCTTCGTGCCCATATTGGTGGTTGGTGGCCTTCGTGCCCATTCTCGGTATATGCATGTGGTTGTTGGCCTTCGTGCCATGTTTTTTGCAGGTTTTGGGAACCTCCCCGTGCAGGGGAGGTGCTGCCGAAATTTTGAGTCGGCACTAACTATTTTTTGGCCTTGTTTTGTAGGAGGACCTGTGGGAGGGACTTCGGCGACCCCGGCCGTCCTCCCCCGGCGGGTCTTGCTGCACCGCGTCTCCACCGACCCCGTAGGTATGAATCACCTCCGTCCCGTCCTTGTAGTTGTCTTACATAGCGCGACCCAGTTAGGCGTCTCCCGTCCGAAAGAGATATAGGCGTTGGTATGCGCATCTGTGCATATCTGCGACCGTATCTGTTTTGGATTGTCCACGTTTTTTGGACAGCCCGTGGATGCGTAGATGGGTTAGCATCCATGCTCGAGGTCCCGTCCGAGCCGATTTTTCGGCAGCACCTCCCGTTGTTCTCCTGGATACACACTCTCCCCGCCAGGGGCGTGTATCGGGAGAACAAATGGGAGGTGTTGCCGAAATTCCTCGCGGGACGGGACCCGAAAGCATGGATGCTAACCTTGTCTACGCATCCTCGGTGGGATTAGGACCTATCCCTCACCTATTAGATGGTAGGAACGCCGTGTAGATGCAATTGCTTTGTTATGTGGCTCGGCCCGACATGGGCGTATGACGAGGGATGGATAACCGTGAGTGGATGTACACGGGCCGCAAGTAAGAGCCTTGAATGGGTTAGGGGACCGATGCTTTCCTGGAGCATGCATTTGGCCCAGCCGCTAAAGGGTCCTGCTTCGGATGCCGTGTCCCTCGTAGCAAATGTAAGAACAAGAAAAAAAAAACGAAAGGTTGAAATGGGCGGACATATTTACAACAACGGATTCGTCCCAAACTATAGCCGCCGGATCTTCCACGGTGAAGTCGATCGTATTAGAGAGGACGTGGTGAGGCCCCTCCTCGAGGAGTATGATCAAGATGCCGGGATGGCGTATTATGATGGCGAACTTTCACGATGCACGTTCAATGGAGGATTGGAGGAGGAACCCGAGGAAACCGCAAAGGCGTTCTACGAGATGATGGAGGCGGCACAAAGAGCCCCTTCACGAAGACAATGGTTACGGCTAGATGCCATTTCACGCCTTATAGCGTTGAAGTCGCAATTGAGCATTAGTCGAGACGGCCGACACCCCGTTGTCGATTATTGGCAAATCGCTTCCGAGGGTCACGCCCCGCCGAAGAACACGTCACGAGTCACGAGACTTCTTCGTGGACTCAAGATGCCGTATGAGTCGTACCATGCTTGTCCAAAGGGGTGCGCCCTATTTAGGGAGACCCTCAAGGAAGCAACGCCTTGTCCAAAGTGCAAAGCCTCTAGGTTTGTGGAGGTAGAATGTAGTGATGGCGGGAAGAAACAGTCCAAGATCCCCGAGATGGTCCTACGACACCTTCCTTTCGTCATCGAGGCTCCAACGGCCGTACATGACGGAGGAGTCCGCGAAACAAATGACATGGCACAAGAAGGGCAAAAGATACAGATCCCGAAGTTGGTACACCCATCGGATGGTGATGCATGGAAGCACTTCGATAATATGCATCCCGAAAAAGCTATGGAGGCTCGAAATGTGCGCGTAGCGCTCGCAAATGAATGGGTTCAACCCGTGACGGTCAACCGGGCGGCCCGTACACTTGTTGGCCCGTGTTCGTGATCCCTCTCAATCTTCCCCGGGTGTCATGTTTGAGCTCAAGCACCTGTTCTTGACGCCGATAATACCCGCACCCGGGCAACAATATGGGTGTGTTCATGCGGCCGGTGGGGATGAATTGCAAGATGCTTGGCAAAATGGGGTACCGACGCGCACGACCCAGCTACAAAGACAAACTTTACAATGCATGTGTGGTACCTATATTCAATGCATGACTTCCCGGCTTATGGCATATTCAGCGCATGGTGTGTTCATGGGAGGTTCCCTTGCCCAACATGCAAGGCAGGTGGCAGATTCACCTGGCTTCTCAAGGGTGGCAAGTATTCTTCGTTTGACAAACATCATCAATTCCTGCCCGAGAACCATGAATTCGAGACTAGACAAAAAGCACTTCACGAAAGGTGTTGAAGTCACCGATCCCATCCCAAAGTTTATGACCGGTGAAGAGGTCCTTGCCGAGCTAGCCGGTCTCAAAATCGATGAAAAGAAAGGTGGTTTTGTTGGATATGGTACCACACACATGTGGACTTATATATCGGGCTTGACTAATCTCCCCTACTACAAGGATCTTCTTCTTCCACACAACATCGATGTAATGCACACGAGAAAAGAATATCTCTCGAGGCACTCTTCGCAACAACCATGGACCTTAAGAAGTCAAAGGACAACGTTAAGGCTAGACTTGACATAGAGATCTTTGGCGATAGACCAAAAGCTAGTGATAGAGACCCCTAGCCCCGGGAGGAGATGGAAAAAAGGGCCCGGCCGACTACATCATCAAAAGGGCCGATAGGAAGGAAGTGCTACAGTGGATGAAGACGTTATCGTTCCACGATGGGTATGCGGCGAACCCGGTAGGGGAGTGAACTTGCGGACTATGAAAGTCTTAGGGATGAAGAGTCATGACTTCCACATATGGATTGAGCGGATCCTTCCTGCGATGACTCGGGTATACCTCCCGAGCCGGTGTGGCGCCGTCTGGCGAGTTGAGCTTTTTCTTCCGCCGACTTTGTGTTAAGGAGTTATCTCGGGATGCGATTGCTGATCCGGAGCGTCTTTGCACCTGTGTTGATCCGCAAGTTGGAGATGATATTTCCACCGGCTTCTTCCCCGTCGATGCAACACCGATTTTGCACCTGCCCAGCGAGGGCACGGTTGGGGGGGCCCGTGCGATTCCGTTGGTGCTATCCAATCGAGAGGGCTCTCAAGGTACTTCGGAGAAAATGCGGGGAATAAAGCCGAGATTGAGCCTTCCGTGGCGGAGGCATACATTCTCGGAGGAGGTGTCGACCTTCACACAAAGGCGTACTATCTTGAGAAACTTCCCAAAGCGTCCACAATCCCCCAATCCTACCCCCGACGAGAGTTCATCGAACCTCAGCCTTTTCGAGAGGGCAAGTCGGAAGAGGAAGCGCAGCTACCCACAAGCACTTGTCCTTTGATGAGTGGCGCACTATCATGCTCTATGTGTTGTTGAACCTTGACGAAACTGCTCCTTATCAACAAAGAAGTTGTCAATGAGCTTGTTCCATACGCCCCGTCACTATCCTCCACCTATCGACCCTAAACCTCTGGCCTTGTTTTTTCAGGGAATTTATTGGTCAACACTGGAGAGGGAATGAGGCTCCTACCTTGCAACAAGAAGACAATCTTCTAAAAAATGGGCAGCCCGATTTTATTTCCCCGGTTCTCGCTCAAAGGTACCATCCATCTAACCTCGTTCCGACTTTGATATTCCACTTTGGTCCTAGTAACATATAATGTAACGATCTACGTGGCCTCACCTTGCGTGCCCGCACGCATGCCGAAATGTGCGAAGATTTAAAACAGGTGGGCAATGGCTTCCCCGTAGGGTCAACTCGTTCACCGTTTATGATGTGAATGGCTATCGCCGCACGCAGAAGCTACGAGGAGAGTCGGCCCAACCGCAAAAACAACGTGCACCGGAGTTCGTGACGCCCGCTTGGATAAGAAGGACTATTACGGCATAGTCAAAGAAATATATGAGCTCAACTTCGGGGGTCCTAAAGAGCTCAAGCTAGTGGTATTCAAATGCCATTGGTTCGATCCCGATGACACGAAAGTGGACCCTACGATTGGGCAAGTCAAAATTCGACGATTCCGTATATGGAGGAGAGGATGTCTATATTGTGGCTAATATACACGCCACGCGAAGTTTATTACCTCCCATGGGCGTGCCAAAAACACGAGGACCTTGCGGGTTGGTACCTTGTGCGGCAGGTATCGCCGCACGGTAAAGCGCCTTTATTCAACGATGATGATTACAACCCCGACCCAAACACCGAAGAGTTCTATCAACCCGAGGGGCTAGAAGGACGTTTGGAGATAGACATTCTTTTCGCCGATGGGCATGAAAGTAGACAACGCCATCGATGAGGGACGAGGGTGATGAGGTGCGAGGATGCTAAGGACCCGCAAATTCTTGAACGATGGAGGCCGGTGCGCCGAAGGAGCCGTGGAGGGCGATGCACATGCCGAGGACGATACTGATTATGAGGATGGTGACATTGATGATTACAATAGTGGTAGCGATAGTGATGACTACATGCCAGCCTTTAGGCATTCGGGGACATAATTTCTAAATCATGTAATACTATTTTGTTATTATTGTTACCTTTCAATTATATTTCGTTCATTTTGCAATACTAATTGGTTTACTATTTGTTTTTGCGGGGACTCGACAAAATGCCGGGGCGGAAGGCGGCAACGTCGACAGGGGTCCGATCCCCTCTCGCGAGACCCCCCCCCTCTCCCCCCACGCCGACGAGGAGGAGGCCGACGAGCAAACCTGACGGTGGAGACGCCGAGGCGCGCCGACGCCGTCGCCGTCCACGAGGAGGCTTGAGTTTGTGTCGTCGTCCGGACCGGTAGGGGCCGTCGTCGGGCCAGCCCTCGTCGGGCCACACCGCTTCAGACTCGGACTCCGGTGCCGAAGAGACACCTGTCGAGACGTCCTCCTCGAGTGCCAGCAGGGTCTACCAGCGCGGGGCCTCGAGCCTCCCACAGGGGCCGATCCCTTTCCCCCGCCGCCCGGTGATTCGACCCAACGGTGACAAGTAAGTAGCCATTGATATTTTCACTACTTGTTCATATGACATGTTGCAAATCAAACTTCAGACTAACAATTTGTCTTAATGGCTCGTGCAGTAACTGGTTGATTGTAAGCGGAGGGGGCAGTTCGCGCCATATCAATGGCATCCAGAGCCTGCTGATTAAAGAGAACTACCCTGGCCTGGTGACCGTCGGGCCAGCGAGGGAGGTTCCCTGGACGTGGGACCACTTCGTGCGCGTGGAGGAGGGCGCCCTTGCCAGGAAGATCAAGACGGACTTTTGGGTGAGTCTGTATGCAGGATTACTTCACGTCGTTTAAATACTATGTTTCTTAAATAATTGAATGATACATGTTTTACGTATGCGTAACTACTTCACGTCGTCGCGGGCGGGCAGGAGGCGGTGGCCGCTAGAGTGCGGGACGTGGTCCGTCGAGACCGACTCAAGGACCTGTACCACGAGGCGCGTGTTTTGTGCATCACCTCCTTCAACGCCGACGTGCTTGGTAAGGTGGTGAGGAAGAACGGCAAGGAAGATGATGCTCCGTAGGGAGACCGACCTCACCGGGGACCAAGTACATCCAGGTTCGTAGAACGCATTTTTTTCGATTCCTTCAATGAAAAATAAGCGGACTTCCATTAATCCTCCGCTATGTCATGCGGATGTGTCCGGAGTGGTGCGGCAAGTACAAGGACTGGCTGGGGGCCATTGTGGACAAGTGGCTCTTGGACGAGACGTGCGAGACCAAGAGACTCCGTCGGAGATGTCGCTTGGAGATGCCAGCGCTCCACACCACCAAGGGAGCGTGCCCCTCCCAAAGTATATGAACAGATGGGTACGATTACTCGTTGATTTTTTTATTCAAGCGCTCAAATCTCTTCACTTCTAACCATCTCTCGTGTTCTCCTCGCAAATCGGCCGCATGAAAACCAAATAGATCAGCGAGTGCGGGGTGGGCCTTGACTCACAGCGGCGGAAGCGGCCGACCCGGCCAACGTCTACGACCCGGCGGGCCCGGGCGTACACCAACGCCCGGCGTCTACCCCAAGCTTACCCAAGACGCCGAGGCGGCCAAGCGGCGCCATGGGGGCGACTTCGATCCAGCCCACCGCGCCCCGGACACGCACTGGGTGATGAGGTTGGGAGGAGGGAAGCGGACGGCCGGTTCGGATGGCCAACGGCGCGATCAACCCGTCCTCGTTGACAGTCGAGCGTGCTTCCGCTCAAGGAGCACGACCTCCACCGACATCCCCATAGCACCTCGGGCAAAGCAGAGCTCCACGCAGATGATGCGGACTTTCGTGTAACTTCGTTTTCATCGGTCGCTCACTGGGTTTTACACATGTCCGCTACCTATGCATTGTTTCAATGTTACGGTTGTAATATTGCAGGCCCGGATGGCGAGTTGGAGGCCGTGCAGCGGCCCAGCGGCCTGCTTTGAGGCCGCAGCGGCGGCCCAGCAGGCCCATCGGCGGGAGTTGGAGGCGATCCAAAGAATACTCGGTGCGCCACCGGGACGTGGCGAGCTACTTCCCGGGCCTCCAGATCCCCGGGTGTGACCCTCGCCTCCGTTGCCTCCCCGCTGCTTCGCTCCACCACCGTTTCCCATTCCTCCTCCTATACTGCACTCCGGTGAGTATATGTTGTTGTTTATTTATTTTGCCTCGTGCGGCTCACTGCGGTACTAATGAGATCGCCTCTTCTTTTTGTGCAGCCACACGTCGGCGGGTTCGAACCCGACTCCTCCAGGTGACCCTTCTCCACCCCATCCAGCCTATCCGGTCGGCCCGACTCCACGGTACACGTGGCCGGTGGCGTTCCTCCTCCTCCGCGCGCGTAGCCACACTACGGGCTTCCACACGCCCTCCACACCACGGGTGGACGTTCCAGTCGGCCGCCGCAAAGACGGGTGGTATCCGGGGCAAGGTGAGGACTCTTCGCACCGGGGAGGCCACGGTTCGGGGCCGTCAAGTTGAGGTGGTCGTGATGGATTTATTTTTCGATGTTGGACATGTTGCACTTTGTGATGGATCTAGTTTCGATGTTGGACATGTTACATTTCGTTTGGATGTTGGACATGTTTAATTTCATTTGGATGTTGGACTATATGTGTGAATTTGTGATATATGTGGATTATATATGTGGATTATATATGTGAATTGGTGATATATGTGGTCTATGATATATATATGAATGCTTATGGTATATGTATGTGTTGATGGAGGCTGTGAATCAATAGAAACAAAAAAAAAATCTCCAATCTTTTGCCGAAAGTCTTTGCACTCGGCAAAGCCGGGTACCCCGCAGGCGAGAATGGCGATTTTGCCGAGTGCGCGTGCGGCACTCGGCAAAATGACCATAACTTTGCCGAGTGCCACCGCACCGCACTCGGCAAAGTGCATTTTGGTTTTTCGTAAAACAATTACTTTGCCGAGTCTTTGGGATACGGCACTCGGCAAAGTTTCAAAACAAATCTTTGCCGAAAGTGCCGGCGTTCGGCACTCGGCAAAGAACCTTTCCATATTTAACGGGCGACGTCGGGTTCGCCGAGTATCGACATGGCACTCGGCGAACCCTTCGCCAACTCCCGATTTTTTTGGCACTCGGCAAAGACTCGTTTGCCGAGTCAATCTTTGTCGAGTGGGGTTCGCCGAAGTTTGGCGGTCGGCAAATCCTTTGCCGAGTGCAAAACCTGTCTTTGCCTAGTGCGTCGGCACTCGCGGCAAAGCCACCGCTTCCTGTAGTGTTGGTAGGTTTCGAGTGGTAACCTTGGTTACCATGTAAGACTCTTGTAACTTGTTTTTATTTTTCCTGCTTAATGAAAAACGCTGAAGGGGGCGTGATCTCGAAAAAAAAAAATGGCGCCCGCAAAGACCCCGTGGAGGAGAGGAAGCTTGGGGAAGGGGAAGATCGACGGGAAGGTAGAGATAGTTCAAACGAAGGTAAATTCGAATCAATTCAAATGTTTACAAATGCTCGCTGAGCTCTCTCGCTCGTTCCTCTCTCATTCTTATACTGTTACATTTTCCGGACTAGGCCGACGAAGCGGGTGTTGGGCTTGCGCAGCCTCTTGGGCCTTTGGGCTTGATCGGCTTCAGGCGATCCGGACGGTGAGCCTGATGACGATGCCGCATGCTCTGCTTCTCTCGTGTCGCTGCTAACATTCCCCCGAAATTGGAAGCCGGTGTGTCCCCAAGCCGGCGCACGAGGAAAAAAAAGCGGTGTAGGGCGACGAGAGGCTCCCAGTGGCCAGCTCGCGGCGAGCCCGACCAAAAGGATCGATGAGAGAGGGAGGGGATAACGGATAAGGCCCGATTTTTGTTTATAAAAAATGAATTCGGCTCTTTGCCGAAAGTGTTGGGATCTAGGAACTCAGCTTCAAAGAAAAGAAAAAAAAAAAAATTCAGTCATTTTCTAAGCCGAAAGTGCCGAGGTCTAGGAACTTGGCAAAAAAAAAAAAAAAAAAAAAAAAAATCGGCAATTTTTTAAGCCGAGTGCCACCTGCCCACTCGGCAAAGAAAGAAAAAAAAAAGGCGTCATTTGGTTTTTCGTCCACGCAAAAAAAAATGGTACATCTTTGCCGAGTGTAAAACATCGACACTCGGCATATCTACCTTCTACGCCGAAAGTGTCGAGATGAAATAACACTTTCGGCAAAGATATTTAAAAAACAATTTCCTTATTCGGTTTTCCTTTTCCCAAAACCTTTTTTTCTAATTTTTTTCCATTCAACTTTGAAAATACCATTTAATATTAATTAAACAATGCAAATTTGTTAATTTCATAGAAAAAGAACCATTATTTTATGTGGTTATACGCCAATATTTAATTTATATACACGCAGTAAAAAAATTAATAATTATCAAACGGATCCGAAAAAAATACCTAAATTTTAACTTGCCACTATATTTGATATCTTTTGGCTATAGAAAAGTTTGAAAGTCAAATCACAATTTGACCATCCCTATATATCCAACACACTGGAGATCACTCTCACTAACTCTGAAACTTCTCAGGAGATGTTCCAGCTTTCAAGCGATGTTCATCACAACTTGTTCTAAACCTTCTCAATTTTTTACCACAGGATCCACATATGATATGATGACAACTCGTCGAATTTCATAATTTTTTGACTTCATTTTTGTTAACACTAGATTTTAGTAAGCCCGGATGACAATTGGGCGGTGCAAGATGCTAATAAAGGTGTTTGGTAAGGAAACATTCGGCAAGCATGACGCTGGAGTGTTCGGGCGAGACTGTAGCATTCGGAAGGCTGACCGTGCGATCGGGAGCTCCACCACCATTTGGCCGAGTGAGTGATTCGGCAGGCCTTTGCATGGTCGGTTGTCAGAGGTCGTTCGGCAAGCTACGAGCGTTGAAGCAAATCACCTGAGGAAGAGGGACCCACGATGCGCACGTCATCAACGACTCCGGGACGGCTTGGAGTCCGAGTTATCCTTTAGCTAGATTTTTCTTTGTAATCGTAGTCGGTTAAGACTCGTGTCAAGTCCAGTATAAATATTAAACCCTTGGCAACTGTAAAAGCTCTCTACAATCAATACAACCAAATCGGCCCCGTGCCATCTTCGAGTCAAAGTCGTGTCGTCGAGTTGCTTCGAGAGGATCATCGACCCATCGACCTCCGTAAGTACCGGCAACCTTGTATCATGTCTAGTATCATGCGATGGATTTAGATTATGATGCAAGTAGTCTTGTTACCATGCTTAGTATCGTGCGGCGGATTTAGGCTTTGGAACAAGAGGGTTCTCTGTTAGGTCATGAGTCGTGCGGCAGGCTAAATCTAGCTCGGAGCTAGTTATCGGCTCTATTAGATTTGGCAAGATCTAGTAGATTCATTAAGTTACCACGTGTTGCATGCTTTACATTTATTATTTTATTTATGTTTGCACACACTTTGCCCAATTTAGATTGATAGGGCTCGGCTTCATATCTTTATAGATCTAGTTGTCTTCAGTGCTTTGATATTCATCTTATCGTGATAAGTAGATCTCACGTTCATTATAGCCGAGCTTAGATCAATCTAAGTTGTTACATGTTGCGGTTCATGCACGTCAAGTGTAGGATTAGCCTTGAAGGGACTGGGTACCGTGCGGCAGATGCAAGTCTTAGATAGGTTTTGATCACGTTTTACGTGCATGTTTCTTCTTCATGGACCCCGATTCGGTAAGCTTACCGAATACGGTTACGCTTTTAAACGAGTAATGAGTATTTATAGATCTATTTAAATACATGCATGCTTTTAGCTTTTTATGATTAGATTGTATCATGCGGTGGATTGATCTAGTTGTGAGAAGTGGTTTAGATCTGTAACAAGTCGTATCATGCGGTGGATTAACTTGTTAGGGTTTATACTAGACGGGTTTTAGGAAAACTAGACGTGCGACAGCACTAGTTGGAATAGCCTATGCATGTGTTATTTAGATTAGGTTTATATTTATGAATTACCTGTTTGTTACTATCATGTTTACAAATGGAATCGATCTATGTTATGAGCTTTATAATCCTATATCTGGACAGTTGACTTTTATTTGTTCAAACATGTCTTCTTATGATCATTCGGCAAATCTGCATATTTGCATGCTCTATTTATTTAAGCTTACCGAATGCATCTATAAACCTGTGGGCGATAGCATCTATAAACCGTACATGTGGAACTGTCTTGGTCATACCAGTCATGTTCCTGCTCTCATGGTTTATTTTCCTTGTTAGTTTCAGTCAAACTGACCGGCACGTCTCCGGATCAAGACGCCCGGGCACTTGTTTGAAGCTAGCTAATCCGACTTGCTGTGTGTGCGGCACAAGGACACTTGTGCCAACAATTTTCTTTTATACAATTTAAAAACTGTTCACCCATACGCTTGGTGTCGTGTTTTTCAAACGAGATGATTGAAAACCGTAATCATACCATATCTAGGGCCTTAAATTTGGTTGACTAACATGGATATCAATTTTACACTTATTTTCCCCAAATATTTGACTGACATGTAGTTCAAATTTCACCCGATTAAAAATATTGTTTGAAATGCAATTAATTAGTTATATATAGCAAATAAATAGAAAAATGCACCAAACTTTGTCGGGGGGTACAAAATGTGATATGTGTCAAGGAGGAAAAGTTTGAAGGCAATTGGGCAAAAAGAAATTCTTTGCCGAGTGTCCCCAAAACACTCGGCAAAGAGGCACCTAAGCCGAGTGCCCTGGTCCTTTGCCGAGTGTCCGAATCAGGGCACACGGCAAAGAATTGACGGAATTGACGACGGCGGGTGCAGGGATGTCCGGTTAACGGGAAAGCTCCCTAAGCCGAGTGGCAACGTTAGGCACTCGGCTTAGATGGCGCCTATGCCATGTGTATTTTTTTTTTTTGCCTTGTGTCATTAGTGACGACACTCGGCCTAGAGGCTCAGTGCCGAGTGTTTTGTTTCCCGTGTGCCCTGAGAACAAGCACTCGGCTTATTGGTTCTAAGCCAAGTGCCCGAGATCTATTTGGCACTTGGTTTAGCGATGAACACACGGCAATGGCTGTGATTCCGGTAGTGGTGAATGAGGAATGAGGGCTATGATCCATTACCGCCCCTGGCTGCGACGTAACCCGGGAACTGACCTTGGTGAGCGAGTGGAAAATGCCAACCTACAAAAGCAAAATAAATTCTTTGATTTTTTCAAACAAATGTTAATTTCATACTCTGTCTTGGAATTCAATTCCTATTGAAAAAACAAAAGTTCATACCTCTAAAGGATCTCATATTTAAAAGTTGTTAACTACCTATAGTGTTGACCACGTCAACATCAGAGAGGTCATTATAATTCTTTTTTAAATGAATTTTAAAACTACAGAACTGAATACTTTTGGCTTCAAACGATCTCAGATAAAAAAGCTGCGAACTACAGAGTTATAAATTTTAATAAGAGCTATTACAACTATGGTATAGACTATGTCAAATTCTTATGTCATTTGAAAAATTCGTAAATTTATATTTTATAAGGGCACCTCTAGTGTGGTATCGAACCGAGCATGACACAACTGGGTTCTCTGAAATCGATTGTGAGCATGGTTCGACTTCAGTGTGAGCATCGTATGTGACAAAGTGTGTGAAGCGTTCTCCATATTTTTTTCACAGCCTCCACATATGAAATCATGATATCCTAGCAAATTTCATCATTTTCTAAGTTTTATTTGCTTTTTTTTTTAAGAATTTTTAGACTTTTTGAGTACACGTTTGTTCTCATGTTTCATGAATAGGATGTTCGAAGTTCCTTTCATGTTGTTGGATACGGCCTCAAATTCGACTCAACAACATTAATATCACTTTTCCATTCATTAACTTCCATTATTCGAAAAACCTGCAGTTCAAATGTGACTTGATTCAAAAAATTGCTTGAATGCAATTAATTGATTATATACAGTAAACAAATACAAAAATATACTATATTTTAACATCGATGATCACATATTGTACGTGGAGAGTAGAAAAAGTTTGAAAGGTAGAAAATGAAAAAAAAAAATCTTTGCCGAGTGCAAATGAAAAACACTTGGCAAAAAAGTGATTTTGCCGAGGGCCAAAAACAACACTCGGCAAAGAGGTTATGCGAAAAAAAAACGGAAAAAGGTGATTTGCCGAGGGGAAAAAAACACTCGGCAAAGAGGTTATTTGTGGAGTGCCAAAAAATGCACTCGGCAAACGCGTGCTTCTTTGCCGAAAGTGTTTTTTGGCAGCACTAGACAAAGGAGCTATTTGCCAAGTGTTCGACGGAATGCACTCGGCAAACTCTCTAACACTCGGTATCTATGGGATTTCCCGTGGTGTAATTATGTGCTTGGTGATTTTGTAATCGATGCATGAGTCATGGACCCGTAGGCTAGGCTGGACATTCAAACTCGTATGTCGTCGAAAGGCCCAGTCCGAACCCAATTCTGAAATCGTGCTAATATATATAGACAGTAGTACCCTTCCCATCCTCTCGACTACTAAGCGAAGAGCCGCCGAATCTTGGCCGCCGCCGCCTCTCGGGTCATGGTCATGGCCATGGCTGTCAACGGAAAGCAGCCAGACGAGTACGCGCGGGTCCACGAGTGCATCCAGAATCTCCAGGACGTCAGCCGCTGGTACAAGATCACACGCTCGCCGGCCACGCGGGAGGCGGCTATGGCGGGGATCGTCGGCGAGCTGGAGAAGGGCCACCTCCCCTTGGAAGTGCTCGACATGAGGTGCCTCACCATCTTCTCTCTCTGCCGCATCTCCATCAAGAAGGGCACCCCCAGGGAGGTCCGCCTCGCGTACCGCGCCGTCGCCCTGCTTCTCCTCGCCCTCCGCGACGGCTCGCCTGGGGCCCTCCTGAACGAGGTGTTCCCGGCGCTCTCGAAGGCGGTCCAGGACTCCCACTCCGACTCCCCGACGACGCTGGTTGCCGCGATCGACTGCCTCGCCGCCGCCTCCTTCGCGGGCGTGCGCCGCGCGGAAGAGGTGCAGAGGTCGATGGAGGTCATCTGGCGCGTCATCGTACCCCCGGCGAGATCGCGATCCGCCAAGATCAAGACCCAGACACCGGCGACGAGCCCCGTGGTGCTCGCCGCGGCCTTGTCCGCGTGGACGTTCCTCCTGACCACCGTCGTCTCCGCCACCGACACCCAGCGGAAGGCTGACCGCGGCCGCTGGAGCGCGGCCATCGCGTCCCTCACGGAGATCCTCGACGCCGACGACCGCAGGATCAGGATGGCTGCTGGCGAGGCTCTGGCGGTGTGCGTGGAGCTCAACCTGACAGAGCAGCACGCCAAGGGTAAAAGACGGCACGGGTGCGCTGCTGGCGGCCAAGGTGTCCGACCTCGCCGCCGAACCCGCCGGCAAGCGCGCCGACAACTCGTTGCTCCATGAGCAGAAGAAGCTGTTCGGCCAGATCGCCGCCTTCCTGGACCACGGCGAGCCCCCGGTGGCATCCTGGGAGTGGCACGGCATGATGAAGGTGTCGACATGGGTGAGGCTGGCCCAGCTCAATTTCTTGAGGAGGTTGGTCGGCAATGGCTTCCTCGAGCACGTCCAGCGCAACCCGGTGTTGAAGGAGGCCTTCTGCTTCGGCCGCGTGGAGGGCAAGCCGCTGTCGATCCACAAGGAGGAGAGCAGCAAGACGATCGACGACCTGTTACTGGGTCTGAACCGTGATTGGTCATGGGAACACCGTCACATTTTTGCGTGCCAACCGGGAGCCGCTGGCCAGCAAAGCTGCTGCAGCTCGGTTGGCACTAGTATCTGTTTTCTGTTTCTCTGTTAGCATAAATCTGAATTCAATGCTCTACGTTGCCGAGTGTTCCCGCGCACGTAAACTCGGTACCAAGGGAATTCGGTTCGGTTCGGTTCCGGTATTTACCCTTTTATAGTTGTGTTAATTTTAAAAACTTTGCTTTTTTTGGTTAGATATTACTTAATTTTACATTGTTGTTATCTTATCATGCGATCTATAAATTTTTAGTACAGAAGTTTTTATCCCATAAGAATGCACGAGCACGATAGTCATTAAAAAACCCAAAATTTATGAGAAGAGAGGGGTGAGAGATAGTCTTTGTCATGTGTCGCAACCCGACACACAGCAACGTTAATACATTCAATAATTGCAATAAATATATTAAAATTATCAAATGGTGTCACAGCCCAAGGGGGCTCCGCCGGCCAAGAGGCCCACAAGGGGCAAGCCGTGCGCGGCCACAGCCCTAGGGCCGGCCGCCGCCGCCGGCCGCCTCGTCATCAACTTCGCCATCGAGCAAAAGATATTTAGGGAATTAAATAGAATAAAGAATAGGAAATAAATTAGATTTACTTTACGTGCAAGTCTCCTGACTATAAATACAAAGGGGCATGTAATCGGTTGAATCTAATCGGGGAAATAATCAAAGGGGTAAAACCCTAAGCTTCAGCTCTCGGTCTCTCTCTCTCCCTCCCCTACGCGCGCAGCGCGCCGCCATCAACACCGCCGCCGCGCGCCGCCGCTGCCCACGCCGCCCTCGCGGCTTCTTGCGCGCCAGCGCCCCCGCCCGCCGCCCGGTGCTGCCGTACGTCATCACCACCGTCTCTACCTCGTCGTTCTTCGCCGATCTACGCCGCCGATCGCCATAACAGTCGCCGGAATCCGTCCGGGCTGTTACATCTGGTATCCAGAGACAGGACGATCCACCCATCACCATCGCCGTCAAGATCAGATGGCCACTCCGCTGCCATCCTACCGGGAGATGATCATGGAGGCCATCTACGCGATTGGATCCGAGAACGCCACCAACAACGCTGCGATCTCCAACCACATCAAGGTGAAGTACGGCTCCGTCCTCTCGTCCCAGCACAGCGTCATCCTCGCAGGCAACCTCGCATTCATGAAAGCCACCAGCGAGCTCGACGACCTCCTCGACGATGTCCCTACCATGGGCGCCACCGACGACAACGGTGCTCCCACGGGCGCCGCCGACGTCGTCCCCTCCACGATCACAGAGGCTACAAGCAACGAGCACACCTACCCCAAGGACGCCCCCACTGTCGCTGCCCGGATCAGATCAGATCAGGAGGCCACCACCGATGTCCACCAGCTGCTCGACGAAAAGCCTACCCAACTAGGCCAACGTCATGAGCCTCCAACAACGGTCCAGATAAGTTCCTATAACACCAGCAACATCATCAATGACATCAGCAACATTGGGAACGCCAACGTTACTATGGGCAACACAACGATGTCACCCGACATCGACATCGACGTCGCCGACTCTGACATCCTGGACGACACCGACACCATAGACACCAACGGCGTCAAACCCTTCGCAGATCGAACACCACCCGCTACTCAATCGCCGGGCAAGTCCATCTCACCCGACATGGAACAGCTACCTATATCATCAACGCCGCAACGACGTCGCCCGACGTCACCATCGACGTCGCTCACCACAACACCCTCAACATCAACAACACCACCAAGGGCACAACCAACGACAATGACGCCCCTCCCTAGGGCGCCGCCATCGACCCCGACGTCAACAGCCTGGACCACGACATCCACGACAACAACGACGTCCATACGGGCGCTGCCACCAGGAACACCAACAACGCGCCCACAGGCGCCACCACCGGCAGCTGTTCAGGCCAGATGGTCAAGCAGCCAAGCAGATCAGAGACAGAGTCACGCACGCACTGATGGAAACAAAAATCAATCAATCAAGAACCTGACAAACAGGCAGGGAAGAGCTGGACGCACGTGCTTGCACCTGCAAGAAGCAAACTTTACTCATCTTAAATACTTAGCCAAGACAAAAAGAAGTAATAAAAAAACCCAAAACAAAATAAGCAATGAATGCTTCTGGAAATTCACGGAGGGAAGACGAAAGCTCCCGCGTGAGGACTGCTGCTTAGTGCCGCTCGAATCAGCTTGCGCGTGCAGCTGCACGGGCGGGTAGCACAGTAGCAGGTATCTCACTTTTCCTCCACTCGAAATCAACGAAGAACAGGAAGCCGACGCACTCAGAAACAGAAAAACGAGCGAACCAAAGATCAACCAAAACCTATCAAAAACTCCATGGATCACGCTCAAAAACGGACCAGATGAGATTGATCTAGCTACGAACCTATTCCCAAAAGATCAACGCCTGCAATTACTCCAAGCCCCAGGAATTTCAGATCACGTTCAAAACCTACCCAAAAATATCCGGAACACAAAATTGCTCAAATCCGACGAGGATTCAATGGATTTCCTTGGGTGAATCTCTTTGGTTCTTGGCCACGAACGGATTGCAGCAACAAGAATCACTCAAAACGATCCACAAACGACGGATTTGAAGCAAGAACGGGGAAGGGAAAAGGGGCTGCGAAAATAGAACACAAGAGCACAAAAACTCAGAGCAAAATCACAAAGACACGCGGTGAATCGATCTGACCCCAAAAGCCCAGAGGGCATGCACACACCGAGGGGTGTGCTTCCTATAAACAAATTCATAAAATAGTTGTGCGGGCCTCTCCCACTCGAACAACTACTGACCGAAAAACTCTAATCAAACCGGGGCCGGAGAGGCGACCGATGGAGGGGCTGCCCTCTCTATTTATAGTCTTGGTCCGAATGACCATCCTACCCCTCATCGATACAATTGCCGAAACCACTTAGCCGGGGGCATAATGGTCGAGACTTGGATATCTTCTGATCCGACGGCCACCGCGCCTTCTCACCGGTACCTTCGTCCCGATGCGAACTCCCCGATGCCACCACGTGCCGTCCTTCCGTCCACCGGAACATCCGCCGGGGTTTTGAGGGCCAAACCCGCGAAACCTCGCCACCGATGGTTTTAAGGCTCAAACCATCAAACCCGCGCCCGTGGTTTTGAGGTTCAAACCACGAAACCCACACCGATGGTTTTGGGGCAAAACCACCAAACCTCCTCGACACGTGTCATCGCCATCTTGACCGCCCGAAGTCGCCAAGTCATCCGAGCCACCCGCTCCGCTTGCACGCCGCCGTATTGACCCGATCGACACGGTCCCGCCGTCCTCTTGCATTTGTCGATGTCCCGGATGTCGACCACCATGGCTAGCCACCCGGGCGATCCGGTCCCTCGGTCCAAGCCTCACGTCCGTCCTTCATCTCCGCAGTCCGTCGGCCCGGCACGTCCTCCTTGGCCCCTTCACCTCGCCGTTAGCTACCATCTCCGAGCTCCACACCTGTACAACACAAACCAAGAGATACGTCTTTGACACACTCCACGTGTGCCGGTGAAAATAGCCGAAGCATAAAAGATAAACGAAAATAAAAGAAAAATGTTGACTGTTGACAATCACTCAATCACACAACTAAACACATTTGATCTAAATCAACCATGTGTTCGCACACCTCCCATGGAAGAAGTTCCTCCTGATCCACCACCACCCACCACTCCTACGGATCTCCTCTATTTGATCCAGCATCAGCAACAGCGGTGGGCAACTGCTACTACTGCCCCTGTGCCTGCGCACCCTGCCGCGGCGCAAAACACACTGATTGATGCACATGCCGCGGCACAGAGCACACTGATTGATGCACATGCTGCTGTATCTGGCATCGACATTGGTAATGGCAATGACAACTACAGAAGAAACGCCACGGCCGCGATGAGTGTCCTAGCTTGGAATTGCCCGGGTTCAAGCGGGTCCCTTCACAGTCCCAAAATGCTCCACCTTGCTCGCCTCATAGATTCTACGAATGCTCAGGTAATATTCATATCTGAAACCAGGAACTCGTGCCTAATTAAAACTGATCTTGCGAATAAATTCAAAGTTGAAAATGCACATATTGTCTCTTCCGACGGTCAATCTGGTGGTTTGTGGCTTCTTACTGATAATGATATTGATCTAGAGGTCTTAGATTCCAGCCATTATTTTATCTTTGCTTTATGCTATTTCAAAAGTGTTTGCAAAAAATTTGGTTTAGTTTGTGTCTATGGCGATCCTCATCACCTTAGAACTAATTGGATTTGGGAGCAAGTTCGTCTTTTTGTTGACTCTCATCCGGACATGCCCTTCATTTGTATGGGTGATATGAATAATGTTATGAGTCCTAATGAAAAGCTGGGCCCTAGACTTGCTAATCATCGTTTAATTTCTAATTTCTGCTGTCAGGTGAAGGATTGTGGCTTCTTTGATCTAGGTTACAATGGTCCAGCTTACACTTGGTCTAACAAGCGCTTTGATTCTAATCCTACATATGAACGCCTTGACCGTTTTCTTGCTAATACTGAGTGGTGTTCTATTTTCCCTAATACAGTTGTTTATCACTTGCCTATGATGAAAAGTGATCATGCACCTATCTTGGTTGTCTTAAATTCGACTAGAAGGAAGAATTTTAGGACTTTCAAATTTGAAAACTGGTGGACCCTCTCACCTTATCTCTTTATTACTGCTGTAAAAGAACTGTCTATATGTCTACAGCGTTTCTCTTCTAAAATGAAATCAAAGGTATCACCCTAGGCCCTAATTGCCCCAATATTCATTCTTTGCTGTTTGCTGATGATCTCATCATATGTGGTCAAGCTAACAAGGATGAAGCTTCCAGGATCCATTCCATTCTCCAATCTTTCTATGCTGTTTCAAGCCAAACACCTAACATGGCAAAATCTTCCATCCTATTTAGTAAGAATGTCGATGAGCAGAGTAAGTTGGAGGTAAAAAGTATTTTCTCTGTGGTTGATCTTTCCCCTAATTCTATTTATCTGGGCTACCCCTTGATCTTTAATCACAATGACAGAACTAAAGCATATAGTTTTATAATCAACAAATTCAAAGCTAAGCTAACAAATCTCAAAGCTAGAAAACTTACATGACCACCATCTTATTCTCCAATGATTTTATTTCAAAAATAACTTCTATCATCAGGAGGTTCTGGTGGATAGGAGTGCAAGAAGAAAGTTGCACAACCCCTTTTCATCTTAGGTCATGGAAGGACATCTGTCGACCCAAAAAAGAAGGTGGCCTAGGAATAAGGGATTTACAGACTGTTAACAGAAGCCTTCTACTCAGTGCTGCTTGGAAGATTGCAACAGGTAAAAATTCTTTCTTAACCAATATCCTCAAGTCTAAATACTTCCCCAACTACAGTATTTAGATGGCGAAGAACAACCCCATTAAATCAGCCTTTTGGTCCTCCATTTTGAATGTCAAGGAGACTTTGGTTAATAATTGCATTGTTCAAATCCACAAAGGGGATTCTAGCATTTGGTCTTCCCCCTGGTGTGCCGTTTGGAAGGAAATTCATGACCATCTCAACTTGCCTATCACGGTTAATAAACTCCCATCTAATGTCTCTGATCTTTGGAAGTCTAACACAAATATCTGGAAGTGTGATTTAATTAATGCAATCTTTGACCCAGTTGCTACTGATGCTATCTTAAACACTACAGTTATCCCCTCAGATAAAAAAGATGTTGTCAGATGGACTAAAGAGGCTTTTAGATACCTCAACAGTCAGTTGCAAGTTCAGCTACAACAACAGGGATCATGAAGTTTAACTTCTCAATCTCTTCAAATTCTTCAAAAAATTTGGAAGCATAGGTACATATCTCCTAATGTTAAGACTTTTGCTTGGAGGCTGATTAGAAGAGCCCTTGCCACAGGTGAAAGAGCAGGTAAATTGTCCAGGAAAATTGAAAAGACATGTTCTTATTATGGTCAAAGTGAGAATGACTCCCACATATTTTTCCACTGCAACTTCCCAGAAGCGGTTTGGTTTTCATCTAACCCACCTTTTAGATCTACACTTCTCCCCTTTGAGCAGGATGGAGTTCAGGAGGCTTTGGCGTCGATCATAACAACTTCTACTACTGATGATGACTTGAACAGAATAATAACAACGCTATGGTTTATCTGGAAGGCCAGGAACGATCACAGATTTAATAATAAATAGTGGAGTGTTTTGCATGTCCATCATGCTGTTCAGGCGCAAATTAAAATAACCATGTCATCTACCATGCAAGATCCCAATCGGGAAAATAACGCAACCAATGCCGCAATCCCTCTATTGCCTCAATGTAACAATTTTACAGGTGATCAACGCCAGGAACCATCGACCCTATCGATGCAACGCCTGTTTTCATGCAGGTTACAGGAACTGGAATCACAACCAAAATGCTTCACCGACGCCTCACTTCCTCCTGATAGCAACCATCTTGAAGCACGCTTGGCTGGGCTAGGTGTCTGCATCCTTGACACTTCGAAGCAACACCAATTTTTAATCCAGGCACAACTTGAAGGCTGCACTTCCGTTTTGATGGCGGAGGCAGCTGCGCTTGCACTCTCGGCTACAATCACTGCAAGTCTCGACATGCATCAGGTCCAGTTCTTCACAGATAATGTGATTTTGGCGCACTGTCTTTCCAGTGCTACAGCTGAATCTCCTCCAGATTGGAGGATGAAGGTTTTCACTCAGATCTTTCTCAATGAAACCAAGAACAGAGCTGCAAGGATAACAAAATTGACAGATCCTACAATGTTCAGGCTCACTCTTTAGCTGCTCAGGCTTTTAGACAATCTAGCATGTCTGTAGTCAACTTTGAGGTCACTTGTACCAATGCCAAGCATGTCACCAGCTGCTCACTTAAGGTAGCTCTGCAGGATGTAAATGTCTACCGTTGTACTCCTATTACAGCACTTTGCTGTTAATAATATTCAAGCTGTTTTCTGTCAAAAAAAAAAAAAAAAAAAAAAAAAAAAAAAATGGGCCTCTAGGCTCTGGGGACAGATTGGTGAGGGTGTGCCCTATGGGTTTTTGGCCCAATGATTAGTGACTTCAGGGGACAAATTTAGTTATTTATTATTATATAAATTCTCAAAAAAGTTATTTATTATTATATTATTATTACTTTATTACTGCTGCTGCTGCTATTGCTATTGCTATTGCTATTGCTATTACTATTGCTATTACTATTGGTGGTGGTGGTGGTGTTGTTATTGTTGTTATTATTATATAAACGAAAAATTCTGTTGGCTCATGGTCCACTTATTATTATAAGTACTCCTAAGATGTTTGAAAATTATGTGCCACCGAGTTATTTGCGCTCCAAACAGTTTTTGCTGTCACATAACTCTGCATTGCTAAAACACCATTTAGGAGCACATTTTTCTACCCCAACAACACCCACCCCTCAAAGGCTAGGGCTAAATTAGTCTACAAAATCCACGCCTACTTAGTAAACCTAAATACAGCCAACAAAACTTATGGAGCTCATCAAGCTCTCTTGTTGCAATCATACGAATATATGATTGTAATATATAGGCTGTGTTTAGTTCCCATTATGCAAACTACAAAAAAGTATCACATCAAATATGTCAGGCCATGCATGGAGCACAAAATCTAGACAAAAAAGATCTAATTACATAGTTAGCTTGTAAATCACGAAACGAATCTAATGAGCCTAATTATAACATGATTAGACACTAAACTACAGTAACACATTTTCTAATGAGGGTTAATTATGCTTAAAAATTCTTCTTGTCGTTTACAGACGGAATCTACAAATTATTTTATAATTAGACCACATTTAGTACCTCAAATGTGTAGCGGAATGTCTATTGTGACACTTTACAACACTTCAAAAAGGATCTAAACACAGCCATAGTGCATAGTGCATTAGGTCACATTATTGACACAAAAAGAGCTTTAACTGAGGTCCGAGGGTACAAAATGTTTGTGTTCTGCCCCACTTTTTTTCACACGGAAATAAACAGGAATTGCAAAAGGATAGGAATAACACACATTGAACATACATTATAACAAAAACACAATCTAGGAATGGTTTTTCGTGTCATCTTGCAGCCAAGGGAAGAAAAAAAACAGCCGTACGAGCATAACAACCGGATTCAGACATTCAGGGAGAAGTGATATGTTTTGTTTGTTGTCATTGGGTCTTCGAGCCCTGCACTGCACGTATTTGCTCCATCTGGACCATCTTTAATTTCCACCTGCTGTCATCAAGAAGACAGCACGATGAGTACCAAGTTACCCAGAAAGTAATAGTGTAACTGCAATTAGTAGTGGAACTGCTATGCTTTCAGAAACAATTAGCAGCGTAAGAGTAACAATAACTGGCAGACATAAATATGATCTAACTCATGAAAGCATGACATATAGAAACACTCACAAGTGTTCTAACACAGTTCTGTAACTGCAACCATAGTTTCTACTGCAAAACAATCTATAAAAAAGAGTGTGAGCCCACTTTCTCATGCAAGCAATCTATAAAAATGAGCCTCTCCTCAGTGGCTGATCAATTTCCTCCAACTCTGGGCAGTCAGCAATACATAAATCTCTTATGTGTGCAATTGCGTCTGATCCACCAATTGATCTTAGCTTCCAACAACTAAGAAACTTCAAACTCTGAAGTGATTTGAGTTTACTGCTCCATAGGTGGCCAGGAACAGACACTATGCATTCACAGCCAATCATCTTCAGTGACTCAAGGGAGGTGAGGTTCTCCAGGCAACATGGAAACCAGGCAGAGAAATCCCCACAACTCCCTAACGTGAGCTTTTGGAGGGATGATGGTAACAACATTCCGCTTTGCCAGTCAAGTCTTGGACACAATGAAATGTCTAAATCCTTCAAAAGAGGAAAACTTCCCAATCTATTAGCTGGCAGGGACAGCAAGCCACTTCTCATAATAAAAATTGTCTCAATAGCAGGGAGATGTAGGAGGCCATCGATAGATTCAAGCCGATCGCAGTTCATAATGGTTAGGTGAGCGAGTTTCAGGAACTTTCCCATTCTGCTTCTGGCCCCGCCAGTGGATATAGGTTCCATATCACTAACAATTGTCAGAGAAGGACAAAAAGTTATGTTGAGCTCCTGTAGTAATGGACAAGTTTGTAGTTCGATGGATTCTAAATAGCTGTGTGAGAAATGAAAGATGGTGAGAGAACAACACTCAATCTTGTATCCGAGATTTCCAGAGTTTTCCAGGTACAGCTTCTTTAGGGATGGGGCAAACATGCGTTGTGATTTGATCATTGGACATTGGGACACATGCAGAACTTCAAGGAAATGCAAATCTCCAAACCTCTCAGCTGGTACTAATTCTAAACTACCACAATCGGAAATTTCTATTTCCTTGATGATAGGCACATAAGAGGGCTGTAGAAATTGTTCGAGGCTTTTTAAGTTTTCGCAATTGTGAATGACTACATCAGTCAGGGACGAGAAAGTGCAATTAGTGTTGCCATAACGGTGAATCTGCTCTGAGTTTTGTAGACGAGACCAGCTTGGAAGAGATTCACCATTATAGTTTTTTATCTGGAATTGCCATCTCTGCCTTTCGTCAGTTGCACTTGTACCTTCAAGCAAATCCACTGAATGTATATATGATATATATCTATGATGAAATTGACATTTCACTGATTCAAATTTCTGCAGATTGATTAGCATACCCAAGATGTTAGGAATGTCATCAATCTCCCAGTTCGGAGCATATAATATCTGCATATTGTAGAGAGAACAAAATGTTGAAGGGAACCTCTTGCAATGGCAAGCGTTGAGGATTTTAAGGTACCGGAGATGCTTCAGATTGCTAATACTATCTGGGAACCCCCACTTAGAGATAAAGGAGCACACCATGACACGCATGCACAAAAGTTCCGTACACCATTTCTCCATTACAGTGTCACCAGTTTCACTCTCTAAAGATAAGTCGCAAAGTAGGGTGCGCAGCTTTCTATGCTTGCACAGATTCAATAAGTCAGAGCACTTAAGATCTCCGCCATTGAGTACCCGCAGATGGAGGACATTCCGAGGGATCCTTTGAAAATCTTTTCTATTTTGTATTACACAGCACTCGTCCTTAGAAACTAGCTGAAGCATGTCATGAATCAAATCATGCATTACATATTTGTCATGAGCCCATGGATGTTTCTGAAAAAAAGATAGATGTGCAAGTTCTTCAAAGTACTGACCACTAGTATGTCGAAGTGAAACATTAGGTTGGCGTTGCACTAAGCCTTCTGCTGCCCAAATTTCAATTAAAGCTTCCTTTTCAAAATTGTAATCTTTTGGGTACATAGCACAAATCGAGAAGCATCTTCTTAAATAGAATGGTAAATACATGTAGCTCAAACGAAGAGCTGGCAAAATATCAGTTTCCTTTTGTTGAAGCTCCCACAACTGACTTTTAAGAATCTTATCCCAATGTGCTGGGTCAAGGCTCATTCCTAACAGCCGTCCAAGGGTTTTTGCAGCTAAAGGAGAGCCTCTCAACTTTGGGAGTATTTCCTCACCAATGCATTCCAACTTAGGATCAATGTATGAGTTATTAGATCCAAACATACATAGCTTAAAGAATTTCTGAAAGGCATCTTCGTTCAAACCCTCTAAGGGAAAGGGATCCATCGAATGCACTACATCAGCAACCTTTGGAGATCTAGTGGTGACAAGCATCATGCTTCCCTTAAGTGCATTTCTAAAAGGTGCACAAAAGCGTTTCCAATCTAGCTCATTTTCATCCCACATGTCATCAAGGACAACTAAGAATCTTTTATTGTTCAGACTTCGTGCAAGAGCACCCTGAAGAAGATTCAAATTGTCAGTTTTTGGCACTCTCTCTGGAGAAGATTGGTCTAAGGCTTCTTTAGTTAACCTCTTGACATTAAAATCATCTGAGACACAAATCCAAACTATCAGCTTAAAGTGGCGTTTCACTTTTGGATTGTTGCAAATATATTGAGCCAAGGTGGTTTTTCCAACACCCCCAATTCCAACAATTGGCAGAACTGGAACACTTGTTTTTGTTGCTTCATTATTGTCAATATCAATGGTAGCACAAATTTGGTTGCTTGCTGATGAGCAAACTGCATTTCTTTTCCTCTTGCATTTAGAAGGACCAGTGCTATTACTTGTTGGTACACCAAGCATTCTTATCAACTCCTCCTTTTCATTATGGCGACCAAAAATCTCTGGCTCAATAGGGAAAGCGGTGGTCTCGGGCCTGAGGGATTTGTCAAACCGTGGAATTACTTGAAGTAAGCCTGTTTTCTCAAGCTGTCCAGAAAGATGATTGAGCCTCTTCTGGATACCAGCCACCTTGTTGAAGCTACCCTGAGTGACACTATGAAAGAAGTCAATGATTGGTTCCACTGACATTGCATTGCCCTCTACTGAAATCTTTTTCTCATACCATCCAAATTCATCTAGAAGGTGTTCTGCATCATACACTGCATCTTTGAGTTTTGAAAGGAGGTCAGCCACATAATGATCATGGATCCTCCATTCTGCTCGATCAATGAGATTGTACATTGCTGGTAGAATATCACTAAGGCATTGATGGTCACTCTGCATCTGTCGTGCATCGCCTTGAAGTTTCTCCAGTTGTGTTCCACTAAATTTGGATTTCAAAGATGATGTGGCAGATATAACCCAATCAAACAAATTGGCGCACTCATTCAGGTTGTTAATGGCACTGATGGTCTTTGGTATGTTGATTATGTCCATATTTACTTGACTCTGAAGATTTTGGTTTCTCCTATCCTGGATAAATAGTGGATGTATTGAGCATTAGAAAAATATATCTTGTGGTCTAATTTTTAATGTTGGTAAAGGGTATAAGTACGATAATGCAGCTAATACAACAAATATATCACATTTTTTGTCATAGAAAAATAATATGGTTGATGATGAGTGCATAAACCCCAGATATCCTCACCAAGCCTATGATAAGGACTCAGATGCGGTAAGACAAGATGATTGGTTTACGACGCTCCCGATTTAGTGGTACTCCAGCCAACTGTAATCCCAAGTCAGAGAGCGCCACATGACAGAGGGCTTTTGATTGAGGCATGAGTGAAGCACTTTATTAGCCCTAAATGACCGACACACCAGAAGTCAAGCGATAAGACGAGGGCCGACCCCACGACTGTGCCACGGGTATGGGGTCACCGTCCCACCAACCTAGCTGGTACGTGAAGTCCTACCCATCCCCTCAGACCATATCAGGCGACAGAGGTCAAACCAAAATACAAGATAACAGGTAGCAGATCAAGTGAAGTTAAGCTGCAGTAGTAGATCTGACAGATGATGCCCGAGAATCACCGCTACAGAGTATCACCACTACAGCACAACAATCTTGTCGGACAGAATATCACATATAGGAGTAGCAGCACTACCAACTACATGTATTAGTAACCGCACCCACCGTGCTATTGGGGATGAGCATCCATAGTCATGCGTTGGGACTTGGGAACATAGGCTTCGGCTAAACCTAAGCCACAAATGTAGATAAATCCAATTGATGCCTCCACACGTAGAGGGTAGTGAATAGCTTGTCGATATGAGAGCTACATTCTAACAATAGATGCAGATAATTGGACTACAACTGTAATAGGGACACTAATTAAGATTAAAACATAGAGCATGAGTGGTTATTTTGTTCAGACATGAATATTAATTTGGATACTCTTATGAAATGAAGTGTGGAGAAGTGCACTGCATATTTAGAGGTCATACCTCCTCACCAGCACTGGTGGAATTTTCAAGAGACCTAGATTTTGTTTCTTCTGCATTTAGACTTTGAACTATGTCCAGTGAAGTAGGCCTTTTATTCGAGTCAGGTTCGAGGCACTTCAGGGCTATAGAGATGCATTGTTCCACTTGTTGGATATGCATTACCGGTGAAACATGCATGGGTATTAGTTCTAGTCTTTTCCTCCATCTTCCAACCACCTAAATATTTGCATAAGTAATTTGTCAAAAAAGGCATATCTATGTTGGAAAATTATGTTACATAATACAGAATAATCTTACATCTTCTGTGAAGTGCTTGAGAGATGTTTCAGTGATCCCACCGATATTGGGATAGTCCCTGTGACCTGTAATTATCTCTATGATTATGACACCCAAACTGAATATATCTGCCTTAGGGGAGATAATTCCGTGGTCTATGTATTCTTGTGCCATATATCCACTGCAGAAGAATTTTGCATAATGAGCTTTAGAAAATAGTTAAAAAAAATGAAGCTCTAGCAAGAGGCGTAGCTTACAGCGTTCCAGCAAAGTTTGTAGTGACAGTTTTGGATTTTTGTGCACCCAAAAGCCTTGACAAACCAAAATCCGCAATTTTCGGTATCATCATGGCATCCATCAGTATGTTTTGAGGTTTCAGGTCCAGGTGAACAATATGACATTTATCATGAAGATAATGCAAGCCTCTGCAAACTCCCCTAACTATCTCATATCTCATATCCCAATCAAGGACCAAAAAGTCATCTGTAGAAATAGAAGAAAAAAAATGTGTATAGCACAGAATGTAATGGTGCCATGAAGACCACCATCTCTGTGTGGATGGGTGATATATTTGTATCTTGATTATAATTGAATTGTGTTGCTATTGATATAATGGCACAGCTCCATGTGTTAATCAAGTATGGTTTGCAGAGTAAAGATCGTGGAATTGTATTTCGACATACCAGATAAATGCTTGTCAAGGCTTCCCTTACAATGAAATTCGAAACAGAGCAAACATGCAGGCATTTCAACCATAACATGTTCCCCACTCGGTAGCTTCATCACTTCTGACCTGGTTTGGACACAGTAACCTACAAGTTGTATGACATTTTGGTGCCTGACTCCCATAAGACATGTGATCTCATTCTCGAATTTATTAGTCTTGTCCAGCAGATGTGCATCAAAAATCTTCTTTACAGCAATAACTTTGCCGCTCTGGAGAACTCCCTTCATAGCATGTAGGTGAACCATTCTCATTATCTGTGTTGTCATCAGTTGAAAGTTGGAGTGGAAGAGGAATGTTCATACCTTGTATACTACTCCATATGCACCCCTGCCAAGTTCTCGCTCAGTGGAAAAATTGCCTGTGATGGCTTTCAAAAATTCTAGTGGCAAATACATTGGTTTTGTAGTTGGATCCTGCAGTTTTTTCTCCAATTTTTCCTCCAATATTTCACGTTCCGTAGCTCCATTATCCATTCCAGATTATTACTGACGCACTTTTACAGCAAAAACAAATGGGGGTGCTGCAACCTGTGAAACAATTTCTCACCGCAGCATACATCAGAACAAGAAACAAGCGCTCTTGTGGGCTAGCAAATTGATACGAGCAGTTTTGAGTGAATCAATAAGAGTGTCAAACAAATGAGCGAATAAACAGAGGATTATTGCAGAGAAAAAAGATGGCAACTTGTAGATAAATGACATTTTCGTAATAAAGATAGTTCAAAAAAAAAATGTTGTGTAAGAGTAACAGTCATATATTATGAGAAAAAATTCACACAGTTACTAGAAAAGAAAAGTTTATGCATGTCCAGATGTATAATAATCACTCATAAGAGTTCTAAACTCCGTCATAGAATGAAACCAGAAGGAGAAACAATGAAAATTGTAAGAGCACGCAACAAGAAATTTCTTGCTATACAGCAAAAAAGAAATCAAATTTTGGGAAAAATGGACTGATGCCTTATTGAGATGTATAGACAGAATATATGAATACGGGACAGGTAGGACCTGCTTCAACTAAAGGGGATTGACAGAAGACAGAAGGCGATGAATCAATTCTTTTCTTTTTTTTTTTTGGAAGCACCACTTGGTGCAGCTATCACAGGAGGACGAGGATGAATCCATTCCCATCCTCCCAATATCATTTTTCAAAGGATTAGGCAATCAGGGCAGTATACGCCTCAGCAATCCAAACTACCCCATCTACAAATCAATAACCAGGGCAGTGCAATGGCTAAAACAGAGAATACTTGGCAAAATTAAACGGTGGTGCACTTTTAACAGAAAACAAGGTCATAATGAAACTGTAAAACAGCAAACAAATACAAGAGGATGGGATGTAATGTATGGCTGATATATTGTTTGGTTACCTTTTTGTGTGCCTGATATATGTCATCAATCAAGTGCTAACTGTGAACAAAGTGCCAACCATGCTCGATGAGCAGCAGATCTGACTCATGACCTGCTAGAATCGCATGCTAGCTCATCAGTCATCACCAGCCTGTGTGGTTTGCTGGTAGAAAAATCAGAGAACTTGCAAAGACCAAAGGAAATTCCAGTGAGCTTCCATGGATCTGCTGGTTACTGGCTATGCCTATGTGGCAGAGAAGAGAACTGAGGGGCTTTAACTGGCTTGATGCATGCATCGACTGTCCCTGAACTCTCTCGGATCAGGAGGCTTCATACATGATCAAGTCTTCCTGGAAGTGCAGTGTGGAGGTCTTACTTTAATTTATTCTTCCTTTTTGAAAAGCAGTGTTACTTTAATTCCCACTCATTTAATTTATTCCATTCCAGGACAGAAATTACCAATTTGCCCTGATTCAGTGTGAAAAGCAGTATGTATTGAGGAGGAAGCTTTGATCCCATTGCGACAAATAATACGCCAAAAGCAATCCGGACTTTGGGCAAAGACACAGATGCTCTGACGAACCAAATAGCTGCCCTACTGTAACCAAGACACCAACTGTTTGGTCAAGAGACGAACTCATCCTCGCCGACCAGTAGGAGTAGGCCTGAACGCACCTGCACCGTGCACAATATTCGGAGCTGGGCAGGTACAGGATTCCTTTTGCTGTGAGCCGTCCGCCGCCACCTCCACCAGCAGTAGCGGTGCCCCCGCCTTCCAGTGCCGCTTCCGTTTCCGGGAGCTGGGTCCGGGAAGACACCTCCGAGGGGCGGTGCTTCTCCTGCGCCGCTGGAGAAGAAGAAGACGCATACGCGGCGGCGGCGGTGGCGGCGCCCGGGAGATGGAGAAGAGAGCGGTGTAGGGGAAGGCGGTGTAGGCCGGTGGACTAGTGGCGTGGATTCACGAGAGGTGCGCGGTGACGAATGGCGGATTAGCAGGCCGTGCGCCGGCGGCGGGAATGCACGGGAGCTCCGCCGCCGCACCGCTCACGAGAGAAGCAGAGCAGAGCCGAGCAGACGAGGGGATAAGATTCAGGGGACAGGAGCGCTCTAGCTTTTTGGCCCACAAGTCAGTGACTCTGGGATGAATTTGGTTATGAAATAAAATATTTTGGCTTTGGAGTGTTATTTTGATACGACAAGTTTTATATTTCTATTTTTTTTTAAAAAAACATAATTTTTTGCTCAAACCATGTTTTTTAAAGTTCCAGAAACTCCACAGCTCTATTTTTAAACCATGGTCTTGCGCCTATTCCTTCTCAGACCAAAGTTTCTATCTTAATATAATACCATCCGAATAGGGACTTGAGTTATAACTCAAATTCATCCTATATCTAGTAATTTGAAAAATCATCCTATACCGCCGAATTACGAGTAATAATCGTATTTTGAATAGGAGGAAGTCCTAGAATGTTTGTTTTAACCATTTATACTTATTTTCTTACTATACATTGTCAACTGCTCAAAAAAAAAAAAAAAAAATCAATGTCCTCTTAGAGACAAATTGAAAACAAATATGTTTATATAAAATTTAGAATATAATCTGACTGATTGTTAGGAAAAAAAAAATAACCTTCCATTGCAATGATTCCTGGACAAAGGGAGTATACGTAGTACATTGGATGGGCGTTGCTACGGTCAAAGATAAAATTCTTCCATATAATTAGTTTCCTTATAAAAAAAAAAAAAAAAACATACATGATACAATAAAAGAACTGAATCGGATACCATGCAATATTTTTAGCGCATAACCAGATAACAACGAAACGGTCCAATAAATTTTTGGCTTGGCATTTTTCCACAAACCAAACACAGAAAAAGGAGGGGCTACTCCACCTCTTGCCCCTCTCCAGTTACAAGATATATACAATGTAAGTGTTTGTGTTGTGCCCCCACTTACTTTGCACAGAACCAGGAATTGCAAATAGATACGTCATAGGTACAACACATCAGGCATATAACATAAAACAGTCTATATGAAATGGTTTTCCGTGTCATCTTGCAGCAAAGGGAAGAGACCAGCCGTCACAACATAAGAACCAGATTCGGCCATTCGGGGAGAGGTGATATGTTTTGTTTTCTCAGTGGGTCTTGAAGCCCTGCAGCTATTTGCTCCATCTCAACCGTCTTTAATTTCCAGGTTCAAACTGTCACCAAGAAGACAACATGATAAGGAAAAAAAAAGACTGTTCTTCCATAATGAAAAATGTAAGTTAAATCAAATTTTTTATTAAAATAACGTAACACGAACACTCAAAAGTGTGCTTGGACAAGTTTATGGCCATAATTTACACAGCAAATAAGTGGCATACGTACCTAGAAAATAGATCCTGAGCTCGTTTGTCCCTCAAACTTTGGGCAGTGTTCAATAACTACATCTCTTATGTTTGCTGTTGCATTTGGTCCACCAATTGATTTAAGCTCTGGACAATGATGAAACTCCAATCTCTGAAGTGATTTGAGATTACTGCTCCACAGATGGCCAGGAACGGACACAATGCATTCACAGTAATAACACTCCAGTGTCTCCAGGGAGGTGAGGTTCTCCAGGCAACTAGGAAACCAGGCAGAGAAATCCCCACAACTCCATAACCTGAGCTTTTGGAGGGACGATGGTAACAACATTCCACTCTGCCAGTTGACACTTTGACACAATGAAATGTTCAAATCCTTCAGAAGAAGAAAGCTTCCCAATCTTTTAGTTGGTAGGGTCAGCAAGCCACACCACACAAGAGAAATTGTTTCAATGGCAGGAAGATTTAGGAGGTCGTCGATGGTTTCTAGCTTATGGCAGGAATCAATGGTTAGGTGAGTGAGTAACGGGAACTTTCCCATACCGCTTCTAGCCCGGCCATGGGAAAAGTCAGTGGATATAGGTTTTGAATCTCTAATAATTCTCAGAGAACAAGCAGTGACCTTGAGCTCCTGTAGTAATGGAAGATTCCACATTTGTAGTTGGATGGATTCTAGAGGGTAGTATGATAAATGCAAGATGGTGAGAGAACTACACTCAATCTGGTATCCGAGATCCCCGGAGTCTTGCAGATACAACTTCTTTAGGGATGGGGCAAACAAGCGGTGTGATTTGATTTTTGGACACTTGGACACACTAAGTACTTCAAGGAAGCGCAAATATCCAAACCTCTCAGCTGGTACTGATTTTAAACTTCCACATTCTGAAATTTCTATTTTCTTGATGATAGGCACATAACCCGGCTGTAGAAATTCTTCAAGGCTTGATAAATTTCCGCACATGTGAATGACTACATCAGTCAGGAATGACAAAGTGCTATCAATTGTTCTGCTTCTGGCTTCATCATGTAAAATGTCAGAGGATATAGGTTCTGAATCTCTAATAACTGTCAGAGAAGGACAAGAACTGATCTCGAGCTCCTGCAGTAACGGGTGCATTTGCAGTTCAATGGATTCAAGAGGGCGAATTGATAAATGCAAGATGGTGAGAGAACTACACTCAATCTTAAATCCGAGATCCCCACAGTCTTCCAGATATAGCTTCTTTAGGGATGGAGCAAATAGGTGTCGTGATTTGATCTTTGGACATTGGGACACACTCAGTACTTCAAGGAAACGAAAATATCCAAACCTCTCAGTTGGTACCGATTCTAAGCTTCTGCAGTTGGAAATTTTTATTCTCATGATGATAGGCATGTAAGTTGGTTGTAGAAACTGTTCCAGGCTTGATAAGTTTCTACAGCCTTCAATTTCTACATCAGTCAGGGACGAGAAAGTGCAATTAGCGTTGCCGTAACGGAGAATCTGCTCTGATTTTTGTGGATGAGGCCAACTTGGAAGAGATTCACCATTATAGTTTTTTATCTGGAATTGCCATCTCTGCCCTTCATCAGTTGCACTTGTACCTTCATGCAAATCCACTGAATGTATATATCTATGATGAAATTGACATTTCACTGATTCAAATTTCTGCAGATTGATTAGCATACCCAAGCTGTTAGGAATGTCATCAAACTCCCATTTCTGAGCATATAATATCTGCATATTGTAGAGAGAACAAAATGTTGCAGGGAACCTCTTGCAATGGCAAGCGTTGAGGATTTTAAGGTACCGAAGATGCTTCAGATTGCTAATACTATCTGGCAACCCCCACTTAGAGATAAAGGAACAGACCATGACACGCATGCACAAAAGTTCCGTACACCATTTCTCCATTACAGTGTCACCAGTTTCACTGTTTAAAGACAGGTTGCAAAGCAGGGTCCGCAGCTTTCTATACTGTGTCATGTCATGCTTCAATAAGTCAGAACACTGAACATCTCCAGTTTTAAGCACCGACAGATGGCGGACATTCTGTGGGATCTTAGGAAGATCATTTTTTTTCTTTTACTATAAAGCACTCGTCCTTTGAAACTAGTTGTGCCATGTCATGCATCAAATCATGTATTACATATGTCTCCTGTATTACATACTTCTTCTGGGAACGCTTAGAATAATTATATACTGCATATTTCTTCTGGGACCGTGCATATTTCTGAAAAAATGATAGCTGCGCAAGTTCTTCAAAGTACTGATCACCAGTACGTTGATGTTCTACTAAGCCTTCTGCCATCCAAATTTCAGCTAAATCAGTCTTCCTGAATCTGTAATCTTTTGGGTACACAGCACAGAATGAGAAGCACCTCTTTAAACATGATGGTAAATACATGTAGCTCAACCGAAGAGCCGGCAAAATATCGATCTCTTCTTGTCTAAGCTCCCACAACTGACTCATGAGAATCCCATTCCAATGTGCTAGGTCAAGGCTCTTTCCTAACACCCGTCCAACAGTTTTTGCAGCCAAAGGAGAGCCTTTCAACTTTGGGAGTATTTTTTTACCAATCTGTTCCAACTCAGGATAATTGTTGGAGATATCAGACCCAAACACACATAGTTTAAAGAACTTCCAAAAGACAGCTTGGTTCAAACCCTCTAAAGGAAAGGGATCCATTGTACGCACTAAATCAGCAACCTTTGAAGATCTAGTGGTGACAAGCATCATGCTTCCTTTAAGTGCATTTCTAAAAGGTGCACAGAAGCGCTTCCAATCTAGCTCATTTCCACCCCACGTCATCAAGGACAATTAAGAATATTTCATTGCCCAGACTTCGTGCAAGAGCACCCTGAAGAAGATTCAAATTGTCAGTTTTTGGCACTTTCTCTGGAAGAGAAGATTGGTCTAAGGCTTCTTTAGTTAACCTCTTGACATCAAAATCATCTGAGACACAAATCCAAATTACCAGCTTAAAGTGGTGTATCACTCTTGAATCGTTGCAAATATCTTGAGCCAAGGTGGTTTTTCCAACACCCCCAATTCCAACAATTGGCAAAACTGGAACACTTGTTACTGTTGCTTCATTAGTATCAATGGTAGCACAAATTTGGTTGCCTGTTGATGAACAGACTCCACTTCTTTTTCTCTTCTGTCCAAAAGGATCCACACTATTATTTGTTGGTACACCAAGCAACCTGATCAGATCGTTCTTTTCCTCATCACGGCCAAAAATCTTTGCCTCAATGGGGAAAGAGGTAGTCTCAGGCCTAAATGATCTATCAAACCGTGGAACTGCTTGAAGTAAGCCCATTTTCTCGAGCTGTCCAGAAAGATGATTGAGCCTCTTCTGGGTATCAGTCACCTTGTTGAAGCTGCCGTGAGTGACACTGTGAAAGAAGTCATTGACTGGTTCCACTAGGGCCGCATTGCCCTCTACTGAAACCTTTGTCTCGTACCATCTGAACTCATCTAGAATGTCTTGTCCATCACACACTGCATCTTTGAGTCTTGAAAGGAGCTCAGCCACATAATGATCATGGATCCTCCATTCTGCTCGGTCAATGAGGTTGTACATTGCTGGTAGAGTATCACTAAGCCATTGAAGGTCACCCTGCAACTGCCTTACATCTCCATGAAGTTTTTTCTTTTGTGTTTCATTCAGCTGAGGTTTTAGAGATGAAATGGCCGATGTAACCCACTGGAACAAATTGGCGCACTCATTCAGGCCGTTAATGGCACTGATGGTCTTTGGTGTGTTCATTATGTTCGCATTTACTTGACTCCCAAGATTTTGCCTTCTCCTATCCTGGACAAACAGTGGATGTATTGAACATTAGAGAAGTATATCTTGTGGTCAGATTTTCAATGTTAGTAAAAGGTATAAATACAGTATTGCAGTTAAGACGTCAATTATGTCACATTTTTTTGTCATAGAAAAATAATATGATTGTCGAGTGCATAAACTCTACAATTAAGTGGTTACGCGGAAGCGACGCCGCAGCAAAGCAAGCGTGGGGGCAAGATGGGTCAGGAGCGTCGTAGAAGGTTCTCGCGATGGTGAGATGTTGGCCGGGGATACTGAATCGGATGGGCAGGAAATAAGGGTGACATGGCTTCATGCGGAGGGAAAAAATGGTATACAATCATAAGGGTAAGTATAGATTCCCAGGAGCATTAGAGCATGAGTGGTTATTTGTTCAGACATGCATATTAATTTGGAAAGTCTTATGAAATTAAGTGTGGAGAAGTGCAGTGTATATTGAGAGATCATACCTTCTCAACGACACTGGGGGGATTTCCATGAGACGTACATATTGGTTCTACTGCATTTAGACTTTGAACTATGTCCAGTGAAGTAGGCCTTTTATTTGACTCGGGTTCCAGGCACTTCAGGGCTATCGAGATGCATTGTTGCACTTGGTGGATACGCATTTCCGGCGACATATGCATGAGTGTCATTTCTATAAGTCTGTTTGTCCACCTTCCAACCACCTAAACATTTGCATAAGTAATTTATCATAAAACGACATTTGCATAAGTAAGGTAGAGAATTACAGCATGTAATAATACTGAAAAATCTTACACCGTCTGTATAGTTCTTGAGACATGTTTCAGTTATCTCGCTGATATTGGGATAGTCTTTGTGACCTGTGATTATCTCTATGATAATGACACCCAAACTGAATATATCTGCCTTAAAGGAGATAGATCGCTGTTCTATGCATTCTGGTGCCATATATCCACTGCAGAAGATTAGCATAATCAAAAGTAGGAAATAGTAAAAAAATGAAGCTTCAGCAAGAGGCATAGCTTACGGCGTTCCTTGAAGCTTTGCAGTGATAGTTCTAGATTTTTCCTGACTCAAAAGCCTTGACAAATCAAAATCCGCAATTTTTGGCATCATCGTGTCATCCATCAGTATATTTTGAGGTTTAAGGTCCCGATGAGCAATATGACGTTTATCATGAAGATAATGCAAACCTCTGCATACTCCCCTAATTATCTTATATCTCTCGTCCCAATCAAGGCCCGACGTCTCATCTGTAGAAACAGAACAACAAACAGAGAAATTATAATTGATTCTGGCTGTTGATAAAATGACACATTTGCGTGTGTCAGGTAAACCTTTCAATCAGGTAATCAGGTAAACCTTTCAAAGGAAAAGAAAAAGACAGAAGATCTTAGTATTGTATTTCAACATACCAGATAGATGCTTGTCAAGGCTTCGATTACAAAAGAAATTCAAAGCAAAGTAAGCATGCATGTCTTTGAGCCACAACATGTTTCCCACTATATTCCATCACATATGACTTGGTTTCGAGACAGTAACCTACAAGTTGTACGATATTTTGGTGCCTGACTTCCGTAAGACAAATGATCTCATTCTCGACTCGGTTATCATTGTCCAGCAGATGTTTATCAAAAATCTTCTTAACAGCGATAGTTTTGCCACTCCGGAGAACTCCCTTCATAGGATGTAGGTAAACCATTCATTATCTTTCTGTTGCCATTGGTTGAAATTGGAGTGAGAGAAGAATGGCCATACCTTGTATACGACTCCATACCCACCTGTGCCAAGTACTGCGTTCAGTGGAAAAACCGCATGTGATGTCTTCCAAAAAATCTAGTGGCAAAGGTATTAATGGTTCTGTTTTTGGATCCTGCAGCCTCTTCTCCAATTTTTTCTCCAATATTTCTTGTTTAGTAGGTCCACTGCCCATTTCTGTTTACTCAAGTACTTTTATAAGAAAAAACAAATGTGGGTGCTCCAACTTGCGAAACTTCTCACAAATGCATACAACAGAACAAGAAACAACCGCTATTGTGGGCTAACAAATTTATACGAGCTGTTTGTATGAATCAATATAAGCATATCGAAATGAATGAGGGAATAACAGAGAATTCTTGTCAAGAATAAAAATGCAACTTCTAGATAAATCACTTTTGGTACTAAAAATAATTCAAAAAAATCCTATGTACAAGTGTAACAGTAATATATTACAAAAAAACGGTTACCATAAAGAAAATACAAAGTATATGCACAGATGTATGGTGATTATTGACGAGTTCTAAGCCCAATATATAGGATGAAAACAGAGCAAGTGAGCAGCCATGAAAAGTGCAAGAGCAAGCAACAGAGACATTGGTTGCTAGTGAACAAAAATGGAAATCAAATTTTAGGAGAGATGGACTGACCTCTTATTGAGATGTATAGACGGAAAATCAGAAGACGGGATAGGTCACAGGTAGGATCTGCTTCAACAAAAGGGATTGCCAGACTGAGGGGATGAATACATTCCAGTCCACTCCTAAAAAAAACCCTCCCTTCTGCTAATAGAGAAAGTAGCCTTTAACTGAAACAAAGTAACAAAAACTGTAAAACAACAAACAAGTTAATACAACACGATGGGGTGTATGACTGATGCTTGGTCATGTCTTAGTACTTTATTGCCTTTTGTGCCTCTCGCAAGCGTTTCAACCAACGCTGAATACGAAGTGCTAGCTATGTTCAATGAGCAGCTAGCAGATCTGATTCATGACTTGCCAAAACTGCGTGCCACCTGTAGTTTGATTTGCTGGGGGGGGGGGGGGGGAGGGGTGATAACTTGCAAAGATGAAGCGAGAAAGTAGTTTGGCTTCCAGGTTCATTCGATTGCATAGATCGACATGTTACAGCTAGCAGATCTGCTGATTATACTGGCTATGTCTATGTGTGTGAGAAGAGAAGAGGAGACCAGAGGTAGGGGCTTACTTGACAAGAGTTCTATACTCCTCCATAGTAGGATGAAAACAGAGCAAGTGAGCAACCATGAAAAAGGCAAGAGCAATCATCTAAGATATTGCCTGCTAGTGAACATAAATGGAAATAAAATTTAAGGAAAGATGGACTGACCCCTCATTGAGATGTATAGACAGAAAATATGAAGACGGGATAGATCACAGGAAGACAGCAGGGGATGAATACATTCCTGTCCTCACTTCTCTCTCTCAAAGAAAAAGCTCCCTTTTGCTAATAATTAGGGAACCAGAGTAGTACGCCTAAGCAATCCAAAATCTACAAATTCATAACAACCAGAGCAGTGCAATGGTTAAAGAAGCAGAGAATACTTGGTGACCTTTAACAGAAAACAAAGTAATGTTAACAACTGTAAAATTGCAAACAAATTAATCCAACACGATGGCCATGCATGTCTTAGTATTTGATTACCTTTTTTGTGTGCCTCACGCATTTCAACCAAGTGCTGATTGCGAAGTGCTAGCTGTGCTCGATATGCAGCTAGCAGATCTGATTTATGACTTGCCACCTGTGGTTTAATTTGATGGTGGAAAGAAAATCAGAAGACTTGCAAAGATGACGAAAGGAAAGTGGAAATGCCAAAGCCAGATAGTAGTCTGGCTTACAGGTTCAATCGATTGCGCAGATCGACATATTACAGCTAGCTGATCTGCTGATTATACTGGCTATGTCTGTGCGAGAGAAGAGAAGAGGAGAGCAGAGGTAGAGACTCACTTGCTAGATCGACTGCCTCTGAACTCTCTCAGATCAGTAGGCTTCATATATCTAAATTGTAATGTGATCTTCCTGGAAGTGCCGTCTTCCGTCGTCAACTGTGGCAGTCTTCCCAAGTATACTTTATTTTCCACTCATTAATTTATTTAACTAAAAAGTGCACCACTCTATATATATAACTAAAAAGTGTCGCTTCACAAGCACCAATATATACCATTTATTGGCCACAGTTAGGGATGCGGCTGTACTTCATTCATATTTCAATATTCTTCAAGCATGTGAGATGCACTACACCATTTAAAGGTGGCGTAAAGGTTCTTTGGAGAATATAATTAGCAACATGGTCCATTTATTTAGAAGCACTAAAGTAAACGCGCGTCCATGTGCTGCACACAGTTCTACTTTTCAGAATCTTGAATCTTTATTTCTTAGACAGCATATTCTGAAGCGGCGACTGTGGCATGCATGCATCTGATGCTTACTGGCTATGTCTAGTGCTAGAGAGAGGAGGTGAACCGAGCAAGGGCCTTACTGGCTATGGACTGTCTCTGAACTCTCTCGGATTTGGAGGCTTCATACATGAAAGTATGTAACCTTCCTGGAAGTGCCGTAGGCAACTCTTTTTTTTTTTTGAGCAAGGCAACTTTTGGGCTGTGCAAGTCTTTCCCTGTGTAATTTAACTTTCACTTTTTTTTAGTTATTCCATCCGAGGCCAGAGACATCACCACCTTGACCTGATTCAACGTGCAGATTTTAGATTACATATATTAAATTGGAGCAGCAAGCCTTGGATCCCATTGCTAGCTAGCAACCCAGACAAATGATCCACCAAAAGCAGCCTAGAAACGAGCAAATCGGGCTTGGGCAACGACAAAGATATGAATATACAGCTCTGACGGGGACCATTGTTCGCCTAAGCTCATACAGTAGAATACAAGCCGACTAGTATGCCTGAACGCACCTGCACCTTGCACAATATTCGGAGCTAGGGATCATTCTTTTTTGCTGTAAGCTGTCCGCTGGCGCCTCCATCGGCAGTCACGGTCCCGCCGTACCTCCCGACGGCCAACGGCAGCCTCGGGCCTCGCCGGAGAAGAAGAAGACGTGGCGGCGCCCGGGAGTTGGAGAAGAGAGCGGAACCTGTGCATGGGGAGGCTGTGTGGGCCGGCGGGCCCATGAGGAGGATTGGCCTGGATTTACGAGTGGGCAGGCGGACGAGGGTGCGCGGTGAGGGATGGTGGATTAGCAGACCGCGCCGGCGGCGGTAATGCAATGCACGGGGGCTCCGCCGCCGCTCTCCACCGCGCACGGGAGAAGCAGAGCAGAGGAGGGAGGGGATAAGATTCAGGGGACCGGGGTGACTGACTGAGATGAGTGTGCGCTCTGACTTCTTGGCCCACAAGTCAGTGACTCTAGTGACTGAGATGCATAGGTGAGACTGCCCTCTGTTTTCTGGGCCCACAGGTCAGTGAATTCAAGGGACAACGGCGGTTATTGGACCCACTTGTCATTTATCGGTAACTCAAACCTACTAGTATAATATGTCCGTGCTAACGCTACGGCTTTGCTTTGACTTTACACGAATGTATTTGAGCATGTTACAATCCGGGAAGCACTTTTGCATAGGAAGGCTTAGTAAAATTATTTATCATATTAACCATCTAAGTGACATTCAACCTAAATCCTTAACGATATCTTCCATATCTTTACAGATCTCCAGGGAAGACATTTGTTTGCACGACTCGTCATGTTCAACTTGACGAGGATGTGCAGTTAATATTGGGAGCTTCAAATTGGCAAACTCAATTAAAGTGAAAAATGTTAGACAAGAATAAATGCATGTACAATCAAAATTAAAAACTCTCTTATGACTAAGCTCAGGCATTAACCTCCACAATCATATCAGTGCCATACTCCCTCTGCCACTGAAGCATATCAATCCCCGTTTGCTTTGCTTGGTCCATATCAAATTTCCTTACTTTCAACATAACTTGAGCACTCATCAAAACCTGAAGGTGCTCCTTGTCTGCCCAAATAATTCCTTGTGCACCATCAGGGTCACATGCGTCGTCATACTGATCTATGATCTCGACAACCTGGAGCATAGAAAACAATCAACATAAACAAAATGACGGAGCTTATATTTCAAACCAAGCAGAAAGGATATTGGGCATACTTGTGCCGCTCGTAGCATTTTGGAGTTTGGTGTAGGAACTACTGAAACAACCTGTGTAACATAAGAAGTCAGGCACAACCATTTGGGGGTTTAATGTAGGAAAGCTGATGACACCAAGAGAAATTTGTACTATTGAACTCAACAATTTTGGAGTAAGAATCGGCTTGCAAGCTGGAAGCTCCTGCTGGGTAAACTTGGAATCTGTATTAAGCTACTCACCCCACCTTTTAGCAATTATTCAGCCTAAACCATGAGGGCATGTGATCCTTTTATACAGACAAATGGCTAATTATAACATGACAACAAAAGAACAGAGTGGTCAGCAATGCCGATTAGTTGAGCGAACAGACACTTAAGCATGACGTAGGGCACCCAGATCTTGCTCTGCTGTGCCTGTGCCGACCCAGCAACACAAAAAATTAGTTGATTGCAGACCAATACCACATGCTCGAGAGTCGAGTCAATAACAGCAGATGGGCAGGGTGTGGCGCGTACTTGCTCCTACAGGTCCGCATAGTTCTCGAAGGCCTTGTAGTCGAGACTCACGATAGCGCATTTGCCCAAATCCTTTCTGTACAACAACAGTGTAAAATTGCCCATTTTCAGCAAGAACAAAAGGGACAGAGAAAACAATTTTGGCTTATTATTAGAAAAATAATAAAAAGAGAGAAAAAAGAACAGTGCAATGCATTGATATGCAGGCAGTGGGCTCTCATGGTACTTGTACATTTGGTACAAAAATGTATTAATTATTATCAATAGGGACGTCCATCATTATGAAAATTCTAATTGGACTGAGCCACATTTTTTAATCACTGGCTTGTTCCGGTCATGCATGGGAACACCAGACCTGCCAAAAAGGGGCTTCAAATCGAAAACAAAAGAGAAAAATAAATGGACTGCTGCAAGTGATAAGAAGACTGCAACATAGTGATCCTGAATTCCTGATGCACTCTGTTCTGCAATGCATTACACTCTCATCATCAAAACTTTCCTCCAAACATTATCTCTACTACCCAATACTGGCAACAGATGTTCACAAAACCAGAAGCAAAATGTAATTAACAGTGGATGTTTTCATGGGGAAAACGATGAGCTGATTAGGATTAAAATTAAAGCAGGTCATGGGAGAGGGATATGGGCAGCTACCTTGTTGTGCTATTCGACGAGACCTGACTCAAACGCGGAGAGTTGTAGCCAAGTGGCAATGCCTCCAAGCACGCGGCCAATCATCAGAATTTTGTACTGTGGGAGTGCTTGGTGATACAACCGAGGATGTAGCAGATGCAGTAGGTGACAGACGCCCTCATCCATCCCCTGAGCACCCAAAATTCATCAGCCTCGTCGCCATATCCATCAAAACAGAACGAAATTGACTGAAGGCGGAGGGGGCGCACGAATTGCTTATCCGCAAGGGATATGACGATGGTGCCTAAGAACATGGACGAACCGAAGCCGACAATGAAGAGTTCGTCGTCCGTGGCGCATTCGTCGTAGCCTCCGCCGCTAGGGCACCTTGGACGTAAGGAATAATGACCTCTGCACAGAGAGACAAACATCAATCAACAAATAAGGGCCTAAGATCCGCGCGATCTCCGGCGTCGTCACCACGGCGCCCAGGGAGATGCTGTTGCCGATGCCCTGAAGCAACAAGGTCAAGGTGGTTCAGACTTCAGACAGAGAACGTTGTCAAGTTTAGAGCGTCGTCGATCGATGGCCGAGCCCGCCCGAGGTGCCCAAGGCAGATCACGACGCCGGGAGAGGGCCGCTGGGAAAGATCGCCGCCAGACTCGTCAGGAGGACCGGCGTGATCGCCGGGTCGCCGCTAGGCCCGCCAAGAGGAGCGTCGCGAATCGCGATATCCATCAGGAGGAGCGCCGCGATCGCCGCCAGGAGGATCACCGCGACCAGGAGGATCACCGCGGCGCTGAGAGTCCGTCTTGCCGGTTAGATCGCCCACGAACGCGCGCTAGGTCGTTCGTCGAAGTTTTTTTTAAATTATTTTCCCCGTGATTTCCCTGTAATCGAACTGTGGCGTCGGGGGTGTCACCGTGGGTGTAAGACCTCTGGACAAACTTTGAATCCTAGCCTTTGATTATGAGATCCGACGGATGGTGTTGTTTGTGCCAAAAATAAAAAGAAGTGGGACATTATAGTAGAGAGACGTGATAGAGAATTATACGTGGGTGGCACCGTTGCACCCCAAACACCTTCAGGCTTGCTCTGTATTTTCAGAGGTGTTTGGCTCATTTGTCATCCTCTAAAGTTTAAGGCACCCGGGAATAAACTATGTATTAAAAAATCTCAAGAACTGTATAGAAAACCCATAGAAATCAGTTCATCTTTTTTCTAGAAAAAACTAAGGAATCATTAAAATTGCCACGTTCCAATGAGAGCATAAATTATCGCACATTGCTACAGTCAATAGTCACTAAATCCATATATTTAGTTCGATATATACATCCAACATACCTGATACAAACGACTTAAAAAAATCACTCAACTCATATAGTCACACTTGTGAGATTCAGGAGAGCTGAAATATTTTAGAGCATAGCGCGCTTCCGTATTGTTTGTGATTGTTAGGATGATATATGTTGCACCCAACAATTGACAACTCCATTAGAGAAAAACATTAGGTATATGGTCATAAGACACAGAACTGGAGAAAAGAATTGGTTGGCATCCATACTGGAGCATGCCAAGTTAAGAAAAAAATTTATCTGATTTATTTTAAGATCTTACTTGGTTGGCAGCCATGCTGGAGCACACTTGGCTGTTGTATTTCCTGTTGCCCACTGTATTTCCATTGGAGCCACTCCATGCACCTGGAGATCATTGCACGCACTGGTTGCAGTATCTCTATTAAAACATTCCAAGAATGATTCTCTTTCACTACAGGAGACGGCGTCCTTTGCCGAGTCGCGCGCCGCACTCGGCAAATGCTTTAGAAGCACTCGGCGAAGGCTTCGCCGAGTGCCGCACTCGGCGACCCGCACTTTCGGCGAAGATTTACTCGGCGAAGCCATCTTCGCCGAGTGCCAAAATACTGCGATCGGCGAAGAGTTCGCCGAGTGTCGTCATCGGCCTTCGGCGAACCCGGCGTCGACCGTTAAATATGGAAGGGCTTTTGCCGAGTGCCAAACGTCGGCACTCGGCAAAGATTTGAATATTTTTAAATCTTTGCCGAGTGCCAGATGTTGGCACTCGGCAAAGTATTTATTTTACGAAAAAACAAATAGACTTTGCCGAGTGCTGTACAGGGGGCACTCGGCAAAGTTATGGTCATTTTGCCGAGTGCCACCTTTTGCACTCGGCAAACCTCGCCATTTTTCCTGCGGGTTACCCGGCTTTGCCGAGTCTTGGCACTCGGTAAAGCTGGGAATTCATTTTTTTTTGTGTTTCTATTGCTTGTTGCTGCAAATCAACATATACATATACCATAAACATTCATATATACATCATAAACCACATAGATCACCGATTCACATATATAATCCACATATCTCACAAATTCACATATATAATCCACAAATACCACAAATTCACATATATAATCCACAAATACCACAAAATCCAACATGTCCAACAACCAAACGGAATCTAACATGTCCAACATCGAAACGAGATCGGTCACGAGTGCAACATATCCAACATCTAAAATAAATCCATCACCACCACCTCAACTTGACGGCCCGAACCGTGGCCTCCCCGGTGCGAAGAGCCCTCACCTTGCCCCGGATACCACCCGTCTTGCGGGCGCCGACGAACGCCCACCCGCCCGTGGAGGGGCGTGTGGAAGCCCGTAGTGTGGCCGCCGCGCGCCCGAGAGGAGGAACGCCACCGGCCACGTGTCTTGTGCGCCGGGCCGACCGGATAGGCCGGATGGGGTGGAGAAGGGCCACACTGGAGGAGTCGGGTTCGAACCCGCCGACCGTGGCTGCACAAGTGTGAGGCGATCTCATTAGTACCCGCAGGGTGAGCCGCACATGCCAAATAAATGAACAACAACATATACTCACCGGAGTCTGTTCACGAGGAGGAACGGGAAACGGGGGTGGAGCGAACAACGAGGGAGGCAACGGAGGCAGGGTCACACCCGGGATCTGGAGGCCCCGGAAGTAGCTCGCCACGCCCCGCAGGTGGGCGCACCGAGTGTTGCGTGATTGCCTCCAACTCCCGCCGATGGGCCTCGCGGGGGCCCCTGCTGGGCCGCAAACTCTTGCGCCTGGGCCGCCTGCCTGGCCTCCAGCTCTGCCATCCGGACCTGCAATATTACAACCGTAACATTGAAACAATGCATAGGTAGCGAAAATGTGTAAAACCGGTGAGCGACCGATGAAACGAAGTTACCCGCATCGCCGCGCATGGAGCTCGACCGCCGAGGTGCTATGGGGATGTCGGTGGAGGTCGTGCTCCTTGAGCGAATCACCCTCGACCAACGGAGGACGGGTCGATCGCGGCGTTGGCCATCCGAACCGGCCGTCTTTGCTTCCCTCCTCCCAACCTCATCACCAGGTCAAGGTCCCGGGGGCGGTGGGTGGATCGAAGTCCTCCCCATAGCGCCGCTTGGCCGCCTCGGCGTCTTGGGTAAGCTTGGGGTGGACGCCGGCGTTCTTGTGCGCCTCGGGCCCCTTCGCCGGTCGTAGACGTTGGCCGGGTCGGGCCCCCCCGCCGTGAGTCAAGGCCCACCCCGCGTACTCGCCGACCTCCTGGTTTCCATGCGAAGCCGATCGCGAGGAGAACACGAGATGGTTAGAAGTGAAGAGATTTGAGCGCTTGAATAAAAATATCAACACAATCGTACCCATCTATCCATATACACCGGGAGGGGCACGCTGCCTTGGTGGTGTGGAGCGCCTTGCATCTCCAGGCGACACCTCCGACGGAGTCTCTTGTACGCGTACGTCTCGTCCAAGAGCCACTTGTCCACAATGGCCTCCCAGCAGTCCTTGTACTTGCTGCACCACTCCCAGACACATCCGCATGACATAGCAGAGGATTAATGGAAGTCCGCTTATTTTTTTATTGAAGAAATCTGAATAAATGCGTTCTCTACGAACCTGGATGTACTGCTCCCCGGTGAGGTCGGTCTCCCTCCGAGCATCATCTCCCTTGCTTCGTTCTTCTTCACCACCTTGCCAAGCACGTCGGCGTTGTAGGAGGTGATGCAGTAAACACGCGCCTCGTGGTACAGGTCCTTGAGTCGTTCTCGACAGACCCTGTCCTGCACTCTAGCGGCCTCCTCCTCCTTCCCCGCCTCGCACGTGAAGTAGTTACGCATACGTAAAAACATGTATCATTCAATTATTTAAGAAACATAGTATTCAAACGACGTGAAGTAATCCCGCATACACACTCACCCAAAAGTCCGTCTTGATCTTCCCGGCAAGTCTGCCCCTCGTTCACGCCAAGCGCGAAGTGGTCCCACGTCCCGGGGAACCTCCCTCACGTTGTTCCCGAGGTCCACCGGGCCGGGGTAGTTCTCTCTAATCGGCCAGCTCGATGCCATTGATATGGCGCGCCGCCCCCTCCGCTTACAATCTTCCAGTTACTGCACGAGGCATTAAGACAAATTGTTAGTTTGAAGTTCGATTTTCAACATGTCATATGAAGAAGTAGTGAAAATTCCGGCTCATTGAGAACTTACTGCTGATAAGGAGCAGTTTCGTCAAGGTTCAACAACACATAGAGCATGATAGTGCGCCACTCATCAAAGGACAAGTGCTTGTGGGTAGCTGCGCTTCCTCTTCCGACTTGCCCTCTGAAAAGGCTAAGGTTCGATGAACTCTCCTCGGCGTTGTAACGAGGGGTAGGATTGTGGACGCTCGGAAGTTTCTCAGTATAGTACGCCTGTGTGAAGGTCGACACCTCCTCCAGAATGTATGCCTCCGCCACGGAAGGCTCAATTCTGTTTTTATTCCCCGCATTTTCTCCGAAGTACCTTGAGAGCCCTCTCAATTGGATAGCACCAACGGAACTGCACGGGCCCCCAACCGTGCCTCGGCCGGGCAGTGCAAAATCAGGTGTTGCATGGACAGGAAGAAGCCTGGTGGAAATATCATCTCTAACTTGCGGATCAACGCAAAAAAAGACGCTCCGGATCAGCAATCGCATCCCGAGATAACTCCTTAACACAAAGGCGGGCGGAAGAAAAAGCTCAACTCGCCAGGGCCGCGCCACACGGGTTCGGGGAGGTATCCCCGAGTCATCGCAGAAGGATCCGCTCAATCCATATGTGGAAGTCATGACTCTTCATCCCCAGGACTTTCATAGTTTGCAAGTTCACTCCCCTACTCAGATTCGCCGCATACCCATCAGGGAACGATAACGTCTTCATCCACTGTAGCACTTCCTTCCTATCGGCCCTTTTGATGATGTAGTCGGCCGGGCCCTTTTTCCATCTCCTCCCAGGGCTAGGGGTCTCTATCACTAGCTTTGGTCTATCGCACAGCATCTCTATGTCAAGTCTAGCTTTAACGTTGTCCTTTGACTTCGAAGGTCCATGGATGTTGCGAAGAGTGCCTCGAGAGATATTCTTTTTCTCGTGTGCATTACATCGATGTTGTGTGGAAGAAGAAGATCCTTGTAGTAGGGGAGATTAGTCAAGCCCGATATATAAGTCCACATGTGTGTCCGACCATATCCAACAAAACCACCTTTCTTTTCATCGATTTTGAGACCAGCTAGCTCGGCAAGGACCTCTTCACCGGTCATAAACTTTGGGATGGGATCGGTGACTTGAATACCTTTCGTGAAGTGCTTTTTGTCTAGTCTGAATTCATGGTTCTCGGGCAAGAATTGACGATGTTTGTCAAACGAGGAATACTTGCCACCCTTGAGAAGCCGTGTGAATCGCACAAACCTTGCATGTTGGGCAAGGGAACCTCCCATGAACACACCATCCGCTGAATATGCCATAAGCCGAGAAGTCATGCATTGAATATAGGTACCACACGTGCATTGTAAAGTTTGTCTTTGTAGCTCGGTCGTGCGTCGCACCCCATTTTCCCAAGCATCTTGCAATTCATCCCACACCGGGCCGCATGAACACACCCATATTGTTGCCCGGATGCCCGGGTATTATCAGCGTCAAGAACAGGTGCTTGAGCTCAAACATGACACCAGGGGGAAGATTGAGAGGGATCACAAACACGGGCCAACAAGTGTACGGGGCCGCCAGTTGACCGTCTGGGTTGAACCCATCTTTCGCGAACGCTACACGTACATTTCGAGCCTCCATAGCTTTTTCAGATGCATATTATCGGTGCTTCCATGCATCACCATCCGATGGGTGTACCAACTTCTCGGGGGCGTATCTTTTGCCCTTCTTGTGCCATGTCATTTGTTTCGCGGACTCCTCCGTCATGTATAGCCGTTGGAGCCTCGATGCGAAAGGAAGGTGTCGTAGGACCATCTCGGGGATCTTGGACCGTTTCTTCCCGCCATCACTACATTCTACCTCCACATACCTAGAGGCTTTGCACTTTGGACAAGGCGTTGCTTCCTTGAGGTCTCCCCTAAAGAGGACGCACCCCTTTGGACAAGCATGGTACGAGTCATACGGCATCTTCAGTCCACGAAGAAGTCTCGTGACTCGTGACGTGTTCTTCGGCAGGGCGTGACCCTCTGGAAGCATTTTGCCAAGAACCCGACAACAGGGTGTCGGCCCGTCTCGACTAATGCTCAATTGGGACTTCAACGCTATAAGGCGTGAAATGCCATCCAGCTTCGTAAGCATTGTCTTCGTGAAGGGGCTCTTTGTGCCGCCTCCATCATCTCGTAGAACGCCTTTGCGGTTTCCTCGGGTTCCTCCTCCAATCCTCCATTGAACGTGCATCATGAAAGTCTGCCATCATGTCTCGCCATCCCAAAGATCTTGATCATACTCCTCGAGGAGGGGCCTCACCACGTCCTCTCTAATATGATCGACTTCGCCGTGGAAGATCCAAATGGCTATAGTTTGGGACGAATCCGTTGTTGTAAATATGTTTACCCATTTCAATCTTGACTCGCTTTTTCTTGTTCTTACATTTGCTTTGCCGGGACACGGCATCCGAACAGACCCTTTAGCAGCTGGGCCAAATGCATGTTCCAGAAAGCATCGGTCCCCTAACCCATTCAAGACTCTTACTTGCGGCCCGTGTACATCCACTCACGGTTATCCATCCTCTCATCATACGCCCATGTCGGCCGAGCCACAAAAGCGGCAATTGCATCTACACGGCGTTCCTACCATCTAATAGGTGAGGGGTAGGTCCTAATCCCACCGAGGATGCGTAGACAAGGTTAGCATCCATGCTCGGGTCCGCCCGAGCCGAAATTTCGGCCGACACCTCCCCTCGCTGTTCTCCCGATACACGTCCCCGCGGGGAGAGTGTGTATCCGAGAACAACGGGGAGGTGCTTTGCGAAATTCCGGCTCGGACGGGGCTGAGCATGGATGCTAACCTTGTCTCACGCATCCACGGGCTGTCCAAAAATGTGGACAATCCGAAAACGATACGGTCGCAGATATGCACAGATGCGCATACCAACGCCCGTATCTCTTTCGGACGGGAGACGCCTAACTGGGTCGCGCTATGTAAGACAACTACAAGGACGGGACGGACGTGATTCACACCTACGGGGTCGGTGGAGACGCGGTGCAGCAAGACCCGCCCACGAGGACGACCGGGTCGCCGAGTCCCTCCGACAGTCCTCCTACAAAACAAGGCCAAAAAAAGTTAGTGTCCACTCAAAATTTCGGCAAAGACCTCCCCGCGCACGGAGATACCCAAAACCCGCAAAAAACATGGCACGAAGGCCAACAACCACATGCATATACCGAGAATGGGCACGAAGGCCACCAACCACCAATATGGGCACGAAGGCCACCAACCATCAATATGCGCACGAAGGCCGCCAACCACCAATATAACAACCACCAATATGGGCACGAAGGCCACCAAACTATTTACTAACTACTACTACTAACCCTACTAACTACTAGTACTAACCACTACTAGAAAGATAGGGCTTACCTTGGCCGTAGAAACGGCAAGAGCAATGGTCGGCGACGACGACGTCGATCACCACAAAGAAGAACGGCGGTCGGCGACGGCGGCGTCGATCACCGCCGCGGCGGCAAGACCGGTCGGCGACGACGGCGACGACCGGGTCCGAGAGGCACTCTCTTCCTCCTCCTCCCCTTCCCCCTTCTTCCTCCTCCCTCTTCTTCCCTTCCTCCCTCTTCTTCCTCCTCCCTCTTCCTCTTCTTCCCTTCCCTTCCTCCCTCTTCCTCTTCTTCCCTTCCCTTCCTCACTTTCCCTTCCCTTCAAGGCCGGCCGCGGTCCGGCGAGGACCGGCGAGGGCGGCGCCGGCGGCCGGGCGACGCCGCCGCGGTCGGGGCGGCGCGGACGGCCGGCGGCGCGCGAACGGCCGGCCTCCGGCGTTAGGCGCGAGGCCGGATCCGCCGAGGATGGGCGGGCGGCACCGGCGGGCGGCGCGGCGCGGGCCGGGCCGGATCGGGCGCGCGCGGCGCGGGCGCGGCGGGCGCGGGCGGCGCGCCGGGCGGGGCGAGGTCCGGCGGGCGGGCGGCCGGATCCGGCGAGAACGGGCGGCGGCGGGGCGAGGTCCGGCGGGAATCGGCGGCGGCGGCGTCGCGGCGTGGCCGGGCGCGTGGGGAAGAATGAGGAAAATGGGTCCTCGGGCCCGATATATTAGGCGGCTTTGTCGAGTGCCGAGAAATGCGGCACTCGGCAAAGCTCTGTCATTTTATTTTAAAAACCCTACTTTGCCGAAAGTGCCACGCATCCGGGCACTCGGCATATTTGCCGAGTGCCACGAGTCCGGGCACTCGGCAAATCTTTGCCTTTGCCGAGTGTCCAATACGGCACTCGGCAAACTATGCTTTTTTTTTTTTTTTCGTCCCATTTTTTTTTTTTTGCGTTGGGACACTAATTACATGTCATGTTCAAATTTGGGAGAATTTCACGCTGTTTTGCTATATTTCATGATTTATTTTTATTTTCTTACATTTTCTTGACGACTCCAAATTTGAACTGCAGTACATGAAATAATGGACAAAGTGGTCATTCAAAAAATGTTATTCACGATGTTTGGCGTATGTTTAGGCTAAATCCAGGGACTACTTTGAAATTTCGAACATTTATGTGCTTGGGAACATGACGAGTCACGTCTTGGGAAAGTGTTTTTTAAAATCTATAAATTCCAAACGAAGTTTAAAATTCACGAAACTTGGCGTGGTGTCTTGTCATCTCATGGGGAAAAATTTTGGTTTGGAGCAATGGAAAAAAATTTTGAAAAAGTTTGGAGCAAGTTGTGACGTCCTGGATGGCTAAAAACCCAAACATCTCCCAAATTGTGAATATGACATGTAATTAGGGTACTAATGGCACACAAAAAAGAAAATGGGATGAAAAATAAAAAAATTCATGAAAATAGCAAAACGGTTTGTCCCAAATTGTGAATATGACATGTAATTAGGGTACTAATGGCAAAAAAAATATGGGATGAAAAATAAAAAAAAATAACGGTTTGCCGAGTGCCTTATGTGGCACTCGGCAAAAGAGAGTATTTGCCGAGTGCACGGAAGCACTCGCAAAGCGCGTTTGCCGAAAGTGCCTAACGTGAGACACTCGGCAAAGGTGACGGAGAGCGGGCCGCTTGGTCCTGTTATCCTTCGCCGAAAGTGTATTATTTTGCCGACGGCGCACACTCGGCAAAAAAGTATTATTTTCCGAGTGCTGTGCTTCGCCCGATCGCTAGGCACTTTCGGCAAAGATGGTTTTGCCGAGTCTTTGAGATTGGCACTCGGCAAAAGGTGTTCGTTGTTGAGTGTGCGGCTTTTTGGCACTCGGCGAACCTCTTGGCACTCGGCAAAAGACGCGGTTTCCTGTAGTGTTTCTGACAGCAAACTACAAGACACCAGGTAACATCTTAAAATAAAAACAAATGATTAAATGTTAAACCCTGACTGGCACCTATATTGGTATTTTTGAGTTCTGACAGCACAGCTTCATATCGTGCGAAACTAATATCATTGCCATAACGTATATTTTTGAGTTCAATATAACATAGCTAATCATCCCAATCTAATATGTTCTACAGCTTCCTTGAAAGTAATCAAGAGAAATTCTAAAAGTAGCAGCTAATTTATGCAATTATCGTGCGATAGGGACAAACAAAAATTGGAGGAGCAAAAATAAACTACCAGCTGTACCAACGCATCTCCAGGAAAGCATGCTTAATGAAGACTAATGTGGGTCTTATTGGGGATGAGCTTGATGGACCTGCAGTCGTCATGTTCGCCCGCCTTGTGGACCACATCTACTCGAGGTTTGCCGGCCGGGGAACTCTGACCAGCCTTCTCCAGGTTGGATTCGCCTCGCGCCGTCGCGTAGCCCTCGTGGGGAAGGAGGCGTCGCCACGACCCGTGTTGTGGGAAGGAGGGCGCGAGGGCCCGCTCTTCCCTTCTCACTGAGTCCGCGTCCACGCCGCGACGGCCCCAGTGGCGGTGCTGGGTGCGCTGCCGTCGAGCCGCTCCACTGGAGTTTCTTGTTGCTTGCTTGCCCTCTTCTTGATCCTGAAAGGAACAAAATGTCACAATTATTATCAGGAGGCCCTGCGTCGGGCGGGCGTACCCGCGGTGGACTCACATCCTCGGGGCGACGACCATTATCAACGGCGGACCTCCAGGCGGCGGGCCAACCTCAACTCTCCTGTCGCGGCGGGCCTTTACCCAGGCGGCGAGGACAGGGGTTGCGAGATGGAACGAGTGTACGGTGGTTAAACATGGTGGCCACCTCCGCGTCCGAGTCTCACGCCGCCACAGACACCGCCTCCGCGTCTAGTGCTCGTGCCACCGCGGACGTCGCAACGGCGACCAGGTCTCGCGCCGCCGCCGCCGCCGTGTCTGGGGCGCGAGCCGCCGCCTGCCTCATCTCCGGTCTTGATCTTACCGCCTTGGGAGAGAGGGAGGAAGTCCGACGCGTTGAGAAGAGGAGTTGAAGCCTCGCATCGGGGAGGGAAAAAGTCACGCATGTTAGGGGTGGGAGCGGTGGGGACTGGGGAGGGAAGGAAGAGCGCCGTGATTGGTGGGCTGAAATTGAGTTTGATTGGAGGAGGTTTCGCACTCCGTTTGCTCCCTTCCTTTCTTTTTATTTCCTTTCTTTTTATTTCCTTCCTTCTCACAACCAAGGGGCATAGCGCAGGGGATGATCTCATTTCTTTCCTTCCTTTTCTGTAGGCGCGGGGTGGGATCGCATGAGGCAGGCTGGAAGTACCGAGGGCCACATTCAGTTTCCTTTTTTTTTCTCCGACGTTACGAGGGAGGGGAGGGTATCGCACGGGGAGGCGGATTGGAAGCGGAAAGAAATTTTTACCGCACGAAAAAATGTCCCTTTTCCATCCTTTATAGGTAGTATATAAAGATATAAAGATATACATCCAACATACCTGATACAAACGACTTAAAAAAATCACTCAACTCATATAGTCACACTTGTGAGATTCAGGAGAGCTGAAATATTTTAGAGCATAGCGCGCTTCCGTATTGTTTGTGATTGTTAGGATGATATATGAGCAAAAATGACTGCATGTTTTTGTTTTCAAATGGTATCCTAAGTTATAATGGTGCAGTAAAACTTTTTTTTTTTTTTTTTTTTTTTTGAAAGCGAGCTCGGATCTCGTACTTCATTAAGAGAAAACGGATAGTTCAACGATACACGACCTTTGCACTTCCTATGGCGAGATGAGAGGGAATGAGCGCATGTAAAACACTAACACAAGAACTAAGAAAAAACACAGTTGAGCTACATAAGGTTAGGAAGATCGTTTAGTGGGGCGAGAGCACTACGAGGAGCGGCTGCAGCCCTCTGAAGCCCCAAGCAACCCAAGATCAAAACCTTTTGTTTCATCATATGAAAAGTGTATGTAAGCGAATATTAGCAGTTAATTTCATCCTGATATGACGGAGTTAATTGTTGCTAGTGATCATCCTCTAAATCTGGGATTCATTTTTTTTTCAAGTTGTGTTTTCTTTCCGTTTTTCAGTCAAACCCGGATTGGGCTAGAGCTTAGTCGGTCAATATAGCCCCATTGGCAAGGGTGAGTCTTCGGCGCCGACCGACCTTGGCGGGCAGCGCCCAAGGCTGCCGGGAGCCCGCCCCCGCGCGACGGACGGAGAGGCGAACGTCGGCCGACGCCGGAGGCGAAGAAGAAAGGCAGCGACGACGACGACTTCCCTCCCAAGGCGAGTTCCGGCGGGTTCGTGTCCACAGCGTTCCCCTCCCCTCCATCCTTCCTCCCGGTTGTCGATTCCGGCCGGCCGGCCCGGCCGCAGATCGTCGACATGGCGGTGGAGGCGGTTCGGCCGGCGGTGAGCTCGGCGGTGCCCGCCGCCAAAGCCGGGCCAGCCGGCCTCATCCGGCCGGGTACGGGTAGGCGGCGGGGGCGTGAAGCTCGTCCATGGCGGCGGCATTGAGTTCGGAGGCCGTGGTGGCGCGTCTGGGGTTAGGGTTAGGGAGAAGAAATGAGGGGGGGGGAGATCGACGCCGCCGGGCGCCCTAGGGCTCGCCGAGGCAGCGGGCGGGGGCGTCGGGTCCGGTTGGGACGGAGGAAGACAAAGAGGGCGTCGTCCGACCAGGCGGGCCTTGGGCCGTTACGTGGGCCTGCCTGGTCGACGTATAACACGCCCCATTGGCGGGCTCACTTGGTCCTCGACTAGACTGGACTAGGCCGTAGGAAGTAAAGTTTCAGTCCAAGCCCGAAGAGAAGCCTAACCCCATTGACCTTGGCTTGACATTGGCCCAGGACCCACTTTGTCATCCACTTTGGGCCGTGGAAATGTCATAGTTGATAGTTCCTGAAAATCCATTGACCAAGAAAATCAAAACCAAAATTTTAAATATAAAGGTAGTAGTAAAAAAACTATTATAGACATTAGTATCAGTCTTTTTTTAGGAAATCGTTTATAAACTATAGGAAAGCGGAATCTTCTGCTCGTTGACATTTATGTTAGGAAGCTTCTTTCAACTAGCCGCCTCACAGTTTTTTTTTTTTTTTTTTTTTTTTTTTTTTTTTTTTGAAAGCCGCCTCACAGTTATGTCACGCATGGTATTCTAGCGCAGCCATGGAGACCGTGGACCTGCTTCGAAGTTGAAAGTCGGAACTGACATACAATATTTGCTAAACATTCTTTTCTTCTAATATAAAGATGGGATATTTCATCAATTCTTTTATTTTAAAAAAAATGAAAATATCCATATCAGAACGGGTACACACACAAGTGCAGACTGTCGTGTTCTTTCTGAAACAGTCTTTACAAATTTGTGTTATTATGTCAGGAACAGCGAACAAGACAATCGACAGAAGAACCGCAGAATCTTTACCCGTCATAAACAGAATTGAGCATCGCAATAGCAAGTCGCAACCACCAGCAGAGGCACTGTTGCTGTCCCGACGACCAGCATGAGGCTGACTTGACGGCGAGCCGTTGTTGAAATACGCGGAGTATCTCTTTGCATTTGCCGTGCTTGACGAGTGATCTGTCGGTGAGCACTCAGCAGCACTTCAGAATTCAGAACTGTTGCATGCACGCACGCACCTTGTCATGAAAGCAAATAAGGCAAGCCCGGTAAACTGAACTTGCAGTGTACTCATCACCCCGATGTCATGCAGCTGTGTGTGTCAGGGTCAAAAATAGATCACAAGGAAACCATAATAAGCATATATAATAACAAAACAGTAAAATGTGCAATACTTGTCAAACATATCTTATAATATATATCAGTGGAGTGGAGTGGAGTACTGAAATCGTTGGAGTACTCACTGCCAGCTTATTAGTTGTTCCACGCCCGTGCTCTCCATGAGTTCTATCAAATCAAATTCAAACATAGAACAAACAAAAATTCAGAAAGATGGTGCCGCTACTGGAGATTTTCCTTTCTGCTATCCTAGGTCACATAGTCTCTAGATCTATAGATTTCATCGTCAGCAGGCGTGCCAAGCCACCAGCGCCGCACGACGTGGAGGATCGCCTCCGGAGGGTCCTGCTCCGGGCGCAGGTCATCGTCGACGAGGCCATGTCGCGGCAGCCCATCACGAACCAAGCCATGCTATGGCAGCTGGACGCGCTGACGGACGCCATGCACCGAGGCTACTACGCCCTTGACACCTTCAGAAGCCAGACGAGTCATCTTCACCAAGAGGAGGCCTCGTCCAGCAATGGCCAGATCACCGTGAATCATCGCCGCCGGCCTGTGGCTTCTGATTTCTTCAAAGTAGGTTCTGTAAAACATCTCTGTTTTTCCAGTGCAACAAACAATATAAAGGTTTCAGAAGAAATGCAGGAGGTGCTTGACCGTCTGAGCGCCATGATCGTTGATGCTCATGAGCTAGTTCTGTTCTTGGCGAGCAACAGTCGTCGCATTGACCGCCAGCCTTACAGCATGTATCTGCTCCTGGGCCACTGCATGTTTGGTCGCCAGATGGAAGCACAGCATGTCATTGACTTCCTACTGCACACACAGCATCCTGGTGTTGAAGAACCAGAGGTGGTGCCGATTGTCGGTCCCTTCAGGGTCGGGAAGAGCACCCTAGTCGCCCATGTCTGCAAGGATGAAAGAGTATGTGGTCATTTTTCAGAAATTGTGTTCTTGACAGACCATGACTTTGCATATGATGGGTTAGCAGCTTTCAGAGAAGGATTTGTGAAATGAGACAGCAAGATTGTGTCACGTCAAATTATTCTTCCAACAAAGATGGGACAAGAAGGAAATTGCTTCTTGTTGTGGAGGTAGGTGGGGATCTCGAAGAAGATGTATGGAACAGGCTGTACTCTGCATCTAAACACTGGATGCCCAGAGGTAGCAAGATCATACTTACAAGCCGGTCTGACAAGATCGCCAAGCTTGGGACAACACGGCCTCTAACTCTGAAGCCCCTGTCGCATGAGGCGTACTGGTATTTCTTCAGGACACTAGCCTTTGGGAGCGCAGACCCCATGTCACATCCGAGGCAGCTCACCAACTTGGCCATGGACATTGCCGCGACGCTTAATGGGAGCATGATCATCGCCAACGTCTCCGCCCGCATGCTGAGAGACAGCTTCAGCATCCATTTCTGGGTTCGCGAACTTCATGAGGTCGCAGTTCCAGAGACATGTCTCCAATTTTGGTAAGCACCCATACGACCTGCTGAACCAGAACAAACCAGTGTATTTTGGGAGGATACACAGGAGGTCTGAGCAGGTGGTTGCTTACCATCAGTATCATCGGCACTCTTCACAGCAGGATCATCATCAGGTTCCCAAGATCACCTTGCACGACGTGACTTATGGAGACGCAAAGCTTCCTGGGAGATTTGAAGCTCTGGCATGGAGGTCTCCAATACCACCCTATTATAACTACATTTATTCTTGTGAGATTCAGGAGCTGAAATCTTCTACAGGAAAGAGGAAGCGCTCCGCAAAAAACAGTGGTGTGCTTCCCTAGTGTTTGTGATTATTAGGCTACTATAGTACTATGAAAAAATGTGCACTTTGTCATAAGGTATCCCAAGTTATAATGGCATGGGAAAACTGTAAGGTAGAATACCAGAGTCAAAATGTTAAATGTACTGCTACCTGTGTCCTCATATGTAAAATTGTAAGTGATCACTAGCCGATAGCAGTTCATATCATCAGATGATGAAGCGTCTGCCACTGGTTTTTGTCCTTAGAGTATCCTCAGAATCTGTTTCCTTTAAAAAAAATGTGTTTACTTTCCATTATAAGTTCAACCTACTGGCATTTCAAAAACAGAGGCTCACTGGCCATGTTTTCAGCCAAACATGGCTAGGCTGTTATAGGTTTGGCCCAAGCCCGAAGACCAGCCTAAGGAGGATATGGTCCTGATCCATAACATAGAAAGGCCGACTTTGCCTTTTTGTTCCACAAGCCCAGTGACCTTGACATTGGCTCAGGACCCACTTGTGATCCACTGTCGTCTGTGGACATTTCATAGTTCGTGAAAATCACTTAATAATCCTAAAAATCCATTTATCAGAAATTCTGAGGAATGTTCTCGCTCTGTGTATTTTCTGAAACTAAATCCAGATGACCTTTGGGTGTTCTATGTTCATCCCTCTTGAACACTGATTTCAATGATTATTTTTCCTCCAAAAAGATGTGCGGCTTTTGGAGCAGATAAAATCAGCATGATCTTTTCATTAAGAAAAGGAATATAGTTCTAAACGTGATATACTCATTTCTATATAATCCCAAATCCAATGGACATATATTAGATAACTAAAATGAATTGATTTATCTGTGGATGCTTGATTCTTTTCTGAACTGTTTGTCCTCCTGGTTTGTTAATGATATATACATTCTTGTCTTTGCATCAGGAAAGATGATACTAGTAGGATGCTCAAAAGCACTCTATGTCTCTATATGGACAAAAGATGGCGGTATATCAATAGGTTAACTGCTGAAAGAAAAACAAAATTGTAGGAGTACCATTGATCCAAGAGTTGCATTACAAGCTGCTTTTGTATCATGTGGATTTAAGTGCCCGGAAAGGAAGTACAGTAGTATTTTATTTCAAGAGGCATTAAACAATCATTTTGATCTACAATATCTAGTACTATAAAAGTGATTATGCAAAAACAAGCACCAATAGCTTTAGCAGTTCAGATAAGCCATCATGCTAATTCATAAGAGAAGAGGAGCCTTAATCCATGATCTCAACCATAAGACCTATCACTTGGCTACAGAGGTGGTAATACTCTACTATATACTCATTTTTTTTAAAAAATGCAACATTAAGGCTCCTGTAGAGTGTAGAATCAGACAAATAAAATTTAATCCACTGCCTTAACATATTGTTTGGTGAAATGCACATTTTCGCTAAACTACACATTAAGGCTGCTAGAGAAAACTTAATGCCTACCCTTCTGTACACAAATATTACAAGTTTCACTACATGTCAGAGTCAATACCTATAAATTTCTGAAAAGGTACCAAATATTATCTGAAAGATATTGGGCATAGCATGTCAGAGAGCACCTTCTCCATGTCATCCAACCGTCAAGCCTTTACTGCATGACCATGTGCGTTGAGCATCTCAAAGACCTGCCAGTACCAATTCGTAACATTGCAACGATTTCCTTTCGTCAAACAAACAATTGAATCTAACTACCAGTACAGAGGAATTATGGATTTTTGGGACATGGAGCAATGCAACCAAGGGGAACTGCCAGACCTTCCAATGCCGCTTCCCCTGCGACGGGGCAGGGGAAACTCTCTGGCCTTCGATTGCCGCCTCCCCTGCGCAGGGAAGCTTCCGCCTTCACCTCAATCGGCAGTAGCGGTCCCCGGGAACTCCCCGGCTTCCAGTGCAGCTTCCGTTCCGGGAGCTGGGGACTGGGACGACGACTCCGAGGGCCGCCGGTTCTCTTGTGCCGGGACGGGGTGGCGCGGCGCCTCTCCTGAGACGGGGAAACGCGGCCGCCGTACCGCCCGCGGCCAACGGCGCCCCCGGGCCTCGCCGGAGAAGAAGAAGACGTGGCGGCGGCGGCGGCGGCGCCCGGGAGTTGGAGAAGTGAGCGGAACCCATGCAGAGGAAGGCGGTGTAGAACAGCGGGCCCATGAGGAGGCGTGGGATCACGAGAGGGGGGAGGAGGGCGCGCGGAGAGGAATGGTGGCTTAGCAGGCCGGGCGCCGGCGGCGAGGCTGCACGGGTGCTCGTCTTGGCCGCGCCGCGCGCCCATGGACAGAGTTGGCGCGGTTGGGAGTGGGGAGGAAGCTACGGCCGCAGCTCCGGCCGGTGTGGGTCTGCGTGGAGGCCCCCGGTGGAGACGAGGAGCAGAGATGGTCGGCGAGGCAGAGAAGAGGAGGGGATAAGATTCAGCGCTCTGGCTTCTAGGCCCACACGTCAGTGACTGACTTTGTAACCAAAGTTTCTTATCTTAGTACAAAATAGCATCCAAATAGGGACTGATTTGTAACTCAAACCATATGTGCAGTAATTCTTTCCAAAGTCATATGCTACCGAATTATGAGTAATAATTGTAATTTGATTAAAGCTGATTTTAACCATTTATTTTTTTCTTACTATACATTGTCAACTGCAAAAAAAAAGTCAAATATCACATTAAGGACACTTTGAATACAAATCTTTTTATGCAAATTGTATTCAAATTGAATATAATCTGACTGATTGTTATAAAAGAAAAACTTCCACCGCAAAATACAGCTATGATTCCTGGAAAGAGGTAGTATACATAGTCAAATGAATAGGCGTTGCTACAGTCAAATATAAATCAATCCATATATTTTGTTCCATATATAAAAAAACCATACATGATACATGTGATCTGCACTTAAAAGATCACTCAACCCATATATTTTTTGTTCCAATACAAACATGCCCCAAATAGCAAAGCCAAAATTTTGGACGGCAAAATCTTAGCAACAAATTGGTGCCCTCCATTTGGCCACCTAAATTAAATGAAATAAAATGGCTACGATACCAAATTTTAGCGCATAAGCAAATGACAGATAAATGGTCCAAGCCAAATTCTGGCTTGGCTACCTTGCATATATTTTTTCACAAACCAAACACAAGACAAAAGAGGGGGGGCCTCCACCTCTTGCCTCTTCCAGTTACAAGAAATGCAATATAATGTAAGTGTTGTGCCCCCACTTATTTTTGCACAGAACTAGGAATCGCAAATAGATAGATCACAGATACAACACATTAGGCATTTAACAGAAACCAGTCTGATATATTTTTTTCATTTCAGCTTGCAGCAAAGGGAAGAGAACAGCCGTAATAAGAACATAACAACCAGATTCGACCGTTCCGGACAAGTGATTTGTTTTGTTTTCTCAGTGGGTCTTGACGCTTGAAACCCTGCAGCTATTTGCTCCGTCTCAACCGTATTTAAATTCCAACTGTCATCGAGAAGAATAACACAATGAGGGGATAGGAAAACAGGAATTCCAAAAGGATAGGAAAAACACACTAGGCATATATATGACAAAAACACAATCTATTTGCATGGTTTTTCGTGTCATCTTGCAGCGAAAGCAAGAACACAACCTTAATAGCACAAGAACCGGATTCAGCCATTCAGGGACAAGTGATATGCTTTGTTTCTTCTCGTTGGGTCCTGGAGCCCTGCACTGCACATTTTTGTCCATCTCAACCGTCTCTCATTTCCAAGGGCAATTTGATAAATGCAAGATGGTGAGAGAACTACACTCAATCTTGTATCCGAGATTCCCAGAGTTTTCCCGATACAGCCTTTCAGGGATGCAGCAAACAAGTGTCGTGATCTGATCTGTGGACAATGGGACACACTCACTACTTCAAGGAAATGAAAGTATCCAAACCTCTCAGTTGGTACCAATTCTAAGCTTCATGATCACAGGCATACAAACTGGTTGTAGAAATTGTTCCAGGCTTGATAAATTCCTACAATCTGTAATTTCTACATCGGTCAGGGACAAGAAAATGCTAGCAGTGGCTCCACTAGTGGCCTCACCATGTAAGATGTCAGAGCATAGAGGTTCTGAATCTCACTACCAGAGAGGGACAAGAACTGATCTTGAGCTCCTGCAGTAACCCAACATTCCACATTTCCAGTTCGATGGATTCAAGGGGGCAATTTGATAAATGCAAGATGGTGAGACAACTACACTCAATCTTGTATCCTAGATTCCCAGCGTCCTTTAGATACAGCTCCTTTAGGGATGGGGCAAACAAGTGTCGTGATTTGATCTTTGGACAATGGGACACACTCAGTACTTCAAGGAAATGCAAATCTCCGAACTTCTCAGTTGGTACGGATTCTAAGCTTCTGCAATTGGAAATTTCTATGTTCTTGATGATAGGCATATAAGCTGGTTGTAGAAATTGTTCGAGGTTTGATAAGTTTATGCAATCTGCAATTTCTACATCAGTTACAATCGAGTTTTGTGGATGAAACCATCTTGGAAGCGATTCACCATTATAGTTTCTGAGCACAAATTGACTCTTCTGTCCTCGGTCAGTTGCACCTTTAAGATTACCAACTGAATGTATACGAGAAAATTGACATTTGGCTGATTCGAATTTCTGCATATTGATCAGCATACCAAAGTCTGGAGGAATGTCATCAATCTCCCATTTCTTAGCATAAAATATCTGCAAGTTATAGAGGCAACAGAATGTTGAAGGAAGACTCTTGCAAAGGCTAGTGCCGAGGATTTTAAGGCACCGAAGTAGCTTCATATTGCTAATACTACCAGGTAAGCCCCACTTGGAGATAGAAGAACAGACCATGACACGCATGCACGGAAGCTCATTACACCATTTCTCCATCACAGTATTACCAGTTTCACTCTTTAAAGACAGGTAGCAAAATAGGGTGCGCAGCTTTCTATGCTGTGCCATGTCATGCTCCAATAAGTCAGAACACTGAACATCTCCGCCTTTGAGCACTGACAGATGGCGGACATTCTGTGGGACCTTAGGAAGATCATTTTTTTCTTTTACTATAAAGCATTCGTCCTTTGAAACCAGTCGTGCCATGTCATGCATCATATCATGTATTACATACTTCGTGTGGGACCGTGGATATTTCTGGAAAAATGACAGATGTACAAGTTCTTCAAAGTACTGACCACCAGTATGATAAAGTGAAATGTTAGGGTGATGTTCCACTAAGCCTTCTGCCACCCAAATCTCCACTAAATCCTCCTTGTTGAATGTGTAATCTTTTGGGTACACAGCACAGAACGAGAAGCATCTCTTTAAATACAATGGTAAATACAAGTAGCTCAACCAAAGAGACGGCAAAATGTCAGTCTCCCCTTGTTGAAGCTCCCACAGTTGACTCCTGAGAATCATATCCCAATGTGCTACATCAAGGCTCATTCCTAACAGCCGTCCAAGTGTTTTTGCAGCTGAAGGAGAGCCTCTCATCTTTGGGAGTATTTTCTCCCCAATCCGTTCCAACTCAGGATAATTGTTGAAGCTATCAGATCCAAACACACAGAGTTCGAAGAACTTCCGGAAGCTATCATAGTTCAAACCCTCTAATGGAAAGGGATCCATAGTACGAACTACATCAGCAACCTTTGGTGACCTAGTGGTGACAAGCATCATGCTTCCCTGAAGTACATTCCTAAAAGGTGCACAGAAGCGCTTCCAATTAAGCTCATTTCCATCCCACATGTCATCAAGGATAAGTAAAAATTTTCTAGAGTTCAGGCTATCTGCAAGAGCAGCCTGAAGAAAATTCAGATTATCATTTTTTGGCACTTGCCTAGAAGAATGTTCTAGGGTTTCTTTAGTTAACCTCTTGACATCAAAATCATCTGAGACACAAATCCAAATTATCAGGTCAAAGTGACCTTTCACTTTTGAATTGTTGCAAATATCTTGAGCCAGGGTGGTTTTTCCAACACCCCCAATTCCAACAATTGGCAAAACTGGAACAGTTACTGTTGCTTCATTAGTATCATTGGTAGCACAAATTTGGTTGTCTGGCGATGAACAGATCGCACTTCTTTTTCTCTTGTGTCCAGAAGGACATGCACTATTATTGGTTGGTACACCAAGCAACCTGATCAACTTAATCTTTTCCTGATCACGGCCAAAAATCTTTGCCTCAGTGGGGAAAGAAGTGGTCTCAGGCCTATATGATTTGTCAAACTGTGGAACTGCTTGAAGTAAGCCCATTTTCTCGAGGTGTCCAAAAAGATGATTGAGTCCCTCCTGGATATTGCTAGAAGTAAGCCCTGTCACCATTTTCTCGAACTTTGGAATTGCTGGAAGTAAGCCCTGTATCTCAACCTGTTTGGAGAGATTATTAAGCCTCTTCTGGATACCAGTCACCTTGTTGAAGCTATCTTGAGCGACCTTCTGAAAGAATACAAGTGCTTCCACTGAGATAGCATTGCCCTCTACAGAAACCTTTGTCTCATACCATTTGAACTCATCTAGAAGGTCTTTTGCATCATACGCTACATCTTTGAGTCTTGGAAGGAGGTCAGCCACAGAATCATGATGGATCCTCCACTCTGCTCGATCAATGAGGTTGTACATTGCTGGTAGAGTATCACTAAGGCATTGAAGGTCACTATGCAACTGCATTACATTTCCATAAAGGTTTTCCTTTTGTATTTCATTCAGCTGAAGTTTTGGAGATGAAATGACCGATGTCACCCACTGGAACAAATTGGCGCACTCATTCAGGCCAATAGTGGCGCTGCTAGTCTTTGGTATGCTGATCGTGTTCACATTTACTTGACTCTGAAGATTTGATTTTCAATGTTAGTAAAAGGTACAAATAAGATATTGCAGTTAAGACGTCAAATATGTCTCATTTTTGTTTGTCACAGAAAAGAAGAGTGCATAAACCCCAGATATCCTCACCAACCCTATTATCAGCACTCAAGACAGGTTAAGCCAAGCCAATTGGCTTACCACACTCGTAACTCAGGGGTGCTCCAGCCAACTGGAATCCCAAGTTATAGCAGATTTGGTTCTAGGTTGTTAAACTCTTTGTTGGTTTGGGTACGTAGAGAGCACTAGAAAAACATCAGTGTACTTCTTGCTAGCTAATTTAATATTTTGATTATGTAGATCAAGCATAGGCCTAGGCTTATATTTTTTCTATATTAATAGAAATAGGCATTTTTGGTGTAAATTCCTTGAAAAAGAAAAGGAGTCAATGTATCAAGTTCTGATACTTGAAAGGTGGACGGCTGAAAATGATGAGGGCACTAGCCAGATTCATCAGCCATGTATTGTTTTGTGAGTATGTCTTTCGAACTCACAACTGAAATAACCATGTTCACTAATTAAGAAGTTGTGTTGCAGCATCAAGGACAATATTATTATGTCATTGACCTCAATAGTCTCCGTGAGGCTAGCCAATTCACAGAACTATATAGGAGTAGGAGAGTTTCAACGGCATAAGGGCAGCTGATATATGGTGTCATCTGGGTCCTATAAATTGCAAGAATTCCACGTGTCCAAATTAGTGAGCAGCTTGTCATTATGAGGGAAAATTTCTAACGACAAATAAGGACAATTGCACTCAACTACATAAAACAGGACACTAATTAAGATCAGAAAAAAAGGAAGCATGATTGATTATTTTGTATCAGACATGCACATTGATTTCGACACTTACAAAATTAAGTGTGGAGAAGCGCTGATGCACATTGAGAGATCATACCTGTTCTAGTGCTTCTAGATCTTGAACTATGCCCATTGAAGTAGGCCTTTTCTTTGATGCTGGTTCCAGGCACATCAGGGCTATAGAGATGCATTTTTCCACTTGTTCGATATGCATCGGTGCCATATGTGTGGATTTTCTGTTCCTCCAACTTCCAACTACCTAAACATTTGCATTAGTATTTTAAACAAAAAACATTTGCATAAGTCAGCTGGTAGGAAATTATGGTACGTAGTACTGAATAATCTTACCTTGTCTGTATAGTGCTTGAGAGACATTGCAGTTCTCTCACCGATACCAGGATAGTCCCTACAACCTGTGATTATCTCTATGATTATGACACCCAATCTGAATATATCTGCCTCAAAGGAAATAAATTGCTTTTCTATGCATTCTGGTGCCATATATCCACTGCAGAAGAATTTAGCATAATCAGCGGTAGAAAATAGTAAAAAATTGAAGCTCTGGCAAGATGCATAGCTTACAGCGTTCCAGCAAAGTTTGCAGTGACAGTTCTGGATTTTTCTTGACCCAAAAGCCTTGACAAATCAAAATCCCCAATTTTCGGCATCATCTTGTCATCCAACAGTATATTTTGAGGTTTGAGTTCCCGGTGAATGACGTTTATCATGAAGATAATGCAAACCTCTACAAACTCCCCTAATTATCATGTATCTCTGTTCCCAATCAAGGACCGAGGTGTGAACTGTAGAGATAGATCAACAAACAGAAAAATATAATTGAAATTATCACTGTAGCTATTGATAAAATGACACAGTTGAGTGTGTGTTCTAAACTTCTAATCAGGTGAACTTTGGAAAGGAAAGAAAAAAGAAGATCTCAGTATTGTATTTTAACATACTAGAAACATACTTGTCAAGGCTTCCATGACAAAGAAATTCAAAGCACAACAAGCATGCACATTTTTCAACCATAACATTTTTCCCACTATATTCCATCAGTTGCTTCTTGGTTTCGACACAGTAACCTACAAGCTGTATGACATTTTGGTGCCTGGCCTCCTTAAGACAACTGATCTCATTCTCGACTCGATTATTGTCCAGTAGATGTTTATCAAAAATCTTCTTTACAGCAATAGTTTTGCCGCTCGAGAACTCCCTTCATAGCACGTAGGTAAACCTTTCGTTATCTTTCCATTGCCATCAGTTGAAATTGGAGTGAAAGAAGAATGTCCATACCCTGTATACGACTCCATACCCACCCTCGCCAAGTACTCGTTTAGTGGAAAACCCCCCTGTGATTTCTTTCAAAAAATCTAGTGGCAAAGATAATAATGGCTCTGTTTCTGGATCCTGCAGCCTTTTCTCCAATTTTTTCTCCAACTTTTCACGTTCAATAGCTCCACTACCCATTCCTGATTACTCAAGCACTTTTATAGAAAAAAAAAAATGTGGGTGCTTGAACTTGCGAAACAATTTCACACAAATGCATGCAGCAGAACAAGAAACAAGCCCTCTCGTGGGCTATCAAATTGATATGAGCTGTTTTAATGTTTTTTTAAAAAAAGAGCTGTTTTTTATGAATCAATATAAGTGTATCGAAATGAATGAGGGAATAATTCTTGTCGAGAATAAAAACGGTAACTTCTAATAGATAAATCACTTTTGGTACTGAAAATAATTCAAAAAAAATCCTTTGTATAAGTGTAACAGTAATGTATTACCAAAAAGTTTACAAGGTTACCATAAAGAAAATACACAGTATATATAATGATTATTGATAAGAGTTATAAACTCCTACATATATAGGATGAAAACAGAGCAAGTGAGCAACCATGAAAAATGCAAGAGCAAGCAACAGAAACATTGCTTGCTAGTGAACAAAAATGGAAATCAAATTTTAGGAGAGATGGACTGACCTCTTATTGAGATGTATAGACAGAAACTATGAAGACCGGATAGGTCACAGGTAGGATCAGCTTCAACAAAGGGAATTGCCAGAAGACAGCAGGGGATGAATACATTCCCATCCTCTCCCACCCTTTTTTTTATATTTTTGCTAATGATTAGGTAACAAGAGCACTACGCCTCAACAATCCAAACTACCCCATCTACAAATTAATAACAGTAGCAGTGCAGTGGTTAAAGCAGAATATATTGGCAACATTTAACAGGAAAACAATGTAATAACAACTGGAAAATAGTAAACAAATTAACAACTGATGCTTATTGGGTTACTTCTTAGAACTTGATTACCTTTTTATGTGCCTGATGATGTCAACCAAGTGTTGCTTGTGATCTGTGATGGAGATCAATGAGTAGCAGATCTGATTTAGTATTGGCTCGCTACCAGGATCGAGGGCACACTCACCTCACCTGTATGTGGTTTGTTGGGAGAGAGGGGAAAAAAAAAAAAAGATAACTAGTAAAGACGAAAGGAAAGCAGAGATGCACCTTATAACCAAAACCAAAGTAACAAGACTGTACAATAGCAAACAAATACAACACTGGTGTTTGGTGATGTCTTGTTTGATTACCTTTTTCTGTGTTTGGTGTCAATCAAGTGCGAACTGTGTTGGAGATGAGTAGCAGATCTGATTGATGACTTGCTAGGATGGCATGCTCCCCTGTGGTAATTTGTTGGGAGAAAAATCAGAGTACTAGTAAAGACGAAAGGAAAGTGGAAATTACAAAGCAAGAGAGTTATCAGCTTACGGCTTACTGGCTCAATCGCGGGGATCTACATGTTACTTCAATGGTTTTGCTACAACACTTGCAGTCAGTGAGTTTCCAAGCATCTGATTTGCGTCTATATTGATTATGCCGAAAGCAGACTCTAGTAAGGAGGAAAACAGAGAGGCTTGGTGGGTAGCTAGATCGATTTGTGTCTCAACTTTATCCGGAGGCTTTTATGTAAAGTGAAGCTTCCTGGAAGTGCCCTAGTCAACTGCCCTGTCTTTCCGTGTATCCTTTTCATTTCCACTAAATTAATTAATTAATTTATTTTCAGCCTACAGAAATTTCCACCCTGATGTGACGTTACTACAGTCATGCATGGATCCCATTGCCCACTAAGACATAATGATGCAGAAGCAGAAATCATTTTGTACTCATCAATCATCCAAGGGGACAACCAACAGTTAAAAAGGCCGAAGCTACAGTTGGTGGTTTACAGGCTCGATTTTGGTGGACATGTTTCTTTACATCAATGGTCCTGCTAAAGCATTCCCAGTGACCTGCCAAGCATCTGATGCTTACAAAAAGGATAAGCCGAAAGAAGAGGAGAACAGAGAGGCAGGCTTAGTGGATCATTTTTGTGTCTGAACTCTACCTGGAGGCTTTATTGTAAGCCTTTAATTTACAAAAAAGTGCCTTCGTGCATTGGATCGGGCCAATTTTCACTGAATGTTGTTAGCTTGGTGGAAGTGCCTTAGTGCGGTCTTCCGTGTATCCTTTAATTTCCACTGGATTAGTTTACATTCAGGCTAAAGAAATTGCCACCTTACAACTTTGCGACTTTGCGAGCATTGGATTGGATCCCATTGGCATTGCCCATTAGAAATGATGCAGAAGCAGCAGAAACTATTTTTTACTCATCAATCATCAAAGGGCACAATCAAATCTCCACCCAATTCGCAAATAGGAAGAGAAATAAACAAACCTCCAAGCAAGACTGAGGTTGACGCCGAACCTGACAGCACCAATGACGTCGTCGCCGCCGCTGGCCACAGCGGTCGTCTCCAGTCCAGGACCGTCTTGGAGGTACAGAACCCACACGGCCGGCGCCCACGCCGTAAAGCACGCCAAGAAACGCGTCACCGGCAGGTCGGATGGCGAGCAATCTCGCGGCAAAACAACTCCCCACACTGGACCGACTGGATCTACATCGACCGCCATTGCCATGGCCCATGGGTGAACTAATCCTCAACTAGTAGTCCTACTTAGGAGCTACTAGCGGCCCTAGTGTGTTCGCCGGCCGGACGGCGAGGTCCGGCCGGGGTCCCCGCTCTCTCTGGCGCCGCCGGGGAAATCAACGGACCCGGCCGCTTGTTACCCGTGTTTGTGTTGAGTTGGGCCAAGCCCGGTAGACGTTCTTGAGCCCAATGGGCCTAAGCTTGGGGCAGCTAGTGGGCCGGCCTGTCACCTGACACAACTGTTGCAAGAAATCAAGCATTTTTTGCTCAAAAAAAGAAGAAATCAATCATTATATGAGCGTTTTCTCTTTCTCTCAACACCCAAGATCTGAAAGACTGCAGCGTTTTCTCTTTCTCTTGCCAGACTATGCGACAGTCCATCCCCACGACTGCACCCACAACGTAACTCCGGCACGCAGATATGAGCGTCACATAGACTGGGTCGTGCACGTGCTAAAGAAATGACATGCTAACAAAACTGTCATATACAAAATTTACTGACAGACACTACATGGGTAAAGAGCAGTGCACCTTTAACAGAAACAAAGTATGTAGTAAAAACAACTGCAGAATAGCAAACAAATATAACACCATGGGAGCCTCTAAAATGAAATTCACATAGACTGACTCTGATGTTTGGTTATGTCTTACTGTATTTGATTACCTTTGTGCTCATCTGAGATGCAGAGTCTAGTCTAGCTCTGGCACTCTCCAGGTAAATATTATAGTAAACCGAACACACAACAAAACTAATGGAGGGTGCGAAGCTCTTTTATGTTGCAATCTTACAAATATTATTGTAATATAGTGCATTAAGTCACAATTATTGAGATAATAAAAAAGTGCTTAACCGGAGGGTGCAACCATCATGCATGTCTGTGTTCTGCCCCACTTATTTCACAAGGAAAACAGACATTGCAAATTAAAAGATAGGAATAGCACACTAGGCATATGAAAAAAACACAATATATCAATGTTTTCTTCGTGTCATCTTGCAGCCAAGGGAGGAGAACACAGCCCTAAGAGCATAACATCTGGATTCAGCCATTCAGGGACAAGTAAAATGTTTTGTTTGTCCTTGTTGAGTCTTGAAGCCCTGCACTGCACATATTTGCTCCATCTCAACCATCTTCAATGTTCACCTGCTGTCATCAAGAAGACAACACTGTGAGGGGGAAAAAGTTTATTCTTCTATAAGAGAAAATGTACGACTTCCATGAAACTAACTCACTGAAGCTAAGACATACATATGATCTAACTCATGAAAACATCACATATAGAAACACTCACAAATGTCCTAACATACTGTAACTGTAACCATAGTTTATACCGCAAGCAAGTGGCATACCTTTTAAAAAAGAAATTTTCTACAATAATTGGGGAAAAATTAGATGGCTCACATCGATCGAGAGCGGCCGATCCGACGGCTACAAAGGCTGTAGGCAATGAGAGTCAAAGGCATGGAGGCAAAAATTGCCTCCTGTTGTGTCTATGACAGTGGGCCATAGGAGCAAAAATTGCCTCTTGTTGCCTTCGCAAAATGAAGGGATTAAGAATGAGCGTTAATTGCATTTTTGGAGTTCTTTTTTTGATCAAGGGTACAATGGTAACTCTATAAATATAAAAGTAATAATGTTTTTGAGTACTTAGGATGTATATGATTCAAGTATTATAATCAGATGAATATAGTCTCTTTTTTTTAAATGTTCTAGGGTTCGTCCGTTCGCCATGCATCTTCACCAGGAGAGATAGGAAAACATAAATTAATTCGAATTGTTGAATGTAGATCCATTGATGCATACAAAATTAATTCATGTAAAAGTAGCTCCGATGTCACCCACCACCGATAACAGGACCGGTCCACGGCGGCAACAATTCGAATTGGATCGAACCACTTCTTCTCATCCTCGGCAGCGGCCATCTGCAGATTGGATCAAACTAACAAACTTGATGTATCCTGTGCGGGGGGGCAGCGGTGGCAGTGGCAAGGGCAAAAAAACGCTGCCATCAGACCGCCGGCCAGCTGCGAAGACGAACAGTTCTGGAAGAACATAGGGCGATGCTGCCGAGTGCGAGGGGGAGTCGGGACGATGGCGTCGTGCTTGCTGGTCCGGGAAGGGGCGCGGCGTGTATTGATAGGCAACCAAAATTACCAGCGTACCCTTTATGATCATAATTAATATTTTGTGGAGGCAATGTAAGGCAACGCGAGGCAATTTCAAGTACCGTAGAAGGGCTCTTTAAAAAATTATGTCATTCTGACGAGCCCACTTTCTCATGCAACCAATCTAGAAAGGGCAGAACATTGTGCCTTTGCACAGTGGCTGGTCAATTTCCTTCAACTCTGGGCAGTAATCAATATATACATTTTCTGTGTGTGCAATTGCATCTGGTCCACCGATTGATTTAAGCTTTGGACAACAAAATATCTGCAAAATCTGAAGTGATTTGAGATTACTGCCCCACAGGTGGCTTGGAACGGAGAATATGCATTCACAATTAGAAATCAGCAGTGACTTGAGGGAGGTGATGTTCTCCAGGCAACTGGGAAACCAGGCAGAGAAATCCCCACAACTCCACAACTTGAGCTTTTGGAGGGACGATAGTAACAACATTCCACTTCGCCAGTCGACACTAGGACAATTTATAATCTCCAAATCCTTCAGAAGAGGAAAACTTCCCAATCTATTAGCTGGCAGGGATTTGATCATTGGACAATCAGACAAACTCAATACTTCAAGGAAATGAAAATCTCCAAACCTTTCAGTTGGTCCCAATTCTAAGCTTCCGCAATTGGAAATTTCTATTTTCTTGATGATAGGCAAATAATCTGGTTGTAGAAATTCTTCGAAGTTTGATACATTTCTGCAATCTGTAATTTTTACATCAGTCAGGGACAAGAAAGTGTTATCAATGGCTCTGCTTCTAGCCTCACCATGTAAAATGTCAGAGGATATAGGTTCTGAATCTCTAATAACTGTCAGAGAGGGACAAGAACTGATCTCGAGCTCCTGCAGTAACCGGAGATTGGACATTTGCAGTTCAATGGATTCAAGAGGGCAATTTGATAAATGCAAGATGCTGAGAGAACTACACTCAATGTTGCCTCCAAGATTCCCAGAGTTATTCAGATACAGCTTCTTTATGGACGGGCCAAACAGACGTCGTGATTTGATCTTGGGGCAATGGGTCACACGCAGATCTACAAGGTAATGCAGATCTCCAAACCTCTCAGTTGGTACCGATTCTAAACTTGGACAATCACAAATTTCTATTTTCTTGATGACAGGCAAATAAGCTGGCTGTAGAAATTGTTCGAGGCTTGACAAGTCTTGGCAATCTCTAATATCTACTGTCAGGGACGAGAAACTGCTGTCAGTGCTGCCGTTACTTGGAATCTGGGTTGAACCCTCAGAACATGTTATGCTCCTTGTATTGTTCCGATCCTCAAACCAAAGTGACATTATATTTCTCGAGTTTTGTGTTTGAAACTGTCTTCGAAGATCTGTACTGATGCTTCTTGAGAAGAGTAATTCCCTTATTTGATGTTTGACAGTTGCACCTTCACGAATAACCAATGAATTTTTCTGATGAAATTGATATTTTGCTGTTTCAAATTTCTGCAGATTGATCAGCTTAACAAAACCGCTAGGAACGTCATCAATCTCCCATTTCTTAGCATAAAATATCTGCATGTTATAGAGGCAACAGAATGCTAAAGGAAAGCTCTTGCAAAGGCTAGAATCGAGGATTTTAAGGTACCGAAGCAGTTTCATATTGCTAATGCTACCTGGTAAGCCCCACTTAGAGATAGAAGAACAGACCATGACACGTATGCACAAAAGTTCAGTGCACCATTTCTCCATCACAGCATTACCTGTTTTGCTCTTTAAAGACAGGTCACAAAGTAGGGTGCGCAGCTTTCTATGTTGTGCCATGTCATGCTTCAGCAAGTCTGAACACTCAACACCTCCGCTTTTAAGCACCAACAGATGGCGAACACTCTGAGGGATCTTAGGAAGATCATTTTTTTCTTTCACTGTAAAGCACTCGTCTTTTGAAACTAGCTGTGCCATGTCATGCAACAAATCATGGATTACATACTTCTCCTGGGATCGTGGATATTTCTGAAAAAATGACAGACGTGCAAGTTCTTCAAAGTACTGATCACCAGTGTATTGATGTTCTACTAAGCCTTCTGCTGCCCAAATTTCAGCTAAATCTTTCTTTCTGAAAAAGTGATCTTTTGGGTACACAGCACAAAATGAGAAGCACCTCTTTAAATAGAATGGCAAATACATGTAGCTTAACCGAAGAGCCGGCAAAATGTCGGTTTCCTCTTGTCTAAGCTCCCACAGCTGACTCTTCAGAATCCCATCCCAGTGTGCTAGGTCAAGGCTCATTCCTAACAGCCGTCCAAGGGTTTTTGCAGCCAAAGGAGAGCCTTTCAACTTTGGGAGTATTTTTTCACCAACCCGTTCCAACTCAAGATAATTGTTGGAGGTATCAGATCCAAACACGCAGAGTTTAAAGAATTCCCGAAAGACATCATCATTCAAACCCTCTAAAGGAAAGGGATCCATTGTATGTACTACATCAGCAACCTTCATAGACCTAGTGGTGACAAGCATCATGCTTCCCTTAAGTACATTTCTAAAAGGTGCGTAGAAGCGCTTCCAATCCATCTCATTTTCATCCCACATGTCATCAAGGACAATTAAGAATCTTTTAGAGTTTAGGCTATCTGCAAGAGCACCCTGAAGGAAATTCAGATTGTCATTTTTTGGCACATCCCCAGAAGATTGCTCTATGGCTTCTTTAGTTAATCTCTTGACATCAAAATCATCTGAGACACAAATCCAAATTATTAGGTGAAAGTGATGTTTCACTTTTGAATGGCTGCAAATATCTTGAGCCAAGGTGGTTTTTCCAACACCTCCAATTCCCTCAATTGGCAAAACTGGAACACTCGTTACTATTGCTTCATTATTATCAATGGTAGCATAAATTTGGTTGCTTGCTAATGAACCGGCTCCACTTCTTTTTCTCTTGTGTCTAGAAGGACCAACGCTGTCATTTGTTGGTACACCAAGCAACCCGATCAGCTTATTCTTTTCGTCATCACGGCCAAAAATCTTTGGTTCAGTGGGGAAAGAGGTGGTCTCAGGCCTAAATGATTTGTCAAACCGTGAAACTGCTTGAAGTAAGCCCATTTTCTCGAGCTGTCCAGCAAGATGATTGAGCCTCTTTTGGATATCAGTCAAGTTGCCTTGAGTGACACTGTGAAAGAACTCAATGACTGGTTCCACTGAGATTGCACTGCCCTCTACTAAAAGCTTTGTCTCGTACCATCTGAACTCATCTAGAATGTCTTCTGCATCATACACTGCATCTTTGAGTCTTGAAAGGAGGTCAGCCACATAACGGTCATGGATCCTCCACTCTGCTCGATCAATGAGGTTGTACATTGCTGGTAGAGTATCACTAAGGCATTGAAGGTCACTATGCAACCGCCTTAAATTTGCATGAAGTTTTTTCTTTTGTATTTCATTCAACTGAAGTTTTGGAGATGAAATGGCCGATGTGACCCACTGGAACAAATTGGCGCACTCATTCAAGCTGTTAATGGCACAGATAGTCTTTGGTATGTTGACTGTGTTCACATTTACTTGACTCTGAAGATTTTGGTTTCCCCTATCCTGGATGAACAGTGGATATTGAGAATTAGAGAAGTATATCTTGTGGTCAGATTTTCAATGCTAGTAAAAGGTATAAATAAGATGTTGCAGTTACGACATCAAATATGTCACACTACAAAACACGGATACTTCAGGGAACACGCGTATCGCGTATCCGATACGCGTCCGATACGGATACGCGTTTGATACGTATCGACGCAGTATCGATTTTTTATTATTTTTACAAAATTCGGATACGCGATTTCTGATACGTATCAGCGTGGGATACACGTATCCGCGTATGTGGATACGGCCCAGCCCAACAACAGACCAATATCCCACCCTCTGTCCCTGTCGCCCTAGCCTCATCCCGTCCTCACACGCGCGTTGCATCCCGCCCGCGCCATCTCCACGCGTGGGCGACCCCAGCTTCGCCCGCCGCCCGGCCACCGGCGACGAGCCACTGCTCGCCCGGCGGCGAGCATCCGTCCGGATCCAGCCGTCCCTGGTCCTTGCTCGTCACTTTCAGCCTGCCTGTCCCTGCTCGTCATCGGTCGCGGGCCGTCCCTGCTCGTCACCGCACCGGCCAGGCGGCCATCCCTGCTCTTCACTCCTTGGATGGAGCTCCAGTGGGCGGTGAGTTGAATCCCGTCCCCATTCTCGATCTGCACATACTTCATCTTCTTCCCAGTAAATCAGCAAAGCTTCAGTTAGTGATTAGGTCCTTGTTGCTTTGCTTGTATGTAGTAGATGGCGTCTCCAAATTTGAGCAGTGCTGCTAGTGGAAATGAAAGTGGTAGCGTAGGATTTGCAGCCACAAACACCTGCTGTCCTGCATTTTTTTAGTTTTTTTTTTAAATATTAAACATATCCTCGTATCGGGTTTGGTGGGAAATTGGTGTATCCGTATCCGTATCCAATACCGATACACGTATCCGTATCCGTGTAATTTAGATGTCACATTTTTGTTTGACATAGAAAAATAATATGATTGAAAATTGCATAAACCCCAGATTATCCTCACCAACCCTATTATCAGCACTCAAAGACAGGTTAAGCAAAGACAATTGGCTTGCGACACTCGTGGCTTAGGGGAGCTCTAGCCAACTGGAATCCCAAGTTGGAGGGCGCCAATCAACACTCGGGGGCTCCCTCGTCAACAAATATATATCAAGTCACTGGTGTCATATGTGATTGATCTTGCATGTATATCTTGGTAAATCCAATTGATGCCTCCGTGCATGGACATTAGTGTAAAAATTGTCGATGTGCAAGCTAATTTATAACAACAGATATAGATAACACAGTACAACAAGAGGACAATAATTGAGATTAGAAATGGAGCATGAGTGTTTATTACAGTCTTATATGATATTAAGTGTGGAAGGTGCAGTGCATATTGAGAGATCATACCTTCTCAATGACACTGGGGGATTTCTAGGAGATATACATTTTGATTCTACTGCATTTAGACTTTGAACTATGTCTAGTGAGGTAGGCCTTTTATTCGACTCAGGTTCTAGAAACTTCAAGGCTATGGAGATGCATTGTTGCACTTGTTGGATACGCATTTCCGGTGATATATGCATGGGTGTTAGTTCTACAAGTCTCTTCCTCCAACTTCCGACCATCTAAACATTTGCATAAGTAATTTAAACAGCATAAGGGCAGCTGTGTTGCAGCATCAAGGCCAATATTATTGATGTCATTGACCTCAATAGTCTCCGTGTGGCTAGCCAATTCACAGAACTATATAGGAGTAGGAAAGTTTCAACAGCATAAGGGCAGCTGATATATGGTGTTATTTGGGTCAGGGCTATAAATCGCAAGCATTCCACGTGTCCAAATTAGGGGGTCATAGATAAGACAATGCAAGTTGCCTATTGTACCAGCCTAGACCACCGAGTACTTCCTTTCGTAAATGCCAAATTTAGATGTTAGATATGTATCAAATATTATGTACGAGTCTGGTTACATTAGGACTTTGAATGGTATTTGGCAGTATAGGGTAAAGTTGAAGTCGGACTCTTGTAACCTCTCTTTATAAATATACAAGTGTAGGTCTGTTGTTGTAACTATGATGTCACAACGACAGGCTTTTAGGAGGAAGGGATGTAGGCTTTGACTGAACCTTGTCAACAAATACTAGGCCTCTGGTGTCATATGTGATCTTACATGTTCATCTAAGTAAATCTAATGCACACTTACACAAGTGGACAGATTAGTGAACATCTAGTCATTAAGAGAGCTAATTTCTAATGACAAATAAGGATAATTGCACTACAACTATATATAACAGGACACTAAATAAGATCAGAAAAATGAAGCATGATTCGTTATTTTGTTCAGACATGCATATTAATTTCAACACTGTTACAAAATTAAGTGTGGAGTGGCGCAGGTGCACACTGAGAGATCATACCTCCTCAGCATCATTGGGGGAGTTTCCAGGACACCCAGATTCTCGTTGTAGTGCATCTAGACCTTTAACTATGTCCAGTGAAGTAGGCCTCTTCTTTGATTCAGGTTCCAGGCACATCAGGGCTATAGAGATGCATTTTTCCACTTGTCGGATATGCATTTCTGATGACATATGCATTGGTGTTCTATTCCTCCAACTTCCAACTACCTAAAGATTTGCATAAGTAATTTAAATAAATAACATTTATATAAATCAAGTAGGAAATTATGGTACGTAGTCCTGAATAATCTTACTTTGTCTGTATAATGCTTGAGAGATGTTTCAGTTCTCTCACCAATACCGGGATAGTCCTTGCGATCAGTGATTATCTCTATGATTATGACACCCAAACTAAATATATCTGCCTCAAAGGAGATAAATTGCTTTTCTATGCATTCTGGTGCCATATATCCACTGTAGAAGAATCTAGCATAATCAGCAGTAAAAATAGTAAAAAATGAAGCTCTAGCAAGAGGCATTGCTTACAGCGTTCCAGCAAAATTTGTAGTGACAGTTCTAGATTTTTCTTGACCCAAAATCCTTGACAAATCAAAATCCCCAATTTTTGCCCTCATCTTGTTATCCATAAGTATATTTTGAGGTTTGAGGTCTCGGTGAACAATACGATGTTTATCATGAAGATAATGCAAACCTCTGCAAACTCCCCTAATTATCTCATATCTCATATCCCAATCAAGGCCCAAGGCACCATCTGTAGAGATAGATTAATAAACATAGAAAATATAATTGAATTGAATATAATTGAATTATTTATTGATATAATGACACAGTTGCCTAATCAGGTGAACTTTGAAAGGAAAGAAGAAGACAGAAGATCTTATTTCAACATACCAGAAACATACTTGTCAAGGCTTCCATTACAAAGAAATTCAAAGCACAACAAGCATTCACATTTTTCAGCCATAACATGTTTCCCACTATATTCCATCAGTTCCTTCTTGGTTTCCACACAATATCCTAAAAGTTGTATGATATTTTGGTGCCTGACCTCCTTAAGACAAATGATCTCATTCTCAACTTGATTTCCATAAAGATGTTCATTACGAATCTTCTTTACAGCAATAGCTTTGCTGCTCCGAGAACCCCTTCATAGCATGTAGGTGAACCAATCATTATCTTTCTGTTGACATATCGGTTGATATTGGAGTGAAAGAGGCATGGTCATTACCTTGTATACGACTCCATACGCACCGCTGCCAAGTTCCTGTTCAGTGGAAAAACCGCTTGTGATGTCTTTCAAAAAATATAGTGGCAAAGAAACTAATGGTTCTGTTTTTGGATCCTGCAGCCTTTTCTCCAATTTTTCCTCCCATACTTCACGTTCAGTAGCTCCAGTTTCCATTCCTGATTACTCAAGGAGTTATATAGGAAAAAAACAAATGTGGGTGCTCCAACTTGCAAAACAATTCTGACAAATGCATAAAGCAGAATAAGAAACAAAAACTCTTGTGGGCTAGCAAATTGATACGAGCTTTTTGTATGAATGAATCAATATAAGCATATCGAATTGAATGAGGGAATAAACAGAGAATTCTTGTCAAGAATAAAAATAACAACTTCCAGATAAGTCATGTTTGGTACTAAATGTAATTCAAAAAAAAGAATCTTATGCATAAGTGTAACAGAATGTTATAAAAAAGAAAATTCATTCAGATATGTGTAATGATTATTGATAAAGAGTTATAAACTCCTCCAAGGATGAAAATAGGGCAAGTGAGCAACCATAAAAGGGAAGAGCAAACATCTGAGACATTGCTTGCTATTGAACAAAGATGGAAATAAAATTTTAGGAGAGATGGACCGACCCTTATTAAAATGTATAGACAAAATATGAAGACTGAATAGGCTACAGGTAGGATCTGGTTTAACAAAGGGGATCACCAGAAGACAGCAGGGGATGAATACATCCCGCCCCCCTTTTTTTAGGTAATGATTAGGTAAACAGAGCAGAGCAATGGTTAAAGCAGAGCATACCTGGCGACCTTAACAGAAAAACAAAGTAATAACAACAGTAAAACTGTAAACAAATAACAACAGATGCTTATTGGGTTATGTACGTCTTAGTACTTGATTACCTTTGTATATGCCTGATGATGTCAACCAAGTGTTGCCTGTGATGTGTGTTGGAGATCGATGAGTAGCAGATCTGGCTTAGTATGGCTGGCTACCAGGATCGAGGGCAAGCTCACCTCACCTGTACGTGGTTTTTTGGGAGAAAAAAAAAAAGATAACCAGTAAAGACGAAAGGAAAGTAGAAATGCCAAAGCAAAAGAATTCTCAACTTATAGGCTCGATCGATGGGGATGTACATGTTACTTGAATGTTTCTGCATCAACACTTCCTGTGAGCTTCCATGCATCTGCTTCTTACAAAAAGCTTCAGCGAGAGAAGAGAGAGGAGCTAGCGCACGCTCATCTGTGCGTGGCTTGTTGGGAGGAAACAGAGACTGAAAAAGGCCAAACGCATAGTGGTCAGTTTACAGGCATGATTGCAGTGATGGACATCTTTACTTCAATAATGGTCCTGCTAAAACATTTTCTGTGACCTGCCAAGCATCTGATGCTTACAAAAAGTACAAGCCGAAAGAAGAGGAAAACAGGGAGGCAGGCTTATTGGCTAGTGGATCGTTTTTGTGTCTGAACTCTATCTGGAGGCTTTTATGTGAAGCTTCCTGGAAGTGCCTTAGTGCGGTGTATCCTTTAATTTCCACTGAATTAGTTTACTTTTGAGGCTAAAGAAATTGCCACCTTACAACTTTGCGAGCATTGGATTGGATTCCATTGGCCACTAGAAATGATGCAGAAGCAGAAATCATATCTTACTCATAAATCATCAAAGGGGACAACCGAATTTCCACCCAATTCGTAAATAGGAAGAGAAATAACGAACCTCCAAGCAAGAGTGACGCATCTGACGGCGTCGCCGCAGGGGTCGTCTCCAATCCAGGGCCCCGCTTTGGAGGTTTACAGAACCCACACGCCGCGTCCATGCCGTAGGGTGCTTCCACGTCGTACCGAGAAACGCATCACCGGCAGGTCGGCTGGCGATGGGCGATGGCTCTGGGAGCAGAACAACTCCCCAGACTGGATCTACCGCCATGAGTGAACTAGTCCTAAACTACTAGTAGGAGCCTAGTTTGTTCACCGGACCGCGAGATCCAGGGTCACCGCTCTCTCCGGCGGGCAGAGGGACCCGGGCTAGCTCGGCGCCGGCCACGGGGGCGGAATCCCCTGTTGCGCCACCTTGTTACTGTTGGTAGAAATTGAGCACTTTTTTTTTTTTTATCTGTCATATCAGAAAAAAAGGCGTTATTTACAGTTTAAAGTCTGTTTGATAATTGTTACTCCCTCCATCCCAAATTATAAGTCACTTTGGTAAGTCACTATAAAGTGACTTACCAAAGTGACTTATAATTTGGGATGGAGGGAGTAGATAATAAGCTTTCTATTAATATTAAATATTAAAATTAATTTTAGTGGAGCTTATTATTTTTTTTTGTATAAAGCAAATCCGAAACAATCTCAGTTTGGGCCCGTACTCACTTAGGCCTTCCAGGCCGCTTTGGCCCTTGCGAGAAAAGTCACCAGGACGGGCAAAAGACACTCCGGTCAGTTCTCATGGAAGTGTTTAGAGGCCCGAATTCCGGGCTGAAAAAAAAATTCAGGCCAAATTTTACACTGTAGTGTATTAAAAAGACTGTAGACGCGTTTCATTTGTTTGTGGTAATATTATACTACCATGACGTAAATAGGCTCAAAAGAATGGTCTCAAAATGTACATCTAAACTGTGCAATTAATTTATTTTTTTACCTATATTTCATACTCCGGGCATGCGTCTTTTAGGTGCATTTAACATTTCGATGTGATGTGATGTGATGGGTATGCAGGAAATTTTGGAAAGAAGTTGGGCTCTAAACACACCCGAAGCAAAAACTGTGAGGCAGAATGTTTCTAAGGGGAAGGGGCATACCAGGATGTTGTTTCATCATACGATGACGGAGTTAATTGTTGCTAGTGATCATCCTTTGAATCTAGGTTTTATTTTCAAGTTATTTTTTCTTTCCATTTTCAGTCCAACCCTGCTGACCAACACGTTTTCACTCAGGAAAAGTGAGCATGGCCGGATTGGGCTAGAGCTTAGTCATCAGTCAATATGGCCCCATTGGCAAGCTCACTTGGTCCTCGACTAGACTGGACTAGGCCATAGGAAGTCAAGTTTCAGTCCAAGCCCGAAAAGAAGCCTAAGCCCAGGGACCTTGACTTGGCATTGTCCGTTTTTGCCAGCCAGACTGGTCCATTACTTTTGCACGAAAAGCAAAGTACCAATTACTAGCAAGTATTAGCATGTTTAATAATTCTTAACTTGTAGATTAGCATCTAGCCTATCATAACTTGCAAGAACGATAGATGGAGTCAACGACTCTCCTAGGCTTTTGTGTGTGCGTGAACTTTTTTGGTGTTCGGGATATTTACGTGTGCGTGTATATTTTAGATGGTCATGTATATTTAGCTTATTAGTTAATTTCTGTCTGCCTTCCAATTTCTATCGGGCAGTAACTTATTCAACACCTCCATACAAAATAATCTGGTAGCCATTTCATCATCAAGTTCTGCGTTGATTTTGCCGCCCTCTTTATTTTTAAGCAAAGTTGTTCCGGCCTAGGGTTCGGTCCAATGCAAACTTTGACTTTTAGGGTCCTGTTTATTTCCAGTATTCTCATGTGACTGTCCTGTCCAATACACATCCCCCAATACACATCTGTCACTTTTTAGGTCCTGTTTCGAGCTTCTATACGTTTGTGATGTTCCTTTTACTGTTTCGGTCTACTGCTCATCTGTGACATCTGTTTAATTTCTTTCGGTTCAGTTAATTTCTGTTGGCCTTCCATGGCACATATCTTCGAGTCTGACAGCAAAAATGACAAAAAGATAACTTGGAAAAAACATGATAGACCTGCACATATTACACTACAGGTGAACAAAAGTGACATAGAGGTATATGACCTGTAGAGGATAAGGAAATAGAGGTATATGACATATACATATTAACGAAAGTAACATAGACGTCTATGACATAGATAGATTAACAAAAGTGACATAGAGGTATATGACCTGTAAAGGAAAGTGACATACTCTCTCCGTCCCATAGAGATTGTCGTTTGGACTCTGTGCCATTTTGTTTTACCATTCTGTCTTATTTAAAACATTTACATAAATATTATTTATTTTCTATAACTTATTTTATCATTGGACATACATTAATCATAACTTATTTATTTTATAATTCGCTAAAATTATTTGAATAAAATAAATGGTCAAACACGGATGGAGGCAGTAGAGGTATATTACCAGGACAGGTTAACAAAAGTGACATAGAGGTATATGACCTGGACAGGATAAGGAAAGTGATATATACGTATACGACTTGTACTGGTTAACAAAAGTGACATAGGGACCATGACAGGATAAGGAAAGTGTGCTCGGGATTAGTAATCAACGGCTATATATGGCAGTACACATACATGAGCAAGAAAGTCAACCCACCGAGAATATGCAGCAACATATGCCCACTATATGCAGTTACATGATACCAGGACTATCCTCTTTGGTTTATAACAAATCAGCATTGTCAAACATCAAGCTTTCGCCGTTAGAGCATCCTTCTGAAAGGTAAACAAATGAAAGATAAACAAAGGGATAAAGTCATTCACAATATGGAATGTATATGGATACATAATACTAAGAGTCAACTACCAAATGCATTACTTTTTTCAGAAAGTATTGCTTTAATGTATTCTTTTAGACATGTTAGTCTATTCTCAGAACACGTTGCTTTACTATTACACATGTCACTCTATTCTCAGAATGTGACACTCAATAAACTTATTACCAAATTTGTCTAGAGGACACCCAATAACCTTCGTTTGGTCTTGGACACATCCACTTCTTTGATTTTTCAATGGACACTAAATTTTTATGTTTGTGTCTGCAGGACATTCAACGTTTGTGAGCCATGGATAAAATTCTCTAATACAATGCTATTCCAACTATATTAGGAATGAAGTATTTAAACATAAATGACAATGCTATTCCACAGAAACTTACAATAAAACTTACTTCTTTTGAAATGTAGATAAGAAACTTCTACAGTGGCATCTTCAGCCTTCGTCAATGAATAATAGTATTGTGAGCTCTTAAATGTTTGCCCATCTATGGATATTTCTGACTTGAATCTAGGTGAATGATCATCACCTTCCTTAAAACATTGATATAAAGGCAACTGCTTGCCTCCCTTCTGATCGTATTCTTATAATTGGTTCTTGACTGAAATCTTGGTCTCTAAATAAAGAAAAAATTCAATGACATTGATAAAACATTTTGGAAAAAAAAAAAACGTGCACAAATAAGGGTTGCCGCCACAATCTCGTCACCATCCTCTTCAATCTCAGTTACTCATATGGAAACATGCACAAAATTTGTACGGAGGTAGGAAGTAGGCACTCACTGGACAACCACTCTGAGGTAGCGATCGGGGTCCGAATCTTTTTGAGGTGGTTAAAAGCAGCCTTGGCGGCGAGATTTTCCGCCTCCTTGCACTTTGTCGAGCCCCTGTCTAAGGAGCAGAACTGCCGGCCCTCAACGTCGATGATAGCTCTAAAGACATGATTGTGGCCAGGGCCCTCTCTGGTCACCATTCGGCAGCAACCAGTGCTGCGTTATGCACAACTCTTACAGCCAAGACTTGTACATTCCGCCGCTCCCAAGTCCGCCCGGCGGTTCTTCTCCTACTCCACTCTTCTTCATTTCTTTTTTTTTTTTTTTTTTTTTTGGGGGTGGGGGGGGGGGTGGGGGATGGGTTCCATTGTTGTGGTCTCGTGGAAGGGAAGGGATACCTATACTATGTGGCTGGCTACCAAAGCGGCTCTTGGAACAAAGCACCGCGTGTGACATAGGCGTCCCTTACGTTCGAAGAGCTGTTTCAGTAGCCAGCCACATAGTATAAGCATCCCTTCCCTTCCACGAGACCGCAACAGCGGAGCCCATTCCCCCCCCAAAAAAAAAAGAAAAGAAGAGCGGAGCAGGATTGGAGAATCGTCGGCGCACGTGAGAGTGGCAGAATGTACAAGTCTCGGCTGCAGGAGCTGTGCATGAAGCAGTAGTGGTTGCTGTCGAAGTACTCGATGACCAGAGAGGGCCTTGGCCACAATCTCGTCTTGAGCTATCGTCGACATCAAGGGCCAACAGTTCTGCTCCTCAGACGGGGGCTCGACGAAGCGCAGGGAGAAGGAAAAATCTCGCCACCAAGACTGCTTTTGAGCACCTCGAAAAAGATTCGGACCCCGCCGCTACCTCAGAGCGGTTGTCCAATGAGTGCTTGACTTACTGCCTTCGTACAGTGCATGTTTCCAAGCGAGTAACTGAGATTGAAGAGGATGGTGACGAGATAGTGGTCGCAACCCATATTTGTGCATGTTTTTTTCCCGCTTGCTTTATCAATCTCATTGACTTTTTTTGTTTATCTAGAGACCAAGATTTTGTTCAAGAACTGATTACATGAATATACTCAAAAGGGAGGTAAGCAGCAGCCTTTCTATCTAAACTTTAAGAAAGGTGATGATCATTCACCTAGATTCAAGTCAGAAGTAACCATTGATGAGCAAACATTTAAGAGCCCACAATACTGTTATTTATTGAGTTAGGCTGAAGATGTCACTGCATAAGTTGCTTATCAACATTTCAAAGGAAGCACTGTATTGTAAGTTTCTATAGAATAACAATTTCATTTATGTTTAAATATTTTATTCTTAATATAGGGAATTTTGCCCATGGCTCACAAATGTTGAATACGCTGCATGTAATGTCCTACAAACAAAAACATAAATTTTGTGTCCATTGAAAAAAATCAAATAATTGAATGTGTCCAAGACCAAACCAAGGTTATTGGGTGTCCTCGAGACAAATTTGGTAACACGTTTATTGAGTGTCACATTCTGAGAATAGAATGACATGTAGTAAAGCAACGTGTTCTGAGAATAGAGTGACATGTGTAAAAGAATACATTAAAGCAACATGTTTTAAAAAAATAACAAAGTTTAGTAGTTGACTCTTAATATTATGTATCCATTCCATATTATGAATAATTTTATCCCTTTGTTAACCTTTTAGAATACACCGAAGATTAATATGGTATTGCACTTAAGATGTGAATTATGTATCCTGGACAAACAATGGATATTGAGCATTAGAGAAGTATATCTTGTGGTCATATTTTCAATGCTAGTAAAAGGGATAAATATGGTATTGCACTTAACATATGAATTATGTCATAAGGTATTGCCCCTCGTTAGAAATTAGGTTCTCTACGTAGAAAGATAGAGAGAGTCGTATACAAGTGATGAGGATATGGCTTGTATATCAGCACTCTATATATTCCAGCCTAATCTAAATTGAGCGCACTCCACTTAAGCACCCAGCGCCGCTTCCTTCTCGCGTGCTCGGCACCCTCTCCCCTTAGCTCCTGTAGCTCAAGTGATCCTGACGACATGGCCTCTACTCCCGTGTGAAGTAGTGTGCTACGTCTCTAACTCTCTATCTGTTGATCGGATCGAGCTGAGTTTCTTCTAAACACGTATGCCGCCGCTTGACGCCCACGCCGAAGCCCATCGATTGATGCAGGTGACCTGTATCACCCTTTGGCCTCTGGCCCTGCAGCCCTCAGATCAATCACTCACCTTCAGTTTGCACAGCCACGCAGTCACGGAGGTAGCCGAGTCGTAAAAGAACAAAGTCTAATCTTCTTCATCTTTTTATAAAAATTATTGGGTACTTTTACAGCTATTTCCTAATATCACAAATAACAGATTGTTTAATGACATTTATTGTCTACTTTCGTAGCTATTTGAAGTTGATGATGTTGTCTATTTTCATAGACATTTATTGTTTAATGTAGACATTTATGTCTATTTAAAAATGTCGAATAAAAATTTAGAAAAATGGCTTTTAACAGTCTATGGTATTCTTCAATGCATATATTTCAATTACTGGTATGACTTTTTTTTTTTTAAAAATTACATATATAACAAATCATGTTATAATTTTACAATGATTACCAAATTGCTAAAGTGGATTTACTGAATTGGATCTGAAATTTTTGAGAGGCATACCCTAAGCTGACATCCTAAATTCGCCACTACGAGCACACGAGATAGTGCCTTGGCCGTGCTTGATATGGTGGTACTTGGCTGCCAGGATGCGTGGCCGTGGTGGCTTGGCACAAGCAGCGTGGCTACATGTGCTGTGCTGAGACATGTCTGTGTGGGCGTGTACGGGTGTCCAATGGCGTCCTGGTGCCCGTGTAGCGGCATGTCGAGGCGCCGTGACCTGTGTGTGTTCGTGCTAGCAGGATCACACGCTAATGGGCGAACGCCCAGACATGTTCCACGAGGAGCGGCAAACAAGGAAGCAGAGCAGGCCGCGATCGCCAGGTCAGGTACATACAACAAGGATGGTTAAAGGTTGGGCCTTTGGGGTGCTCACCGGCAGGCTCGACGCGGGGGAGTTCGCATGGTGCAGGACGGGGCCGATGCTGGCAGAAGGCGTGCTCCGGCGCGCGGGTTACGTCTGGACATGGAGCTGAGGCCACGACGTCCGCTGCTCCGCGGCGGGTGGCTTGTCTTTGCTGCCAGGTTCAGATCAAGCTCGGCACGAAGGCCGGTGTCACGTGGGCACAACATGGCGATAAGGATGAAGAGCAGGGGCTTGGGCAAGGAAAAGCTCACCAATGGAGGTGTCTGTGGTCTTCTCGGTGAGGTGCTGCTGGTCCGGCGGCCGCTGCATGCCATCGGGTGCAGCAGTGGGCAGTCACGTCGTGGGCAAGCAAGGCATGGCATCCTGCAGGGCACAACAGCCGGTCTCAGGAGAACAGAGACAAGGGAAGAATCAAGGAGGGGCTTTCGGTCTTAGGTGCTTACCGACGAGGTGGTGCTGTTGCTGGTGCTCGACGGCGAGCAGCAGGGTGGCCACGGCGAGGACGAAGTCGGCGAAGAGGAAACCGAGGACGCGGAGCCCGGCGAGCAGCCTAGGGTCGCGACCCGTGCGGCTCTGGTCGTCGTGCAGGTGTTCGACGCGCGGACGGAGAGGTGACGGCCGTGGCAAGCTCGAGGACGTCGCGCTCTAGGTCATGAACGGCGTGGAGGAGAGCGTACGTCCACGGAGGCTTGGTGCAGGGCGTGGTGAAGCACGACGTCGGACGCGGCTCGGGCAGCCATGAAGGCGGTGCTCGTGGTCGGCTCGTTGATGAAGACGTGTCGCAGCGGGGTGGCGCTCGAAGTTCCCGGCTCGGTGCGCTCGGCGGTTATTGAGGCCGCGCGAGGCAGAGCTCGACGGCGAGGCGATGGTCGTCATGTTGCTGCAGGCCGAGACGGGGATAGCAACAAGGGAAGGAGAGGAGTGGCGGCGCGATTTGGAGGAGTCCAGAAATGACGGCGGCTGCTGGGAATCCGAGAAGGGCGCGCGGCGTCGGATGCGGCTTTTATAGCGGCAAGGCTAGGGTTGGAGCAGGGCATAGCGAGTAGCCCTAGGGAGTTGGGCTGGGCTGGGCTGGGCTGACGTGGAAACCCTACCGCTCACGATCGAGTCCGAACCCAACTCTGAAATCATGCTATATATTATTCCCGTCTTCTCGACCAGATCACGAAGAGCCGCCGAATCTTGGACGCCGCCGCCGCCGCCGCCGCCGCCGCTGCCGCTGGAGCGATGGCCATGGCTCGCAACGGAAATCAACCCGACGAGTACGCACGGGTCGACGAGTGCATCCAGAATCTCCAGGACAGGTACTGTGACCGCTGGTATAAGATCACATGCTTGCCGGCCACGCGGGAGGCGGCCATGGCGGGGATCGTCGGCGAGCTGGAGGAGGGCCACCTCCCCTTGGAAGTGCTCGACATAAGGTGCCTCACCATCTTCTCTCTCTGCGGCATCTCCATCAAGAAGAGCACCCCCAAGGAGGCCCGCCTCGCGTACCGCGCCGTCGCCCTGCTTCTCCTCGCCCTCCGCGACGGCTCCCCTGGGGCGCTCCCGAAGGAGGCGTTCCCGGCGCTCGAAGGCGGTCGGGACTCCCACTCGACTCCCGACGGCGCTGGTCGCCGCAATTGATTGCCTTGCCGCCGCCTCCTCCTTCGGCGGCGTGCGCCGCGGAAGAGGTGCAGAGGTCGATGGAGGTCATCTGGCGCGTCATCGTACCCGAGGCGAGATCGCGATCCGCCAAGATCAAGACCCAGAACACCGGCGACGAGCCCGGTGGTGCTCGCCCGCGGCCTTGTCCGCGTGGGCGTTCCTCGACCACCGTCGTCTCCGCCATCGACACCCAGCGGAAGGCCGACCGCGGCGCTGGAGCGCGACCATCGCGTCCCTCACGGAGATCCTCGACCGCAGCGACCGCGCGGGTCGGGATGGCTGCCGGCGAGGCTCGGGCGGTGTGCGTGGAGCTCAACCTGACAGAGCAGCACGCCAAGGGTAAAGAAGGCACAGGCGCTTTTGGCGGCCAAGGTGTCCGACCTCGCGGCCCGAACCTGCGGGAAGCGCGCCCGACAACTCGTTGCTCCATGAGCAGAAGAAGCTGTTCGGCCAGATCGCCGCCTTCCTGGACCACGGCGAGCCCCGGTGGCATCCTGGGAGTGGCACGGCATGATGAAGGTGTCGACATGGGTGAGGCTGGCCCAGCTCAATTTCTTGAGGAGGTTTGTCGGCAATGGCTTCCTCGAGCACGTGCAGCGCAACCCGGTGTTGAAGGAGGCCTTCTGCTTCGGCGCGTAGAGGGCAAGCCGCTGTCGATCCACAATGAGGAGAGCAGCAAGACGATCGACGACTTGTTACTGGGTCTGAATAACGACCGTGATTGGCGGTCATGGGAATACCGTCACATTTTTGCGCGTGAAACAGGCTATAGGAGCAACTGGCCAGCGAAGCTGCTGCAGCTCGGCTGGCACTAGTATCCGTTTTCTGTTTCTCTGTTAGCTTAATTCTGAATTCACTGCTCTACGTTGCCTACTGGTCGTGCGCACGCAAACTCGCTATACCAAGGGAAGGAATTCGGTTCGGTTCCGGTATTTACCCTCTCTATGGCTGTGTTAATTTTAAGAACTTTGCTTTTTTTGGTTAGATGTTACTTAATTTCACATTGTTATCTTATCCTGCGATCTCTATAGGGTGAGAGATAGTCTTTGTCATCATGTGTCGCAACCCGGCACACTGCAAAGTTAATACATTGAATAATTGCAATAAATATATTAAAATTATCATGTGTCGGAAACAATCTATGTTGTCTTCCTATAAAAAAATTGAAGTCAAACTCAATTCAAACGTCACTTTGGTTACAAACCTAATCACACACTTCTCTACTCTAGGAAACTTCTTCGGAGATATTTTCGTTTGTAAGCATCGTATGTGACAATATGCGAAACAAACTCAATTTTCTACCCCGGCCTTCACGTATGGTATGATGAGGTATCTCATAATTTTCAGACTTCAATTGTTTTTTTTATAATTTCAAAAACATTCCACACATGTTTGTGGTCGTGTTTGCTGGACTAGATGTTGGGGAAAAAAATCATTTGACGGATAAAGTCTCATATTGGGATAAACAACATGAGTATCATTTTTCCTGTTCTTTTATTTTATTATTTTAATCACTTGCAGTTAAAGTTGACCAGGTGATCAATGCGTGGCAAGTTAAAAAAAGGGGATATGCTCGTTTATGGTCATTTCAGGTCTATTCATGCCCATTTATCTGATGGTTACAGTTGTATTTAACTAGGACCCATTCACTTGATAGCTCAAAGGTACCCATCTTATTTGGAGATACGAAACAATAAATCCAGTATCCACGCAAAAAGGTGAAAATTAACAGGCTTTTATTTATGTTGCATCATACCATCTTGGACATGATGTTTTTAGATCTATTAATCATTCTTAGATGACGTATTTAAAAGAAAACATGTTGACACATGACCGTATCAACTTGTACTCAATTTAAACAATATTTGGTTGCTACATTAACTTTAGCAAAGTTTAATTATACTATCATCAGGTCATTATGATGCTGTTTCGTGAGCCCTCAAACTGGGACATTATAGTAGAGAAGATTATTGTAGAGATAAAGCTCTCTTTGGTAAAGAGGTGAGTGTTTCTGTTATAATATTGGTAATGTTGTTTGGGAGTTGATTTCCAACGGTAATTATTTTTTTGGGAACATTTTTCACACACTCTTGGGAGTCGATTTGATAGATTCATATTCAGCTCGGGCATTTCAGCCGATTCGGCTAGATTGGGCGGAATTGACATCTCGATTGCTGATCGTCGGTGATCTTGACGGCGATGAAGTTGACGGCGGTGGTGATGACGACGATTGGCGGCGGTGGTGACGATTGATGACGACAGCGGGGAAGAGAGAGAGAGAGGAAGGGGCGGCGTGGGTGGAGGTGGTGGTAGTGGCGGCGCTGCGGCGGCGGTGCGGCGGCTCGGGCATGGCGCTGAGGGCGCGCGTGCGTCGGAGCGACGGCGGCAGCGTTGATGGTGGCGGCGCACGTCTTGCGAGGAGTAGGGAGAGGGAGAGAGCCTAGAGCTGAGAGCCGTTGGGAGTTACCCCTTTAATTTATTTCTTCTTAAGATCCAACTGGCTACATGCCTCTTGTATTTACAGTCCGAGGGAGACTTGCAAGCTAAGCAATCTCTAGGAGGTTTCCTTATAGATTGGAATACCTCTCTTACAAGCAACCTATTTATTCCCTATTTTATTCCTATCTTTATTCCTTAAATATTCCTTACTTAATTGCGAATCAGTGACGTGGCGCGTTCACGGCGGACGGTGGCGGCGGCCGGCCGAGGAGGCGCGCTAGCGCCGGGCTTTGGGCCCTGGCGGCGGCGGTTTCCCCCCTTGTTGGGCCCTATTCCGGCGATCTCTTTTTGGATCATGACACATTCAAGTATTACTCGGTTTTGTACTTCGGTTCCTTGGTAAATTTGGTTCCCAAAAAATAGGTTACGATCGATTCCTTTAAAAAATCGGTACAGATTTGATTAACCGTTGCGGTTTTCTTAAAAATGCCATAGCGGTTAATGGGATAAAAAAATAAATAAAAAAAAAAAATCTAGATCTAGGTCCAAACGGGCCCCGGATCCGTGTTGCCTACCCATTAGGGTTAGGGTTTGGGGGTCGCCGTCGCCACGACCTTTTGGGCTTTGTCGTTTGTGGCGCCGGAGCTAGGGTTTGGTGGCGCCACTTACCGTTGCCGTCACCGATCCGACGCTATCGGGGCCGCTGCCACCGCGCGGGCCTAGTGCCGAGATGTCGCCGCTTGTGGCCTGGTGCCGGGGGCGTAGCCTCCTCGGGGCCGCATGGCGTCCTCAGGGAAGGTCGTCGCCGCCGCTAGGGGAGATGGAGGGGGAGGGAGGTGAAAGGAAGATGGAGTGAGGGAGGAGCTTTGGATGCGACTGAGGGAGGGAGAGAGGAAAGTGAGTGAAACCCTAAGGCATATGAACTAGAAATGAGTGTTTGGGCTGATTGGTTGGGCCATATTAACCGTGGTGGTTTTTAAACAAAACCGCAATGGTTAATCGGCATTAACCATTGCGGTTATTCAAACAAAAACCACAACGATTAATCTATTAACCGTTGCGGTTTTTAGCCCGGCGGGGAGGGGGCTGATCGGGCTCCGATTAACCGTTGTGGTTTACTAAATAACCGCAACGGTTAATATTTTGCAGGTGCAATGTAAAATCAAATACCGTGTAAATTCGGTTTCAGTACATTCGGTTCGGTTCGGTATTTACTGAAAAGTACTGAAAATCGAAGAGACATGCAATCACATGTTCAAAATCTAATTTTAACATGATTTCGTAGACAATTGTGGTGTCAAATACATATATATAGAAGTTTAAGAGTAAAATACCACAAATACATAATATAATAGTCTACATGAGTAAAATTGATAATCACATTTCCTATGTCTCTTTTGAAATAAATTTAGAAAACAATTTTGCGACCACGACGTCGGTCCTGCACGCTGCTACTACGATGTAGGGGGCCACGCTCTTGCAGCCCTCGTAGGATCGGAGCAGGCACGCACACACACACAACTGGTATCGATCGATCGAACGATGGATCAGCGTGCAATTGTCTCTTGTTTGCTGTTTTAAAATTGTTGACATCTGTTTCTTATCCTTTGTGTTAGGACACCACCCTATTTTGTCTTTGTATTTCTATAAAAAAAAAATGTTAATTATCTCTTGTCTGTTATGATAAAAACTGTGCTAGGTAACATTTGATAACAGATCTCACCCTTCGATGATGACCCAATTAAGAGTCTACCATGTTGCAAAAAATATTGATTATTTTTCTTGTGAAAGAGATAGCAACTCCCATTGATTATATAAGAGTAAAGTCCATTTTTGGCCATCGAACTTTTGGTGAAGTCCAAGAATGACCATCGAACTCAAAAACCGGATATTTTTGACCATCCAACCCTTAAAACCGTTCACAATTGGCCATCGGGCGGTTTCGATGAGTGGTTTTAATGTTTTATTTATAATTTAGTCCTTAGATCAATGGATATATGTATTCAGTTGATTATGGTATGCCCTGCAAAATGAATCAATAACCTATGTTGGTGGATGCAATCAGTTGGTTGCTTTCGTTAGATGTCGAATGAAAAATTTGTTTGGCACGTATCCTCTGTTATGAATTAATATTAATAAATTTGTATTTCAGGCTGGACATTTCATCTGTTACTTGTGCAAGGTTCATCCATAAAACAAATTTTCTCTCTCGCTATTTTAAATCAGTTCACTAAAAAACTGTGTTTTTGTCTCGCTATTTTAAATTTTTTATTATTGTTGTGTTACAAACATGACCACACGCCGGACCCGATCACCGTGAAGCTGGCGCTCTCCGGCGAACCGACGCGTGGCGACCCGCGCTGCTGGGCGTGTACGCGCCGGCGGGGATGCCGTGGCGGCGTGCGCTGTTCGACGGGATGCTGCCGGACCCGCGCGCCATGTTGTAAGGACTAAACTGTAAATCAAAAACATTAAAACCACCCATCGAAACCGCCCGATGGTCAATTGTCAACGGTTTTAAGAGTTGGATGGTCAAAGATATTCGGTTTTGAAGTTCGATGGTCATTCTTGAACTTCGCCAAAAGTTGGATGGCCAAAAATAAACTTTACTCATTATATAACAACTCACACTCAACACATTTTGGTAAATTCGGTACGAGTTTGTTACTTCGGTTTACCGAGTTATAGTACCTCTATAAATTCGGTTCCTAGTTCTCAGGAACCGAATTTTTCGATTTCGGTAAATTTGGTTCAGTTCTCGGAAAATTCGGTTCGGTTTTCAGTATTTTGTGCCCAAAGTGAATTCATATGGACTCGTATGACTGGGCTGGGCTCTTAGACTATAATATATGAATGGGCTGGGCTGACGTGGAAACCGTAGCGCTCACGAGTACGCGCCCAGTCCGAACTCAACTCTGAAATCATGCTATATATTGTAATATACACTTCCCGTCTTCTCGACCAGATCATCATATCACGAAGAGCCGCCGCCGCTGCCGCTCGAGCGATGGCCACGGCTCGCAATGGAAATCAACCCGACAAGTACGAGCGGGTCGACGAGTGCATCCAGAATCTCCAGGACCAGGACAGGCCGGACATGTGGTACAAGTTCACACGGTCGCCGGCCACGCGGGAGGCGGCCATGGCCGGGATCGTCCGCGAGCGTACCGCGCCGTCGCCCTAATGCTCCTCACCCTCCGCGACGGCTCGCCCGGGCCGCTCCTGGACGAGGCCTTCCCGGCGCTCTCGAAGGCGGTCCGGGACTCCCACTCCGACTCCCCGACGACGCTGGTCGCCGCGATCGACTGCCTCGCCGTCGCTTCCTTGGCCGGCGCGCGCGGCGAGGAGGGTGCGCAGGGGTCGATGGAGGCCATCTGGCGCGTCGTCTTTCCCCGAAAGATCGCGATCCGCCAAGCTGAGGACCCGGACTCCGGCGACGAGCCCCGTGGTGCTGGCAGCAGCCGTGTCCGCGTGGACGTTCCTCCTGACCACCGTCGTCTCCGCCACCGACACTAAGCGGAAGGCCGACCTCGCCGGCTGGAGCGCTGCCATCGCAACCCTCACAGAGATCCTCGACGCCGATGACCGCAGGGTCCGGATGGCCACCGGAGAGGCGCTCGCCGTGTGCGTGGAGCTCAACCTGACTCGGCACACAAATATGAGCGCGCTGACGGCCAAGGTGTCCGACCTCGCCGCCGAACCCGCCGGCAAGTTCGCCGACAACTCGTTGCTCCGCGAGCAGAAGGAGCTGTTCGGGCAGATCGCGGCCTTCCTGGACGACGGCGAGCCCCCGGTGGAATCCTGGGAGTGGCATGGCATGATGAAGGTGTCGACGTGGGCGAGGCTGGTCCAGCTCAAATTCCTGCGTAAGTTGATCGGCAATGGCTTCCTCGAGTACGTGCAGAGCAACCCGCTGCTGAAGGAGGCCTTTAGCTTCGGCCGCGTCGAGGGCAAGCCGCTGGCGATCCAGAAGAAGAAGCAGGGGAGCAGCATGCGGATTGGTGACTTGTTAGCTAGGGGATCTGAAAGTGAAACACAACCACCGTGATTGTCGGTCACGGTACTATAACAACATTTTATGCCTGCCTCCAAAGACAGGAAGAACGATAGGCTGGCCTGAAAGGCTGCTGCAGCTCGGTTGGCACTAGTACTATGTTTTTCTGTTTCTTTTATTTACTAGCAATAATCTGAATTCACTCTGGCTAAGGTTGCCTACTGTTGCGTGTGTGTGTGTGCAAACAATATCATCAGCATGTTAAAATAGTTTGGGACAACGTATGCATGAATGAATATATAGTTTCTTCTAGCAAGCTTGCTGCGCAATTTATGTGAATCTATCTTTTCTTGTGTACATATATGTTGGAATTGCTCTAGTAGTTTAAAGCGGATTGATTGCACTTTTTTCTGATTTTTTTAGTAATAATAGTAAAAGGTAGAGGATATACAATACATACACTACTGAAGACGCATAGTTATGGAAATGAACTAAATGAGGAGGACGCATGAGCAAAACAGATGTCCCATATCTGATAAGTTAATTTTATTATGATTAACTAAAAGATGAAACAGATGTGGTGGCCCACTTGAACTGCAAGAGGAGCCAAAGGAGTCCTAGCCTGATGGTTAGGACACTTGAGTGGCACTCGACATATCCTAAGTTCGACTCCTCATGGGAGTGAATTTCAGGCTGTGGTTAAAAAAATCTCCTCATCAGTTCCATGTGCCCAAACACTAGTTAAGAGCTGGCCCAGGTCCCGTGGATTGAGAATTTTCTCAGTCGTGGAAATCCAGGTTTCTTCTTAAGAACAATGCTGCTGGTGTGGTCTTTCCCCACCCGACCGAGCTTTTTTTCAACTGCAGGAGGACTAGGCCCCACCCGACTGTCGATGTTTTAAGACCGACAACTCCGTCACGGGGTTAACTGAGGCGGAGTTTTGTTCTGGAGGGGTGGTCGGCGAATGTAAGACAACGATTTATACTGGTTCGGCGTGCCAAGATGGCACCCTATGTCCAGTTGGGGTGGAAAATATTGTGCCCTGCGCTATGGAGTTCAGACCCAGAGGTCTGAGCTGTTGTGATCAAGCCTGCCGATCTAGGGAGCCCTGCCCTCCATTATATAGTCCTAGGGGCAGAAGTCCTAGTTGGTTACAAAGTGAGAGTTCGTAGTAGGATTACATGGGAGTTGTACTAGGATTACAAATAGGGAAACCTGGTAGGACTAAAGTTTCTCTCTTGTGAGGTTCTTTGGTAGTACCGTATCCACAAGCCTCCGAGCATCTCAAGGTTGAGTGTTCGAGAGTTGTTTACTCTTCTTGGGATGAAGCCTTGATATGGTATTGAGTTCTTCTAATGGTGTGCACTTTTGCCTTGGAAAAGTGCACCCATTGGGTGTAGCCCCTGAGCTTCTTGATTTTTGGTACAAAGAGCCGGAAGGTTTTCGAGTTCTTCTCCTCCTTCTTCAAGTTCTTCTCGTTGAACCTACGACCTTCTGCTTAGGAAACAGAGTTCTTTTTGAAAAAAACTTGTCCCGGGTATTCTACAGCCTTCGAGCCCGCTGGAAGACGCTGTAGAAGTCTTATAGCAGGGTCAAGAAATTGGTACTAATCAAGGCCTGACGAACTTCCCAAAGTCAGCACCCTGACCCAAACAGTATAGAGCGAATTGATAGCACGCCCAAACTTGACGTATGCTATTAGGGTTCCTTTCATTCTGATCCTTGATGGTAAGGTTCTTTTCTGATCCCTCCTGGTTGAGTTCTTTTTCATATGACCTCTGTCAGTTGAGTAATTTTCCTTCTGATCCCTTCTGGTAGGGTTCTTTTTGTCCCGTAAAATCGAGCCCCCAAGGGTAGTTGGAGTTCTTTTTCTCCCGATCCCTGCTGGTAGGGTTTTTTTTCTCTTGATCTCAGTTGGTAGAGTTCTTCTTCTCCTGATCTCAGTGGGCTAATTGGGTTCTTTTTCACCCCTAAGATCAAGCAGCCGCCCGCGGATGCGCCGCCCCAGCCGGATGCGTTGTCGACCGCAGCGGCGCAGGCCCCACCGGATGCACAGCGCTCTACCCGCTGGATTCGCCACCGTTGTTCCACCACATCCATGTTCAGTTAGGGTTATGCGGACTGGAGCCACCGCCACTCGTGGTGTTCTCGAACCCGTTCTTGGAGTTGCCCTCGCTCATGGATGGAGCCGCCCCTCGCTATCGGGGTCTTCCCGAACCTCGGCGCTGCGTCGCAACGCAGCAGCAGCGCCGTCACCACCATGCTTCCTCGCTTTAAATAGCATGATACGTAAAAGGGGACGCCGGATCGTGGTCCTAGCGCAACGGGCGAAGGCCGAAGGGGAATCGGCGGGAGACAATTAATCGATTGTCAATGCCATCATGGTAAGACGGTGGTAGGACCAACCGTAGAGCATGTGGAGGCGGGGGGGTGCAGGTCAGCCTGCTAATGGTTTGGGTTGGAATGGTTTTAATGGATTGGTTTATGCTGTAGGTTTGTTTAGATTGGTTTCAATAGGGCTAACCCATTTGCAACCAATCTAAACAAACTTACAGCATAAACCAATCCATTAAAACCATTCCAACCCAAACCATTAACAGGCTGAGGTGCCAGGATATGCGATGATCTCATCATCTATATCCGTCGTCGATCAGTTTGGTTTGAACCGGACACTTTTACAGCAAAAAAAAAAAAAAAGTTTCCGTAGTGTCCGCTCCCATCTCCCTTTTCTGATGGTCCAACTCTATGTCGATGACCGTGACGTTTTTCTGTTTGTTCTCATTTTTCCATGTATGTATCTTCGGTTTTCCTTAGTTTTGTTTCTTTTTTTATGAACATGAAAAATAAATAATAGGGAAGATGACTGGCAATGTCAGATCTTGGGCAAGCTCGCGATGCACTGAATTAAAGAACAACTCGATCTCACAGACAACACAAGTATTTTGGTGCTGACAAACTTGGCATCATTTTTTTTGTTGTATTGCATAACTATATAAAGATATTACACAATAAAAAACATGTGAAGACTTGAAACAACGGTGCGTTCGTTTCAAAAAAAAATAGAACTGCAACTTTTATTTCGCTCCAGTTCGCACAAGAGTGGCCAAAATGGCCCTAGGAGGCAAGTTTTCACACCTGAAACAGAACGCACCAAACATGAGTGTTGGGTCAAATGGAGTCAATTGGGTGCGTTCGTATCAAAAAATTCAACTGCAACTTTTATTTCGCTCCAGTTCGCACTAGAGTGGCCAGAACGGCCCTAGGGGGCAAGTTTTCGCACCCGAAGCAGAAACTCCGAAAACGCATCAAACATGAGTTTTGGGTCAAATGGAGTCAATTGGGTGTTCGAAAAATTCAACTGCATCTTTTATTTTGCTTTAGTTTGCAGTGGCCAGAACAGCCCAAGGGGGCAAGTTTTCGCTCCCGAAGCAGAAACTCTGAAAACGCACCAACCATGAGTTTTGGGTCAAATGGAGTCAATTAGGTGCGTTCGTTTCGAAAAATTCAACTGCAACTTTTATAGTATTATATGGGCCATTTGGAAAATTTTGGTTTGTGCCGACGGCTTAGTGGGGACAGGTCGTCGATGGTGGCCTCATGTTTCAGGCTAGCTTTGCCAAGGTGGTAATAATTGGATGCATTATCTATAAGTACCGCTAATGGTATTCTCTTTGGTGAAATACCCCTTCACTAGCTATACCACCATATACTTCCACTAGTTGTATAGGACACCTTAGAAGTCTAAAAATGATTGTCAGAGTGTGTATTAAGTCCAAACTAAGGATAGAAAAGCTGCTTGAAAAATAGGAAACTACCAAACCTAAAAAAACCCTGTAAAGTCTTGAGGTTGCAGGATATATATTGTTTCATAAAAGAAAAAAACATTCAGAACAAATAAAGTGCTATGTGCGTATACAAGTGTATAGATTCATACGGGAGAAACCAAAAGCACACATAATAAGGGAGACTTCAATCGAAATGTAAGAGACATTCTATTAATTCATCGCAAGGCCTTCCCCTCCTTTAGAAAAACACACATATATACACAAAAAAGAGTGGACACATAAAGAGATAACAAAGTGAAATAGAGGAAGCGTAAGAACTAGGAGATGATGCAAAGGCCTTGTGGGGCATCTTTTCTATGATGAAGGATGCTACGTTGAGCCCTCGATAGTATTGTTGCAATTTGCACGAGTTCAAAGCAAATAAAGCTGCAACAACACCGGGAGCCGACATGCCCTAGATGACCTCAAATGGAGAAATCTTTAAATCAAATTTGTAGATCCCAAAAAGTTATAAAACTTTATAGTTGATGGCTTTTCGATTTGAGTTAGTTCATTTAGTGGCTCAAACAAGCAGCTTACACTTGGTTGACGATCTTAAGCATGACAAATTTTCACTCGGTTTTTCCTAAGAAACTACAAAAATGATCTTGGCTATGTACATTCGTTCAGTTTTTTTGTGTGCGGCCCGAAAAAGACGAGGCTACACTATATATGGAGCTTGATGGGCAAATCATCCCGACTAAGGGTGATGCCCGGTCACCCTCCATCCACCCCCATTGTTCTTCTTCCTCCCTCCCCTCTCCCCAAGCGACTCAACCCACCACCACGCACGCCACCACCACGGCGGGGTTAGGGTTACATTGACTACTTCTTGCCTTCTTCATCTTTGGCGGGCTTAGAAAGGAGGGCGGCGGGAGGCAGGAAGACCGGCGATGGGGATGGGCGGCGGGCGTCTTAATGTGCCCCGTGGTGGGGGCGGCGGCCGGGCCAGGCCTAGGGCAGGGGCGTCAAGATGGCCGGCGAGCAAGCCACTTACATCCGTAAATTGTGTACTTAAGAAAACAAAATCTATGCATGGTCATGGACGTTCACCCAATGTGGAAAATTGTTCAGGTGGGGATCCTCTCCCTCCCATTAGTTACCCTAAAAAATGTCAAAAATAGATCCAAAGATTACTTTAGCAGTAATTGCCAACTTGCCCTTTTTTATTTATTTAGTCAAACTAAAAAATTACAAAACCATGTGACATTACATTGGACTGCCATTCGAGCTAGCAGTTGATGATACCATATATCAATGGCTTTGAATGCTTGCGCCTTGAACAAAAGCAAATATTTAGCTGAAAAATTATCAAATTAATAGGTAGCTTGGTCCATATCCATAAAGAATGATAACCATATATGGGCAGACATGCGCCCAACCGGTGACGTCCGCCTTACTGCTGCATAGCGCGTTGTAACACCTCCTCCATGGCCTTCAAGATGACGGTCGGGTCGCATACCTCCTTGCATTTTTCAAATGCAAGTGGGTCCTTCACCTTACTACAAACCACGACACAGCTTGCAGTGATCTCCGACGCTTCACCTCGTACTTTTTTGTGCATCCTTGGCGGCATTTCAACGAGCATTGACTTTCCTCAATCGACGCCATTTTGAAGCGGTTGAGGGCGCGAGGACTCCTTGCGGACCCGACTCCTCAAGCTTCTTGCCTAGACAAAAAGGCTTGCAAGTATCTTCGTGTACCGTCTTTTCCTCGGTCGTCGTCTTACCGCAGCAGCTCTCCACCAATGAGTGTCGGGACCAAAATGAAGATGACCACCATGATCTTCATTTTCTTGGTATAATGGACGTGGATGCTAATGCTATTGAGTTTGGTGTTGATGGAGGTGGATGTCAGCTTTGCTTATAGAACTAATAATATGTTTGTCACTCATATATATAGGACATCGTCGTATGGCAAAATGGGCATGCAAGTGTGCGGCCATGAGAGCTTCCCTCCCTACCTCTCGGTTCTAATTGCTTGCTTGCATGTATCTATTGTGCATGCAATACTCTAGCTCCTTGATTTTCCATTTCACCTTGGGTTACCACGGACTCAAAACCGTGTGCCCTGCAGATAGCTACATCGCCGGCTCGTCGGAAGTGGAAGGAAAAAAAAATTAGAAAAGAGAAGACTTGCTGCCGAGGCGATTTCAAGGCGTAAGCTGAGAAAACTAAGCCAAACACATGGGCATGGTGAAGCATAAGATTTAGTTGCTCTCGCAAATTTTCTCTGTGGATAAAGATGATACTTCGGAATAGTGAAGTGCTACATCGGTATCCATGCACTTGTGGATTATTTCTCTTTGGTTCTTTTGTATGCATAATAAATACTAGCTTTAGAAAATTTTCCAAAAAAGCACCAAACATGAGTTATGGGTCAAATGGAGCCAATTGGGGGCGTTCGTTTCAAAAAATTCAAATGCAACTTTTATTTTGCTCATGTTCACACTAGAGTGGCCATAACGGCCCAAGAGGGCAAGTTTTTGCACCCGAAGCAGAAACTCCGAAAACGCACCAAACATGAGTTTTGGGTCAAATAGAGTCAATTGGGTGCGTTCGTTTCAAAAAATAGAACTGCAACTTTTATTTCGCTCCAGTTCGCACAAGAGTGGCCAAAATGGCCCTAGGAGGCATGTTTTCACACCTGAAACAGAACGCACCAAACATGAGTGTTGGGTCAAATGGAGTCAATTGGGTGCGTTAGTATATCAAAAATTCAATCGCAACTTTTATTTCGCTCCCGGTTCGCACTAGAGTGGCGAGAATGGCATTAGGGGGCAAGTTTTCGCACCCGGCGAAACTCGAAACTCCGAAAACACACCAAACATGAGTTTTGGGTCAAATAGAGTCAATTGGGTGCGTTCGTTTCAAAAAAAGAGAATCGCAACTTTTATTTCGCTCCGGTTCGCACAAGAGTGGCCAAAATGGCCCTAGGAGGCAAGTTTTCACACACGAAACAGAACGCACCAAACATGAGTGTTGGGTCAAATGGAGTCAATTGGGTGCGTTTGTATCAAAAAATTCAATTGCAACTTTTATTTCGCTCCGGTTCGCACTAGAGTGGCGAGAATGGCATTAGGGGCAAGTTTTTCGCACCGGCGAAAACTCGAAACTCCGAAAACGCACCAAACAAGAGTTTTGGGTCAAATGGAGTCAATTGGGTGCGTTCATTTCAAAAAATTTAATTGCAACTTTTATTTCGCTCCAGTTCGCACTAGAGAGTGGCGGAAACGGCCCTAGGGGCATGTTTTTGCACCCGCAGCGAAAACTCCTGAAACTCAGCGCACCAAACATGAGTTTTGGGTCAAATGGAGCCAATTGGGTGTTTGAAAAATTCAACTGCATCTTTTATTTCACTCCGGTTCGCGATGATCGGCCGAACGGCCCTAGGGGGCAAGTTTTTAGCACCCGGCGTAAACTCCGAAAACGCATCAAACATGAGTTTTGGGTCAAATGGAGTCAATTGGGTGTTCGAAAAATTCAACTGCATCTTTTATTTTGCTTTAGTTTGCGGTGGCCAAAACAGCCCAAGGGGCAAGTTTTTAACTCCCGGCGAAAACTCGAGAAACTCAAAAAACGCACCAACCATGAGTTTTGGGTCAAATGGAGTCAATTGGGTGCGTTCATTTCGAAAAATTCAACCGCAACTTTTATAGTATTATATGGGCCATTTGGAAAATTTTGGTTTGTGCCGACGGCTTAGTGGGGACAGGTCGTCGATGGTGGCCTCATGTTTCAGGCTAGCTTTGGCAAGGTGGTTGTAATTGGATGCATTATCTATAAGTACCACTAATGGTATTCTCTTTGGTGAAATACCCCTTCACTAGCTATACCACCATATACTTCCACTAGTTGTATAGGACACCTTAGAAGTCTAAAAATGATTGTCAGAGTGTGTATTAAGTCCAAACTAAGGATAGAAAAGCTGCTTGAAAAATAGGAAACTACCAAACCTAAAAAAACCCTGTAATGTCTTGAGGTTGCAGGATATATATTGTTTCATGAAAGAAAAAAACATTCAGAACAAATAAAGTGCTATGTGCGTATACAAGTGTATATAGATTCATATGGGAGAAACCAAAAGCACACATAATAATGGAGGCTTCAATCGAAATGTAAGAGACATTCTATTAATTCATCGCAAGGCCTTCCCCTCCTTTAGAAACACAAATATATACACAAAAAAAGAGTGGACACATAAAGAGATAACAATGAAAATAGAGGAAGCAGAGAAGAACTAGGAGATGATGCAGTGGCCTTGTGGGGCATCTTTTCTATGATGAAGGATGCTACGTTGAGCCCTGATAGTATTGTTGCAATTTGCACGAGTTCAAAGCAAATAAAGCTGCAACAACACTGGGAGCCGACATGCCCTAGATGACCTCAAATGGAGAAATCTTTAAATCAAATTTGTAGATCCCAAAAAGTTATGAAACTTTATAGTTGATGGCTTTTCGATTTGAGTTAGTTCATTTAGTGGCTCAAACAAGCAGCTTACACTTGGTTGATGATCTTAAGCAGCACAATTTTCACTTTCGGTTTTCCTAAGAAACTACAAAAATGATCTTGGCAATGTACATTCGTTCAATTTTTGTTATTGTGCGGCCCGAAAAAGACGAGGCTACACAATATATGGAGCTTGATGGGCAAATCGTCCTGACAAGGGTGATGCCAAGTCACCCTCCATCCACCCCCATTGTTCTTCTTCCTCCCTCCCCTCTCCCAAGCGACTCAGCCCACCACCACGCGCCACCACGGCAAAGGCTAGGGTTTCGGTGACTACTTCTTGCCTTCTTCATCTTTGGCGGGCTTAGAAAGGAGGGCGGCGGGAGGCGGGAAGACCAGCGATTGGGGATGGGCGGCGGGCGTCTTAGTGTGCCCTAGTGGTGGGGGCGGCGGCGGGCCGGGCCTAGGGGGGGGCATCAAGATGGCCGGCGAGCAAGCCACTTACATCCGTAAATTGTGTACTTAAGAAAACAAAATCTATGCATGGTCATGGACGTTCACCCAATGTGGAAAATTGTTCGGTGGGGATCCTCTCCCTCCCATTAGTTACCCTAAAAAATGTCAAAAATAGATCCAAAGATTACTTTAGCAAAGAATTGCCAACTTGCCCTTTTTATTTATTTAGTCAAACTAAAAATTACAAAACCATGTGACATTACATTGGACCGCCATTCGAGCTAGCGATTGATGATACCATATATCAATGGCTTTGAATGCTTGCGCCTTGAACAAAAGCAAATATTTAGCTGAAAAATTATCAAATTAATAGGTAGCTTGGTCCATATCCATAAAGAATGATAACCATATATGGGCGGACATGCGCCCAACCGGTGACGCCCGCCTTCTTGCTGCATAGCGCGTTGTAACACCTCCTCCATGGCCTTCAAGATGACGGTCGGTCGCATACCTCCTTGCATTTTTCAAATGCAAGTGGGTCCTTCACCTTACTACAAACCACGACCACGCTTGCGGTGTGATCTCCCACGCTTCAGCCTCGTACTTTTTTGTGCATCCTTGGCGGCATTTCAACGAGCATTGACTTTCCTCAATCGACGCCATTTTGAAGCGCCGGTTGAGGGCGCAGGACTCCTTGCGGATCGACTCCTCAAGCTTCTTGCCTAGACAAAAAGGCTTGCAAGTATCTTCGTGTACCCGTCTTTTCCTCGGCCGTCGTCTTACCGGCAGCAGCTCCACCAATGAGTGTCGGGACCAAAATGAAGATGACCACCATGATCTTCATTTTCTTGGTATAATGGACGTGGATGCTAATGCTATTGAGTTTGGTGTTGATGGAGGTGGATGTCAGCTTTGCTTATAGAACTAATAATATGTTTGTCACTCATATATATAGGACATCGTCATATGGCAAAATGGGCATGCAAGTGTGCGGCCATGAGAGCTTCCCTCCCTACCTCTCGGTTCTAATTGCTTGCTTGCATGTATCTATTGTGCATGCAATACTCTAGCTCCTTGATTTTCCATTTCACCTTGGGTTACCACGGACTCAAAACGTGTGCCTGCAGGATAGCTACATCGCCGGCTCGTCCGGAAGTGGAAGGAAAAAATTAGAAAAGAGAAGACTTGCCGCCAAAGCATTTCAAGACGTAAGCGAGAAAACTAAGCCAAACACATGGGCATGGTGAAGCATAAGATTTAGTTGCTCTCGCAAATTTTTCTCTGTGGATAAAGATGATACTTCGAATAGTGAAGTGCTACATCGGTATCCATGCACTTGTGGATTATTTCTCTTTGGTTCTTTTGTATGCATAATAAGTACTAGCTTTAGAAAATTTTCCAAAAAGCACCAAACATGAGTTATGGGTCAAATGGAGCCAATTGGGGGCGTTCGTTTCAAAAATTCAAATGCAACTTTTATTTTGCTCATGTTCACACTAGAGTGGCCATAACGGCCCAAGAGGGCAAGTTTTTTGCACCCGGCGAAACTCCGAAAACGCACCAAACATGAGTTTTGGGTCAAATAGAGTCAATTGGGTGCGTTCGTTTCAAAAAAATAGTTCGTTTCAAAAAATAGAACTGCAACTTTTATTTCGCTCCGGTTCGCACAAGAGTGGCCAAAATGGCCCTAGGAGGCATGTTTTCACACCTGAAATGAACGCACAAACATGAGTGTTGGGTCAAATGGAGTCAATTGGGTGCTATCAAAAATTCAATCGCAACTTTTATTTCGCTCCGGTTCGCACTAGAGTGGCGAGAATGGCATTAGGGGGCAAGTTTTCGCACCCGGCGAAAACTCGGAAACTCCGAAAACGCACCAAACATGAGTTTTGGGTCAAATAGAGTCAATTGGGTGCGTTCGTTTCAAAAAATAGAACTGCAACTTTTATTTCGCTCCAGTTCGCACAAGAGTGGCCAAAATGGCCCTAGGAGGCAAGTTTTCACACCTGAAACAGAACGCACCAAACATGAGTGTTGGGTCAAATGGAGTCAATTGGGTGCGTTTGTATCAAAAAATTCAATTGCAACTTTTATTTCGCTCCAGTTCGCACTAGAGTGGCCAGAATGGCATTAGGGGGGCAAGTTTTCGCACCCGAAGCAGAAACTCTGGAAACTCCGAAAACGCACCAAACAAGAGTTTTGGGTCAAATGGAGTCAATTGAGTGCGTTCATTTCAAAAAATTTAATTGCAACTTTTATTTCGCTCCAGTTCGCACTAGAGAGTGGCCAGAACGGCCCTAGGGGCATGTTTTTGCACCCGCAGCAGAAACTCCGGAAACTCCGACGGCGGCTGCTGGGAATCTGAGAAGGGCTCGCGCCGTCGGATGCGGCTTTTATAGCGGCAAGGCTAGGGCTTCCTAGGGAGCAGGGCGGGTTCGCCCTAGGGAGTTGGGCTGGGCTGACGTGGAAACCCTACCACTCACGAATACGCGCCCAGTCCGAACCCAACTCTGAAATCATGCTATATATTATTCCCGTCTTCTCGACCAGATCACGAAGAGCCGCCGATCGAATCTTGGATGCCGCCGCTGCCGCTCCAGAGATGGCCATGGCTCGCAATGGAAATCAACCCGACGAGAGTACGCACGGTCGATGAGTGCATCGAGAATCTCGGGGCAAAGTCGTGTGACCGCTGGTATAAGATCACATGCTCGCCGGCCACGCGGGAGGCAGCCATGGCGGGGATCGTCGGGCGAGCTGGAGGAGGGCCACCTCCCTTGGAAGTGCTCGACATAAGGTGCCTCGCCATCTTCTCTCTCTCGGCATCTCCATCAAGAAGGGCACCCCCAAGGAGGCCCGCCTCGCGTCGCGCGCCGTCGCCTCCCGCTTCTCCTCGCCCTCCGCGACGGCTCGCTGGGGCGCTCCTGAAGGAGGCGTTCCCGCGCTCTCGAAGCGGTCCGGGACTCCCACTCCGACTCCCCACGACGCTGGTCGCCGCGATCGTCGCTCGCCGCCGCCGCCTCCTTCGCCCGGCGTGCGCCAAGCGCCGGAAGAGGTGCAGAGGTCGATGGAGGTCATCTCGGCGCGTCATCGTACCCCAGGCGAGATCGCGATCCGCCAAGATCAAGACCCGCATTAACCGGGCGACGAGCCCCATGGTGGTCGCAGCGGCCTTGTCCGCGTGGGCGTTTCCTCGACCACCGTCGTCTCCGCCACCGACACCCAGCGGAAGGCCGACCCGAGGCCGCTGGAGCGCAGCCATCCCGTCCCTCACGGAGATGCTCGGCGCCGATGACCGCAGGGTCCGGATGGCCGCCGGAGAGGCGCCGCCGTGTGCGTGGAGCTCAACCTGACAGAGCAGCACGCCAAGGGTAAAGACGGCACGGGCACGCTGCTGGCGGCCAAGGTGTCGGACCTCGCGGGCGAACCTGCCGGGAAGCGCGCCGACAACTCGTTGCTCCATGAGCAGAAGAAGCTGTTCGCCAGATCGCCGCCTTCCTGGACCACGGCGCAGCCCCCGGTGGCATCCTGGGAGTGGCATGGCATGATGAAGGTGTCGACATGGGTGAGGCTGGCCCAGCTAAATTTCATGAGAAGGTTGGTCGGCAATGGCTTCCTCGAGCACGTGCAGCGCAACCCGGTGTTGAAGGAGGCCTTCTGCTTCGGCCGCGTGGAGGGCAAGCCGCTGTCGATCCACAAGGAGGACAGCAGCAAGACGATGGACGACTTGTTACACGGTCTGAATAACGACCGTGATTGGCGGTCATGGGAATACCGTCACATTTTTTGCGTGGAAACAGGCTATAGGAGCAACTGGCCAGCGAAGCTGCTGCAGCTCGGCTGGCACTAGTATCCGTTTTCTGTTTCTCTGTTAGCTTAATTCTGAATTCACTGCTCTACGTTGCCTACTGGTCGTGCGCCGCAAACTTCGGTACCAAGGGAATTCGGTTCGGTTCGGTACCGGTTCCAGTATTTATCGGCTGTCTTAATTTCAAGAACTTTGCTTTTTTTTTTTGGGTAGATGTTACTTAATTTCACATTGTTGTTATCTTATCACATAAAGTTTTTAATATAGAAGTTTTTTTTTCTATAGTAACGCATACGTCACGATACTAGTCCATTAAAAAACCCAAAAATTATATGGGAACAAAGAGGGTGAGAGATAGCCTTTGTCATGTGTTGCAACTCGGCACACAGCAAATGGATTCAGAAAATTACCAAAAATCAACATGAAACAATCTATGTTGTCTATTTCCTATAAAAAAATTTGAAGTCAAACTCCAATTCAAACGTCACTTTGGTTACAAACCTAATCACACACTTCTCTACTCTTGGAAACTCTTCGGAGATATTTTCGTTTGTAAGCATCGTATGTGGCAAAATATGCGAAACACACTCAATTTTCTACCATGGCCTTCACGTATGGTATCATGAGATATTGACAAATCTCATAATTTTCAGAGTTCAATTTTTTTTTATAATTTCAAAATCATTCCACACATGTTCGTGGTCGTGCACAAAATCTTAAACTGCTGCTTTGTGCTTTTGAGCAACTATCTGGCCTCAAGATCAACTTTTATAAAAGCGAAATCTTCTGGTATGGTGCAGCAAAAGAGTTGAATCCTTTTATACTAACCTCTTTGAATGCAATACTGGGGAATATCCATTTAGATATTTAGGAATCCCAATACACCATAGACAACTCTGAAACTCTGAATGGAGAAAGGTAGAAGATCGTTTCAAACAGAAACTCTCTTGCTGGAAAGCAAAGTACCTCTCATATGGGGAAACTAATATTGCTTAATTCAGTCTAAGCAGCCTACCTATTTTTATGATGTCTTTCTTTGAGATCCCAAGGGGGTGATTAAAAACCTTGATTATTATAGATCAAGGTTCTTCTGGAAAGAATCTTCGAGATAAAAATAGATATAGACTTGCCGGATCGGACATCTTGTGTCGTCCCTAAAGACCAAGGGGGATTAGGTATCCTTAATCTAGAGCTGCAAAATAAGTGCCTTCTAGCCAAATGGTTGGTCAACTTATTGAATACAGAGGGCATGTGGCAATCTCTTTTAAGGAATAAATACCTTCAATCCAAATCTCTAACTCAAGTGACAGCCAAATCAAATGATTCTCATTTTTGGAGAGGCCTCATGCATATCAAACATGAGGTGTTGGCTAAAGGTTCCTTCACTATTAAAAATGGAACCACCACTAGATTTTGGGACGATACATGGGTTCCACTAAGCCTCTAAAAGCTAGTTATCCATCCTTATATAATATAGTGCGGGATCCTCACGCAACCGTCGCAAAAGTGATGGATTCCAACCCTCTAAACATCTCTTTTAGGAGGGCTCTGGTGGGCAACAAACTTACAAAATGGCTAAGTCTAGTAGCACGAATCTCTAATGTCGAATTGGTGGAAGGGTCAGATTATTTTAAATGGAGCTTAACCAAAACAGGACTATCCTCTGTCCGCTCTATGTACCTCGACCTTATTGATACACAAACTCCTTTTCGACATAGGAAGATTTGGAAGATAAAAGTTCCTCTAAAAATTAAAATCTTTCTCTGATTTTTACAGAGGGGGTCATCTTGACCAAAGACAACTTTGCTAGAAAAATTGGAAAGGGAGTTAGAAGTGCGTATGCTGCAATGGGAATAAAACTATCCAACACTTATTCCTAGACCGTCCCCTAACCAAAATGATCTGGAGGATTATCTTTTTTGCTACTGGACTAACTCAACCTAGATCAATTAGCCATATGTTCGGGAATTGGCTAACTAATCAAAATAAAAGGATTAAAAATTTGATCTGGGTGGGGGTGGCTGCCATGAGCTGGGCTCTCTGGAATACCGTCACATTTTTTGCGTGGAAACAGGCCCTGGGAGCAACTGGCCAGCAAAGCTGCTGCAGCTCGGCTGGCACTAGTATCTGTTTTCTGTTTCTCTGTTAGCATAAATCTGAATTCAGTGCTCTACGCTGCCGACTGTTCGCGCGCGTGCAAACTCGGTACCAAGGGAATTCGATTTGGTTCCGGTATTTATACCAGCTGTGTTAATTTCAAGAACTTTGCTTTTTTTGGTAGATGTTACTTAATTTCATTTTGTTGTTATCTTATCACATGCGATCTATAAGTTTTTAAAATAGAGAAGTTTTTATCCCATAGTAATGCATGGGCACGATAAGTCCATTAAAAAAACCCAAAATTTATGGGAAAAGAGAGAGGGTGATCGAGAGATAGCCTTTGTCATGTGTTGCAACTCGGCGCACAGCAAAGTTAATACATTCAATAATTGCACTAAATATATTAAAATTATCAAATGGATTGAGAAAATTACCAAAAATCAACACGAAACAATCTATGCTGTCTATTTCCTATTAAAAAAATTAAAGTCAAACTCCAATTCAAACGTCACTTTGGTTAAAAACCTAATCACACACTTCTCTACTCTAGAAAACTTCTTCGGAGATATTTTCGTTTGTAAGCATCGTATTTGACAAAATATGCAAAACACACTCAATTCTTTTTACCACGGCCTTCAGGTATGGTATCATTCCACACATTTTGTGTCATGTACCGGATTTGGGCGAGCCATGGGAGGGCTAGGAGGCCCAACAAACGACGGCCGACCCAGGAGGAGGGGGGCGCGCTCACGCCAAGGGGCCGCCGCTGCCGCTAGCCATCATCATCATCGCCATGTCATCACCAAGTTTGCTTCAGAGTCAACCCGACCTCTGGCATTTTTCAAAGATGCCACCACAGAACACGCTTCATTCCATAGAGAGGCCCAGAGTCGATGACATGACACAGAATATGGCTTCGATCATTCACAGTGACCAAGATGAACCATGATTCATACATTTTCAGCTAGCCCCTTGCTGCAGCCTTGCTTCATTCCAACCGAACCTCATCAAGTGCACACAAGATGAATTATGCCAAATCGTCTTGTCTGCACTACATTGTGGTTTCAAAATTTATACACATAAATAAGGTTTTGGCATTGCATTTCTATCAACAAAAAAAAAAAAAAAAGTTTCTGCTTATTATTATCCAACAAGCCGCATGATGTTGAACCGCAATAGATTTATGTAGGAATGACATGCAGGCATGCTGCATACGAATTTATCACAAGCACATATATACACAGATCAAGTATGACAATATAGGGGTTCACAGCTTGCATACAAGTCCGATAAAACTTGAAGCCAATGATCAAGCTAAATATTTTAGGAGAAACAATTGCTTAAAAACCACAACCTCGAAGGCCAACGAGTTAAGGTTAACACCAATCTCATAGATACACAAAGTTTTGCCCAACAAGATATCTCATTTTGATGCACCTTAAGTTTATCACATGCACTTCAGCTGCTCGCACTTGGTCCCTCACCTGTACAAGTGCCTCCCAATGCTGCAGAAATTAAAAATATATGGATAACATTAGCTAATTGAGAAATCAAGCTTGCCCTAGATAACATTTATTTCCCACCAAACAAACATAAATAATTAACACTGGCATGATCTCAATAAGATAACTATATCCCTAACATTAACAATGATATCAATTGATAGATGAGGACTAAGGAAAACAGGATTAACAATAGGCAACAGGTAATCCAAGTAATAACTTTTCTAATTATATCTCCTAGACCCCTGGCAGAGGCTAGGTTGTTAGGGCCTTATCTACAATGATGGAATAACATGCATCAAGGATTAATAAATTCATAGGCATATGCAATCAGGTTTTCAAAGATTTCCGGCCTAGAACAAAAGATTTAGGTCGGATCCATTAATAAATTATTTAGAAGCCCATAGCCATGTTAGTAGCTAAATTATTTCTAGTTCTACAAATAAACATTGCAAGACTTAAAAATAAACAAAGTTGTACCTGGAGTGTAGAATCTCATGTACGGAAAGCAAGAGTTGGTTGCGCCTTCATATATCTTCTTCACCTTATAGGTCTTTAGATCAATTTTGTAGACACCATTATCGACCCTCATGAAAAGGATACCGACACCATCCGCAGAGCCAATCAAATAAACTATGTTTAAGGCAACACCAGCTGGTAACGCTGTCTTAAGTTCAATGACTACACTTTTTTCCCATATAGCATCTACTTCATGTGCATCCTTCATTGACCAAATGTAGAGATTGGAGGCATCTTTGGTGGCAATCCCCAATCCACCATCCTCCAAGGTTGTAAGCACAGAATCCAGAGATCGAAATGGTACTTGAATCCACGATATTTGACACAATTCCAAATCGTACTTAAGAGCTTTGTTTCCCATCACATCTCGAAAGTAGAGTGCGTTCCCCACAAGAGCGCTGCCCCTCAAGGGGTCGACAAGGTAATAACCTTGTTGTTGAGCGCATATTGGATCACTCAAACGACAGCATCGGATGAGTAGGTGTGGAGCAAGATCTGCCCATGTACTGAATACACAAAAACCACAAGGAAGGGTCGAAAATGGCAATCAAGGTGGTCGCAGCCAGCAGCAGCGGAGCATAGAACTGCTGCGTTCCGGCACCACTTCTTGTACGGAGCAGGGGGAAGCTCCTGCTCCTCATCCGTGGCGGGGTCCCAGACCACGAGGGAGTCATCTTTTTGCAAGAGGACACGGCCGTAGCGGGCGTCCATCACGTGCCAGCGGTCGCGGTCAGTGCGTGGCCTACAGAAGGCGATTGTGGGCATGAAGCGCGCGATGGTGGTGCCGGAAACGTTGCAGATCAGCCCCAGCAATGGGGGCCTCCGGTGGAACTCGCGGAAGCGGCGGCGGAATCCGGGATCGGAGACGAGGCGGCACCAGCGCCTGCAGACGAGAGCGGCGCGGACGAGGCTCGCTGGTTCCTGCAGCGGTAGGCGGATCAGCACCTCCTCCACAAGGTCATCCACCAGCGGCGGCATCTGGTGGTCTTTGTCGGTCGGACTACGAACCCGGGTGGCAGGTGGCGGAGCGAGGGTTTCGCTGCTCGGTTTGGGGAGGAGATCGGAGATCGCACACAGGTAGGAGAGAGAGGTCCAACTCGTCTGAAATTGTAAGGGCTCCTCGTCCGATATATGGGCCCTGATGGTGGGTGGAAGTCCATCTCCAAGTCCATCTCGAATCTGAGATCAGCCCAAATCGTCTTCACCTCCTCAAGCAGATTTGTCTCACAAAGGACTTCTCAGCACAATCGTTATGATCCTCTAAAAAAGATCAGAGCAGAGTCGTTATGAAATCTGGAATCGGCACTAGAATTACTATTTGTTTTCCTTTTTTCGTCCATGCCCATGACACAGTTTGCTCTAGGCTACCCTAGCTCACTACATTAAGAACCAAGACTCCACCGACAAAGCTGTGGAAGGGTAACAATGCCAACGATCATCTCAACGGTCATGCTCTAAAAGTATGACTCCCTCCCCCAACTCGTGGCTGGGATTTCATCTTACTCGAGAGATCTTAGACTCCGGCCACCGAAACGATGTGGGCCATCAGCTCTCGAGTGAGTACATTCATGGTAGATTTGTAGACGACAACATGGACGACAACAGCGTAGTAATAGCAGGCAACACTGAGTATGTCGGAGTCGAAGATGCCAGTGAAAGATCGATATTCATTCTCAGTTGTCAAGGTGGAAATGAGTTAGCAACAACGCAATATGGTCTTTGCGCAGCTTGACCGCCTGGTGGACTAGAGGCTGAGTGCCAAGAACCCACGCAACAATTAATGAGGGAGCCTCGAGGTGATCTCGATCGGTGGAGTCGCAACGAGGACATCTGAAGAGGGGGGTATACAAGAAGCTATCTTATGTGAAGACAACAACAACATCCGCATCTAATGATGACCAAGTCAGAACCAGCAGTAATGTACTCCACGATCATCTATTGCAAAAATCTAAATAGCACCACATCGATAGCACAAGAACCTGCGTGAACCTAGACGAGATCATCGCTACTACAAAAAAGATATTGTGAGATAGTGACCACATTAATGGAGCGATCATAAAACCCAAACTGTCTCATAAATGCCTAAGGAATTTTTGGAGGCGGACGTTTTCATTTACGGAAACAGTCACAATTAACCGTCTTGCAAAATACATTAACAGAGGCATACATTTTATTCACAAAGGCGATCAACATTTCTCGCCTTGTAAAATTGATTTATGGAGGTGGTCAAAATTGGTCGTCTCATAACATTGATTTACATCTCATAAAATCGATTTACATCTCAAGGCAGGCACCAATCTAACTAATGTAAAGCGTGTTGTCCCACCATATACAGATCTCGTGCTACTTACCATTACTACCACCGAGTATTCTCTTGCTCCAGAACTTCTCAAATTAGCATCTTAAGCTTTCATGCAATTGAACCACCCACGCTTGGTCCTCTCACGCCTGTAGTTAGATGGTGCTTCCAATGCTGCAGGAATTTAAATAATAATTGATATATGTATCAGCTGATTGAGGAATCAAATTTATTGTAGGTCAAACAGCAGTCATTTATTACTGCAATTAACATCAACACTTACTGAGAGAAGAGGGCTACATATGAATAGGATTAGAGACAGATGGAAGATACTTGAAGTGTAGAAGTTCATGGCCTCATGCAAGTAATTACTATCCTGCCGCCTACCTTTCGGGCAGAGGCTAAGTTGTCTGGACCTTAGCTTACTATCATAACATGCATGAGGAGTGCATCGATCTAGATCAATAAAATCTTGGGGATATCTAAGCAGTTGCAAATAAATACTTTGCATATATATATCATAAAAGATTTAAGTAATATAAACCCTAAGATATATCATGATATTGCACTTTCATTAGTTTCTTATTTTCTTGAGCCTATCCTGCCATGTAACTCTTAGTAGTAACAAATTTTTTGTTTGTTCCAAATATTACAAAACCCAAGACTAAGTAAACGGTAAACCTGTACCTGGAGTGTAGAAGCTCATGTATGGAATAATTTTGTTGATTTTTCCTTCATATACCTTCTTCACCTTACATGTCTTCAGATCAATCATGTAGACCACATCATCTGTCCTCAAAAAATTATACCCACACCTTCTGCAGAGCCAACCACATCAACTTTGGACAAGGACGCATCAGCAGGGACCAGCGTATTAAGCTTAATGGCATTGCTTAGTTTCCATTCATCACCAACTTTAGAAGCATCATCATGCTTCCTCAACCAGATGCAGAGCTCGGACCCTTGTTTAGTGGCGAGTCCCAGTTCACCGTTCTCGGTTGCTAGGAGCACAGATGACTGCGGATGCCAACCACGGAGTAACGAAGGTGGTAGCAGAATCCATGATATTTCTTGCAGTTTCAGATTGTACTTGAGAACTCCGCTTCCCCATAATTCCACAAAGTAGAGCGCATTCCCCACAAGTGCACTTCGCATGAAAAAGCGAGCATATCCAGGTACCTGATTATTGGAGATTGCCTCAGTACTCCAGGCAGCAGTTTTGGATGTGTAGGTGCAGATGAACCTATGCCCTGCAACTGAATCTGGACCGTCTAGGAGGACAGAGACCACCAAAACCACGACAAAGGGTCCACGGTGGCAATCAAGGTGGTCGCAGGCACCAGCAGCGCCGCCACCGGCGTCCGCGCAGAGAACGGTCGTGGCCCAGGAGGCTAACGTGGTCATGGAATGCGGCGGGGAGGGCAGCTCCCACTTCTCGTCTGTGATGGGGTCCCAGACCATGAGGATGTTACCGTCGCGACCCTGTCCGCCACGAAAGAGGACAAGGCCGTTCATGTCGCGGTCGCAGCCCTTTCCACCACAAAAGAGCACACGGCCGTGGCGTGCGTCCAGCGCACCCCGAGGCCTGAAGTCGGCCTGCGGGGAGCAGAAGGCGGCTGTGGGCACGAAGCGGGCCACGTGGACGTCGTCGCGGTTGCATACCATCCCCAGCATCGGGGGGCTGCGGTGGAACTCGCGGAACTGGCGTCTGAAGCCGGGGTTGGTGACGAGGTCGCGCCAGCGCCTGCAGACGAGAGCAGCGCGGACGAGGCTCGCGGGCTCCTGCGGCGGCAGTCGGATCAGCACCTCCTCCACAAGGTCATCCAGCAGCGGCGGCATCTGGTGGCCTTTGTCGGTCCGACTACCAACCCGGCGGCAGGCGGCGGAGCGAGGGTGTGGGTGGAAGTCCATCGCACGCAGGTAGGAGAGAGAGGTCCAACTTGTCTGAAATTGTGCGGGCTCCTCGTCAGATATATGGGCCCTGATGGTGGGTGGAAGTCCATCTCCAAGTCCATCTCGGATCTGAGATCAGGCCAAATCCTCAAGCAGATTCGTCTCACAAAGGTTTTCTCAGCAGAATCGGTATGATCCTCTAGTAGAAAAGAAAAACCTGAAACTGAAATCTGGAATCGGCTCTATGGCCTGCTGTTGTGTAAGTACGTACTCTGCTAATTGCGTTCCTTTTTTTCAGGGAACACATAAACTGAACCATACTGCCATTTTATGTTTTCAGGAGTGCTGAAACGCAAGCAAGTTCAGTTCAACACATAACACAGAATGTGGCTTCGGTTAGTCACAATGGAAGCCTGAACACCGTTCATGCTTCACAACGACCAAGATGAACCATGACTTTTTTTTTTGAGGAATTTTGGGGAATCAAAACGATCCCCACCTACTTTCATTTCACAGATTCTAGCAAGCCCGTGGGTGAAAGGGTGCAGGGCACCAATACAAACGCACCCCTCGAAGGGTAGAAGTACATGAGGGGGAGAGAGAAAGATTACAACATCACGACACATAACAACAACACCATACAACAACAGGGGTAAACCAAGACTAAATCCTCGACTAAGCCAAAAATTACCAGTCGAGCGTCGATTTGCGCCACCACCAAACAGCATACTCGCCGGTTTCACCAAGGTCCTTGTGCCTGCACCACTTCTCATAGCTACGCCGCTCCGCTGCCTCTCTCCCTCTTTGGAACGGAAATAGAGAGACTAGCCCGAAGACCCAAGATCGCCGAACACGACGACCTCCCTTCAAGCTGATGGGGATATCCTTTGACACATCCAGGCCCACATATCACAATCCAACGTCGTCCAAGGGAGGAAACCTTGGAGGGGAATGGTGGCAGCGGTGGAAACTCCAGCCGGCATTTGATTTTTTTTTTGCCACCACCAAGGAGAGCGCCAACGGAGTAGAGACGCCATAGGAAGACACTCGTCGGATTGCCGCCAGCAACAATCAGCAGCCGAGGCCAGTCTCGCCCAAGCACACCGAGACAGAGAACTGGAAAGGATACATACGAGCAAGAGTGGCCATGGCGGAGTGTAGGTGTGCTGTAAGTCGATGCCTTCAGGAAGGAAATGACATCCGAGGATGCCACCATCGATAAACGAAGCACCAGACCTTTCGTCCCAAGACCCCCAGACGATGAACCGAGATCGGAGAAAGCAGCCAAGCCGAGGCTATTTGGGGTAGGGTCAAGCAGCTCTGAGCGCTCCAGTGACGCCTTTAGCAAGGGGAATGACGTCCGCAGACGCCATTGTCACTGTAAGAGCGCTCAAGGATTTTTACCCTTGCTTCCCTGGCCCACCCAATTATTGCTGCTGAGCCGCTGAATGCCGAGTGTGAAGAGCACGCTGCCACACCACCGTATACCCGCGGCCCGAACTGTGAACTCCTCTCTGCTGCAGGCATTTTCATCGCGGATCTGGTGCGAGCTGCTGTCTATGGCCAGACAACAACTCGCGGTGGTGAACCGCGGACACCTAGAGCTGGCTCGCTGTGGGCGCCCACGGGCACGGCCGCCATCGCTGGGGAACACACCGACGTGGCCTGAGCACGCTGACACAGGGCCCACCCCACCGCCCATGGGCAGGGGATCCCGATCCGGGCATGAGCGTGGCGGATCTTCTAGCTGCAGGCCCGAATACGTGTGCGGGGGCACCATGCTGCGCTGCACAAGACGCCACCTGCCGGTTTGGTTGCTTAGAGTCGCCGCCTTGCAGGGCGCACCACAGTTTGTAGGTCGCCGCACCGCTGTCCCTCGGACGGCGCGCGCGCCGTGGCCATCACACCTGGTGGCCCTCGCCCTCCCCATCCATGGGAGAGGGTCGGAACTAGCCAGGGCCACCGCTCCGAGCTGTCGGAACTAGCTGCATCGAGGCACCAACAGGAGCCGCGGATGAGGCCTGGAGGCACCGGATCGCTTGTTTGCACACAAGCTGAATTATGACAAATGATCTTGTCTCCACTACATTGTGGTTTCAAGATTCATACTAAAAAATATGCTCACTTTGCATTTGTATCATGTTGCCCACAAATGCAAAATATTACAACAATAAATTAGCAAGTTTCTACTTATTATTATCCAAATAAGCCACTTGATGTTGAACCACCATGGATTTATGTAGGAATGACATGCTGCATGCTGCCTTTGAATTTCTCACAAGCATGAATACTGAAGCACATTTACACACAGATCAAGTATGACAATATAAGGGTTCACAGCTTGCATACAAGCCCGATAGAACTTGAAGCCAACGATCAAGCTAAATATTTTAGGAGATACAATTGCTTAAAACCCACAACACTTGAAGGCCAACGAATTAAGGCTAACACCAATAATCTCATTGATACATATAGTGTAGCTGTACCAAAGATGTCAATGATGTACAAACCACAAGTGCTGCCCAACCAAATATCTCATTAATGCATCTTAAATTTATCAGATGCGATTGAGCGACTCACGCTTGGTCCTTCAACTGTACAAGTGCCTCCCAGTACTGCAGCAATTAAAAAAGATTAGTATAATATTAATTGGTTGAGAAATCAGGCTTGCCCTAGATAACACTTGATTCTCGCCAACCAAACATCAATAACTTACTGTTTACATAAACAACAATCAACATCAACACATGCATGATCTCAATAAGATACATAACTACATCCAAGTAATAACTTTTTTTTAATTACATCTCCTGAGGCTAGGTTGTTAGGGCCTTATCAACAATGATGGAATAACATGCATCATGGATTAACAAATTAGGCATATTCAATTAGTTTCAAAGATTTAGTTGGGACGAACCTAGTTCGTTGGTATAAGATTGTGATATTGCACTTCCATAAATAAACTTTTTAGAAGCCCATCACCACGTTAGTAGCTAAATTAATTCTAGTTCTATAAATAAACATTGCAAGACCAAAAAAATAAACAATGTTGTACCTGGAGTGTAGAATCTGAGGTATGGAAAAACATAGATTGTTATGCCTTCATATATACCTTCTTCACCTTATAGGTCTTTAGATCAATTGTGTAGATAACATTATTGACCCTCATGAAAATGATACCGACTCCATCCACAGAGCCAACCAAATAAACTTTGTTTAAGGAAACATCAGCAGGGAAGATTGCCTTAAGTTCAATGACGACACTTTTTTCCCATATAGAATCTACTTCATGTGCATCCTTCCTTGACCAAATGTAGAGATTGGAGTCATCTTGAGTGGCAATCCCCAACCCACCATCCTCCAAGGTTGTAAGCACATAATGCAGCCGTGACCAAGATGGTACTTGAATCCACGATATTTGACACAATTCCAAATCATACATAAGAGCTTTGTTTCCCAACAGATCTCAAAAGTAGAGTGCGTTCCCCACAAGAGAGCACTGCCCTTCAAGGGATCGACATAGTAACCATGTTGTTGTGTGCATATTGGATCACTCTAGACGGCAGCATCGGATGAGTAGGAGTACAGCATGATCTGCCCATGTAGAGAAGACACAAAAACCATGTGGAAGGGTTGAAAGTGGCAATCAAGGTGGTCGCAAGCGCCACAAGTGGCCGAGCAAAGAACTGCAGCGTTCCAGCATCAAATATGGTTCGGAGTAGGGGGAAGCTCGTGCTCCTCATCCGTGATGGGGTCCCGCACCATGATGGCGCCGCCTTCCTGACTGAGGAGGACACGGCCGTGGCAGGCGTCCCGCACGCACCAGCGGTTGCGATCGGTGCGAGGCCTGCAGAAGGCGGTCGTGGGCACGAAGCGGGCCATGATGGCATTGGGAACGTTGCAGATTAGCCCCAGCAATGGGGGCTCGGTGGAACTCGCGCGAAACGCGGCGAAGCGGTGTTGGAGATGAGGCGGCACCAGCGCTGCAGACGAAGCGCGGGCGCGACGAGGCTCACCGACTCGCGTGCGTGGTAGGCGGAGGAGCACCTCCTCCACGAGGTCATCCGAGTTCTCGATCAAGTGTTATATCCAGTTCAATTGTTCGTTCAATGGCTCAGCGTCGCGCCAATACAGCGCCAATGACATTATTCTTTTTTTTTTTTTTCCTATTAAGATGAGAGGAAAACAAGTTTATAGTAGAATATAAAAATAAAACATTTTGTTTCTCGACAAAAAGTTGCAAAAACAACATCAGGCAACTTTTTAGGAACCACTAAGCCACCAATGCCAGAACATGACACCAACTCACCAAGACAGCGCCAAGAGATGCTTCAACCCAATAGGTACACAAATCACTGCCATCAGGTTCGGCCGTATGGAGCTCTGCTTATTATGTTTCTTTCCTTAGAGCATCTCCAACCACACCCCTAAAAAATAAGCCCTTATTTTTAATTTAGGAGCCAACATAAAAAATTTGAGGGCCCAGAATTAATTTCAACTCCAGTGGGGGACTTCTCAAATTTTGAGGGCCAGTGGCCGAGGGGTGGGGGTTGGGGGAGCCAAACCACGGCGCGCGTGCAGGGCCAGGCCACGTAGTCGCCGCTCCCCAGCGGCGATGCTATACCTGGCCATGGGGATGCACGGTGGCGGGTCGATGTGCGGATGCGCTGGCGTTGGCTGAAGGTGACCGCCGAAGGTGCTATTCATGCTCTTGTCACATTAAATTGGTAGTTTATTGCATGTACATTTGTTTTTTTTATCTAAAATGATATAGAATAGATGTACATGGTTTTTTGAACAAAAAAGAATGATTTTTTGTAAGTTTGGTCCGAAAGTTTTTTTTTTGTATAGCCGATAAATTTCCGGTATATCTGATATTCGGTGACCGCTGAGATTTTGAAATACCGGTAGGAAAAACATAGGCAGCCTGCGGTCTCGTCGTGTCCGCTGTTGTAGGGGCTAGATAGGAAGCCGAGGATGGGAGGCGTTACGTGGAACTCGCGGTATCGATTGGGGGCTCGGACAAGATACGGTGCCGGAGCTTGCAGACCAGGGAGGCGCGTATGAGGCACGCGAGGAGGTCATCGGGTGGGGGCCGGAGGAGAATCTCGACGATGGTGTCGTCTATCAGCTCGGGCGGCGGCAGCGGCAGTGCGAGGCTATGCGATCTCATCATCTATTTGTCGCCAATCAGTTTGGCTTGAACGTCGACGGGACACTTTTACAGCAATATATGGCCTAGTCCGACGTTCCTATTGTTTCTGATCACACTCATGCTTGTTCTCCTTTTTCCATGTATGTATTGTATGTCTTATAAACATATAGTTTTATTTCTTTTCATGTTTTTGTAAACATGAAAAATAAATAATAATTTTTTAAAATAAAAAATACAGGAGCTGGCCGGACCCCTTAATTTGAGGAAAAAGAGAGTGTTTATGTACATAGGACATTCGTGGTGCCCAAGACAATATTTTTGAGACCAAAAGCAACATCCTCCCACCCTTGGATGGATGGTTTTAACCCTCAAAGGACATCGTCCTATATGCAACCACTCTTCACCGCCCTCCAAGTCAAGTGTGTGCGACGCGCATCTGTGCCAGAGAGATGAGCATATGTGAGCCTGGACAAAGTGTAGAATCATTTACATGGCAAGCCCACCTCCATCTCGAGTCTCGACAGAGTCCCAGAGTGGCCACCACCTAAATGTTGACCTTCATCAATCAGCAAGACCCTCCCTAGTAGCTGTCCATGTGAGCATCAGGTAATGGACAGAGCAGCTCGCTTCCGTGATGACACGCTCGGTTACAACCTTGATGACGCATATATATAACGTCATGTATGTAGTACAGAATATGTAAAGTGCCAAATCATATAAGTAAAGTAAGGCAGTAGTTTATTTACCTGGAATGTAAAAACTCAAGTAGGGTAAGTAATCACCATAGTAGCAGTACACAGGGTGGCTTAGTTTTCTGATCCGCCCTGATTTTAGCTCAAACATGATCCCTGTACCAGCATCACCCACGCTGAGAAATAGAATATCCACGCCCTCGGCGAATCCAACAACATTGACCACTTGGTTGGACTGCATCGTAGGAACTAGCTTGTTAAGAGAGATAACTCTATCTTGTACCCATCCCATAGATCCATTTGGATTCACCTTTGTTGCCCGCCACAAGTGAAGGGCTGAATAATCATCGTCATCCTTAACGCTGGCGATGAACCCCAGCGAACCGTCCTCCATGGTCATGAGGATACTAGGCTCAGGCTGGGTGGTGTATGTGCATGGCGAGCCAATCACAGTCAAGAATCGTTTCCTAAGATCATACATGAGAATTCCAAAACCATGGCTGAGCAAGAAGTAGAGTTGGTCTCCAACAACGGCCGCACGTTTCCTCTCGACCAAGGGAGGATAATACCTAGCATAATGTATCTGAATAGAAGCCGGCGCACTCCAAGCAGCAGTCTGGGACGAGTATACCCATGCCCTAGCAGTAGCAACGGTGCCGTAGGTGTATGCGGTGATGCTCACAAACACGACATGGAAAGGACCGCCACCATGGCAGCCAGCACGGTGGTTGCAGCCAGCCGTCGCACAAAGAAAAGCGCCAAAAGCAGGGTCCGACGCCGGGTCAGGATTGCTGAGCACCTTGTGGTCGCCGGTGATAGGGTCCCACACGGCGAGACTTTTCCTCATCGTGCCCGTGCCATCCACAATGTTGAGGAGGAGGCGGCCATGGCGGCAGTCGAGAGCCCGGCGGCCGTGGTGCGTGTAGGAGCGTGATAGGAAGCCTTGGAGGGGAAGCGTTCCATGGAACTGGCCGTAGCGATCAGGGAACGTGGGTTCGGACAGGATGTCGTGCCAGAGCTTGCAGACAAGAGAGGCGCGTACGAGGCACGCGGGATCGTCGGGCGGGAGGCGGAGGAGGATCTCGGCAATGGCGTCCTCTATCAACTCGGGTGGCGGCGGCGGTGCAAGGCTATGCGATCTCATCATCTATCCGCCGTGGATCAGTTTTGTTTGAACGGGACACTTTTTACAGCAAAAATAGAGGATTGCTAAACAACCAAAAATATTGTTTCCGTAGTGTCCGCCGTCTCCTTTTCTGGTCCCACTCAATCTCGATGTATCTTCCTTTTTCCTTAGCTTTTTTCCTTTTTATTTTTTCATATAATAAAATATGAAAAATACAAAAGATCTATCGATCTCTACTATAATGACACACTTCTTTCTATTTTTAGCTCAAGCAACACCGACCATCGGATTTCACAACCAAGGGCTGAGATCAAAAGTTTGTCACACAGGTCTTACATCCCACGCCCACGCCTCCCTATTACGAACCGCTCCAGGAACACTACGAGTTCGAGTCCCGACTTCGACGAAAAAAAAAGAAAAATATGCCTGTTTTCCGGTGCCTCTTTTGTTTTGTTCCCTGCTAGCTGCCTCTCTCTGTCGTCGCTGCCGGTCGAGCGTCGCCGTCCCACACTCTCTCCTTCGGATCAGCCATCGTGCGGGATGCTTGGGGGTCACGAGGCGCGGGCACGGAGGCCCCGGGGTCGCGATCGTCGCGATCCAGCAAGGTGCTCTTCTCCGAGGAGCGTTGTATGGCCAGACCTAGGAGGCAGTGGCCGGACGGACTACTTGGGAGACCGTGGGTCGGGCGGTGGTTGTTGTTCGTACTCGGGCCACGAGAACGAGGCGGGGGGCATTGGTGGTGGCGAAATGGTCAGACCCTAACTGTCAAGATCGTGTCGCCACTACGCTACTGGTTAGCACTCAGCAGTACAAGAGGACGTCTCCGCATCTACCCTAGAGATCACACCATCGAGGGTTTTGAAGGAAATATGTTTTGCAGGGTAGACATAGCGATGCCGCAAGTATGCTCATCAATTGGTCACTCCCAACTTTTCATTTCCCCATGAATTTGTGGGTGTCGTGTGCTTGTTTTAACCTAGCTTTTTCTATTGCCTTTGTCATGATTTTGTTCATCTAATTGTGTCCCTCTTTGGCATGGATGAATTGATGAAAAAAAGCAAATGGAACATACTTCCCAAAGGAGGTTGCTATAATTTTGTCTAATTGTGTTTTTTCATGCATCAAGAAAATAATTTGGAAGGGGTTAACTGGTTCTTAGCGACCTGTAGAAACCACTGAAATGGTTTGCGCAATTGGCATTAGTTGTCTGAGTGTCGATTGCTTGAATTCAAACATTGTTTTGCATCGCGATCTTAAGGTAAGTGACAAAGAATAGAGATGTTCTCAGTTTAAGAAGTAGGATTCAGTGTTGACTTTTTCAGCAGTGCTCAAACTTTTTTGGCAGGGGCGGTGCTCAACAACAATACATGGCAGTGGCTGAGGCGCTTGAATGCGGGAAGAGAGGGAAGAGAAGCTTTGGGTTTATCAAGTATGAAACAAGTTCTGAACTGATTCTATAATTATGAAATCTTGGTGGGTGTTCTTCAACAACTGGGAAGAAGAAATGCCTTAGCTATATTTTTTGGGACGGGCATGGTGCATGCGCGGTGGACTTGGGCTTCTGCTCATAAAGTTTCTTGGTGCCGCGCAGAGGGCAGGCTCTCCACCATGGATGCATCCTCACCAGCCGACGACCAGCGTCTGCCAATGCCCACGGTTTTTCAATGATGCTAACACAGGCAAGTTCAGTTCAGCAACACAGAACACGCTTCATTCCCTAGGGGAGTCCCTAACATTCTGACACAGAATATGGCTTCGGTTAGTCACAATGGAAGCTTCATCATTCACAACGACCAAGAGGAACCATGCATGATTCCCCTTGCAGCAGCCTTGCTTCATTTTACTTGCACACAAGCTGAATTATGCCAAATGTTCTTGTCTCCACTACATTATTGTGGTTTCAAGATTCATACATAAACAAGGTGCTGGATTTTTGTTTCTATTAAGTTGCCCACAAATGCAAAATATTACAACTAACAATAAATTAGCAAGTTTCTGGTTATTGCTATCCAATAAACCAAATGATGTTGAATGACAATGAATTTATGTAGGAATGACAAGCAGGCGTGCTGCATATGAATTGGTTATCACAAGCAGGGGGAATACTCACATATCCCACAGATCAAGTATATGACAATATAAGGGTTCACAGCTTGCATACAAGTACGATAGAACTTTTAACCAATGATCAAGCTAAAAAGTTTAGGAGAAACAATTGCTTAAACACCACAACCTTGAAGGCCAACGAATTAAGGCTAACACCAATCTCATTGATACTCAAAGTTCTGCCCAACAAGAATCAAGATATCTCATTGATGCACCTTAAGTTTATCACATGCACTTGAGCGACTCGCACTTGGTCCCTCACCTATACAAGTGCCTCCCAATGCTGCATCAATTAAAAAAAAAAGATAAGGATATATAACATTAGCTGATTGAGAAATCAAGCTTGCCCTAGATAACACTTATATTTCCTGCCATCCAAACATCAGTAACTTTTGTCCCCAATATTATAGCAACGATATCTCCATCAATTGACAATAGATGAGCACTAAGGCAAAACAGGATTAACAATAGGCAAGCAAGCTAATCCATGTAATAACTTTTTAAATTATAGCTCCTGGACACCTGGATGAGGCTAGGTTGTTTAGGTTGTTAGGGACGTATCTACAATGATGTCTACGATGATGGAATAACATATGCATCATGGATTAATATAATCATAGGCATATCCAATCAGTTTCAAAGATTTCCTAGAACAAAAGATTTAGGTCGGATCAACCTAGCTCTGTAGTTTAAGATTGTGATATTGCACTTCCATAAATATATTATTTAGAAGCCCATCGCCATGTTAGTAGCTAAATTATTTATAATTCTATATATAAACATTGCAAGACCAAAAAATAAACAAAAGTTGTACCTGGAGTGTAGAATCTCAGGTATGGAAAAATAGAGTTGGTTGCGCCATCATATACCATCTTCATCTTAGAGGTCTTTAGATCAATTGTGTAGACAGCATTATTGACCTTCATGAAAATGATACCGACACCGTCCCACAGAGCCAATCAAAGAAACTATGTTTAAGGCAACATCAGCAGGTAACGGTGTCTTAAGTTCAATGACGACATTTTTTCCCATATAGCATCTACTTCATGTGCATCCTTCCTTGACCAAATGTAGAGATTAGAGTCATCTTGACTGGCAAAGCCCAATCCACCATCCTCCAAGGTTGTAAGCACAGATTTCCGTGATCGAAATGGTAATTGAATCCATGACATTTGACACAATTCCAAATCGTATTTGAGAGCTTTGTTTCCCAACAGATCTCGAAAGTAGAGTGTGTTCCCCACAAGAGCACTGCCCATCAAGGGTTCGACACAGTAACCATGTTGTTGAGCACATATTGGATCACTCAGCACGGCAGCATCAGATGAGTAGGTGTAGAGCAAGATCTTCCCTTTTAGAGAACACACAAAAACCACGAGGAAGGGTCGAAAGTGGCAATCAAGGTGGTCGCAGTCGCCAGCAACGGCGGAGCAAAGAACTGCAGCATTCCAGCACCTCGTCGGGTATGGAGTAGGGGAAAGCTCTTCCTTCTCATCCGTGATGGGGTCCCAGACAACGAGGACGCCGCCTTTCCGACCAAGCAGGACACGGCCATGGCGGGCGTCTACCACGCCCCAGCGTTTGAGGTCGGTGGGCGGCCTACAGAAGGCGGCTGTGGGCACGGCGCGCTATGGTGGAGAAGGAAACGTTGCAGATCAGCCCCAACATTGGGGCCTGCGGTGGAACTCACGGAAGCGGTGGCGAATCCGGGGTTGGAGACGGGCGGCGCCAGCGCCTGCAGACGAAGCGCGCACGGGCGAGGCTCGCCGGCTCGTGCGGCGGTAGGCGGAGGAGGACCTCCTCCTCGAGGTCATCCACCAGCGGCGGTGGCGGCGGCATGGCGGATTTGCTTGGCGGAGTTGAGGGTTCCAAACGCCGGCTGGTGGCGGCCGAGCGAGGGTTTCGCTGCTCGATCGTTTTGTGGGCAGGAAGGAAGACGACGACAGAGCGTTGTTATAAGACTGGTCATATTCTGGGTGCAGAAGGCCGGCCCATCTCCTAACTGAGATCAGCCCAGCTTCGTCTGGAGACTGCTGCTCCAAGGAAGGATACAATAGAACTGGAATCACGGATACAGATGTGAGCAAATGACACTTTTTTCATTTATTACAAGACGAGAGGAAAAAAAATGTTTAGTGTATGTAAAATAAAAAAATCTTGCCCTTAATAAGACAACGTTTACATGACAACACATTTCTTCTCCTGGATATATTAGTGGCAGCCTGGTCTCTCGCAGTTTTAGGCCGGACAGAAAAACTGAACCAAAGACAATGATTACTTACAGATGCAACATCGGACAGGGCCTCGTCGCCGGCGGCGCGCCCCACCTTCCCCGGCGGCTTTGACGGACCGCTCGGTGAAGACCGGCGCCGCAAAAGAGCTCTATTCACCGAAGCGCTGACGCCGATAAAGAACCTCGCTCGGGCGAACATGGATCAGAAACCTGCTCGTCAAAGGGTAACGGAACCAAACGCCCGCCCCGTCGTCCCCGTTGCGAGCGCCATGGCGTCTCCTCGCCGGGCAAAAAAGTGAGTTTGCCGAAGGCCAGGCCAGCGGCTCTCGGCAAACATGTGCCCGGTGCTCGGTAAATGTCGTGGTCTAATATCGGGGTAGGCCATAGACACAAGATGCGATCGTATGGCTCGTGTGGAGCTCCGATGGCCTAGCTCAAGGGACACAAAACGCGAGATTTATCTACCGTTCGGGCAAATCGGTGCCCTAGTCCGCCTCGGTCGAGTCACTATGTCCGAGCTCAAAGGCTCGTATAGGGGAGGATACAAGCTTGTCGACGGAGGGGAGGCCGGCTCCCAAGTCTCTCGTGTGTGTGGAGTAGAGATCGCAATGTTTCGTGTGAGAGAGTTGAGAGGTCAGAACCTCCTCCTCTTCTGTGGTTGAAGCCTCCCTTTTATAGCCACAAGGGAGGGACTAAAGAGGAGAAGAACACAAAATAGAAGGGGTAAAGTGCTAAATGACGAGGGACCCATAGGTCGTACGTTTCACTGTGGTCGTGGGCTTGTTCGTGCGTGTCCCGTCGCGCTCGGTCGTCGTCGTACGCGGGATTCCGGGGGATGGGCGAAGTCCTGCCCGTCGCAATCGTAGTAGGAACGCATCTTGTCGGGATGGCCCCGTGATGTCTTTCTTGTCGTGTAGCGGTTGGCGGCATGCGACGTGGTGGGATGCCGCTCCGAGCTCGAGGTCGTGCTAGTCGAGGTGTGTCGCGCAGTCTTCATGGTCGCGCGATGCGAGATTGTACGCTCAAGAGGTCGTGCTCGAAGTCGGAGCTTGACGGAGGTCGTCTTGTCGGGATCGCGAGTAGCCGAGCTCGGAGCTCGAACTCGTGGGGTCGTCGCGTTCGGGAACCGCGAGTCGGGTCGAGTCGGAGCTTGACGAGGTCGCCTTGTCGGGATCGCGAGTAGCCGAGCTCGGAGCTCGGAACTTGTAGGTCGTGCGTTCCGGGGAACCGCGAGTCGGGGTCGAGTCGGAGCTTGACGGAGGTCGTCTTGTCGGGATCGCTGTTGACACATGTTATAGCATAATATTACTAGTCAACTAAACTTGGATAATGGCTTAAAATGAATATTAACATAAGTCTAGGGGTTTAACTAACATAATTCCATGAGTTTTGGTGATTTATATAATTTCAGGGACTTCATAGATAATTGCAGAGAATAATGGAGAAAGTTCCGGAATATACAAGGCATATGAAGACCAGATTTATCCGTAAAGCAACTCAATCCGAAAAGTGAACTAAAACATTCTAGAAGATACCGGAGGACACGAAAAAAAGACGAAGCCGAGGTGGCACTCCACCCTGACGCCCGCCGCCTCCACCACCGGCGGCCGCCGGTGTGGGGCCACATGTCGACCTCTCCTTTCTATGGCGGTTTACCACCGACATTGAGGTTGTATCTACACCGTTGCCAAGGTCGGTTTGATCCAAGGGTTGACGCTCATCGCCAAGGCCTATATAAGAAGACCCCCGCCCTAGGGTGAAACCCAACTCATTCTATCTCATAATTCATTATCTCTCGGTTGTAGAGGTGTCCCAATGTAAGGATAACCTCTCTCTGGGATTAGTGAATTAGAGGTAGATTAGAAGTAGATTAGTAATGTAATTAGACATAGATTAGACATGTAATTAGAACTAGATTAGATCTAACTTAGATCTAATCAAGAATAAAGGAGAGAGGAGCTATGCTCTTGTTTTGGAGATGTCTTCAGAGTATGGTATGTCTTTGTATCTTCTCTACAAGACTTATGCTTTAATATATTTATCTTCTCTATTTACAATCATGATCTTCATATATTGTTAAGCATAGTTGTTATATTATTGCATGGGACCTCCGCCGTATTGAGTGCTCTAGTTATGCTAGGTAGCTAGAGTTGTAATCTATAGTGTAGACATGGTGTCTAGGCTATAGGTTACCTGAGGTTGTGCCCAAACCTACGGATAGTTGTGGTAGCCCCAGGGGTGACAGCCCTGTCAGGTCTTTGTAATCCACCACGTATGGTTTGGTGTTTTCGTAGAGCTTTAGGCAGCCTTCTCCCAACTACCTTCTTCCCGGTCTTTCTCGAGTTGGAAAGGAACTGTTGCCACTAGTAACGAAATGATTTTGCGAGTACTTGCAAAATCTTTTCCGTGGCGGGCACTTTTTTTGCCCGTCACGTAAAATACCCCGCCACGTCCGGCTTTTTTGGCGGGCGTTTATTGCCCGTCACGGAAAAAGATTTTTTGCGTGGCGGGCACCTTAACACGCCTGGCCACGTAAAATAGTTTCTTTACGTGGCGGGCGTGTTAAGGTGCCCGCCACGTAAAATAAATTTTTTGCGTGGCGGGCATTCTAAATCGCCGCCACGCAAAAAATCTAAGCCCAACGCAGGCCCATTTGAGCCACCCACCCAGCGCTTAGTATATATGCGTCAAGTTAGGGGTTCGGACCGAGCACTTCCACCCACCCAGCCGCGCGCCGCATCCACTCCGTCACCGCACCCGCTCCCCTCCTCCTCCCACCTCGGTCTCTCCGTCACCACACCGCACCCGCTCCCCTCCTCCTCCCACCTCCGCTCGCACCCACTCCCCTCCTCCCACCTCCATTCGCAACCCTCCCATGGCGGTGGCGGCAACACATGGCGCACGGCAGCACATGGCCTGGCGGCGGGCGCCGTGGCGGCGGCGGAACCTCGTGGCGGCGCGTATCTCGTGTCCCCCAGCGGCGGCGGATCCAGCAAGTGGCGCTTCGTCGGGCGCGGATCCACCTCGTGGCGCGCGGATCCGAGTCCCCCCTGCGCCGCGGCGGCGCGGATCCGGCAAGTGGCGCTGCCGGGCGCGGATCCACCCTGCGTGGCGGCGCCGATCGAGCGTCCCAGCGCCCGGCGGCGGCGGATCCAGCTCGTGGCGCTTCGTCCGGCGGTGATTCGGCAAGTGGGCGGCGCGGATCTTAGCGTCCCAGCGCAGCGACGGATCCAGCTCGTGGCGCTCGTCGGCGGCGGATCCAGGCTCGTGGCTCGTCGGCGGCGGTGGCGGCTCACACGACGACGGGTTTTCCGCGGCGGCGGCGGCTTCCACGGCGGGCTTCCACGCCGGCGGGTTTCCACGGCGGCGACGGCTTCCACGGCCGCTAAGCGGGCTGGATCGACCCGGATCGCGCTGGCGGCGCTGGAACCCTAGGTGGGCTCGGCGGGCCTTGTACATATGGGCTCGGCGGGCCTATCTAGGGTTTCTTCTATTTTTTTTTTTGAAATTCTTTACCGTGGCGGCGTTGTAATTAGCCCGCCACGGTGCACCTCTATTTTGCATGACGGGCAAGTGCCCGCCACGGTTATGTCTGGTATTATCCGTGACCTTGCCGTAGTGACGGGCGCCTCGCCCGCCACGGAAAAACGATTCCGCCCACTAAAAACAAAATGGGTACTAGTGTGCTCCAAAGTGCAGTAGTGTAATTGCTATCATAGAACCTAAGTAAATAGAGATACCCGAAACCTTGATTTCTCTCTTTGACCTCTTGATTAGTTTAATTACTCCTTGATATTTTAGGTAGATTAGTATTTTATGTTTTACTTATCCTCTAACAAATACCCCCTCACTATAGTCTAGTGGTTTGCTTTGAGTTAGTGGATACATGATTGTGACTTATTAGATTCTCTAGACAAAGCTTCCCTGTGGATACGATACTCTAGAATACTCATCCTAGGGAAAAGCTACAATGGTAGGTGTTTCGTGGCGCTTTGCAGAATCCTTCATATTCTTTTAGCACTTAACAAATGCCAACAAGCTTTTTTGGCGCCGTTGGCCGGGAAGCAATTGGCCTAAAGATTCTGATGATGATCATGATGTCTGCTAATTTAGTGTATCACTAGCTTTAGTAGGATTATCCTTGTTTCTTGAATTGTCGAATAGTCGGGACAAAAGATGTTGTTGCGACCTTCCGACAAGATTCCACAAGAAAAGAAAAACAAAAAAGATTGAAGAACCCAGGGTGCCCGATCATTCAAGATTCATCTCCATTGGAACCCCCTGCTATCTCAAGGTACGTATTTAAATATATATTATTCTAACCATGTATAGATTGAAGAAGAAGTCGCCGTCACAAGAATTCAATGCACTCATTTCAAGTGACGTATATAGAAGCTGCACATCATGGTAAGTATGATTAAAAAGGTGAGAAAGTCTTACTAATTGACTATAAATTGATTGAGTAGTTATAATTTAATTTCTTGCATTGCATTGCATGTTTACTTGATCAACTCATGCATTCACTCCGCTTAGTTTATGTTTTCTCATAGTAGATCCATTGCATGTTCAGTTTTTGCATACATCCATATAGTTTGCATCTATTAAAAAAAGTTATTCTCACCATGATCATGCTCTTTAGTCTCTATTTAGATAAATCTCTATAGTGTTATCATGCTACCTTTGTTTGCTATTGTATGCCTTGGTTTAGAAGTATTGCAAGGATACTTCTAAAGGTTTCTTAAAGAATCAAACATATTAGAGTTAACCTTATCCATCTTGCTTAGCTTCACATGTTTAATTCTTTGTTCCTAAAACACCGCTCTCTTGATCTCATAACCCCCATTTATGTGAGCTAAAATGTTGCTCATCCTATTTTGCAAGATAGTTATAATCATTAAATTGTTGATGCTCTATCTTGTGATCTTATCACTCTCATCATAAATAAATAAAATTGTTAAATATTAACTCTTCCTTGTTTAATGTGCTTAAGGTTATAGAAGAATGAATAAAGTTTTTGGTTCTGTTGGTGTTTTCCCACCAACAGAGCCCATGCACTTGATCTCTACCTTGTCTTTTTGTAAACAGGACATACTTTAAGCACAACATGGAGGAGTATCTTCCTCTCAAAAACCTACAAGGAAATGTCCTGACCCACAAATCACGCACACTAAACAAGATGTTGCTCGCTTCCACTATCAAAGCTTCACTTCAAATCATGAGACAAGCAAGCAACATGGGTGATGCCATCCTTAGAGATCACTATCTTGGGAGACGCACACCAATATCAGATGATACACTTGAGGAGTGAGCAAGGTAAGAAGTCTTGTTCAAAGGACTTAAAATATTGAACCCTCGCCAAAAGGTAACTTGGTAGTTATCCATATTTAATTCTTAGCATTGCATCTTTAAATTGCATATCATATTTATCTTTTTGCATCTTGCATTAGCATGTTTATTTTCTTGCATTGCATAATCTTTTTTTTCCTTTAGCATATTTACATTTATGCATTAGCACTTTGCATTGAAAAATTCTAAAGCCCCATGTGAATAATCTTGAGGTGTGTAACAACCCATAAGGAGATTCACCGTGGTGGCATAAAAATAATTATGCATCCATCTAGTTGTATTTGCATTATAGTTCTTTGCATATAAAATTATAAAACTTCAAAAAAAAATTTAAAATCTTGCTATATGGAATAATCATGATCCATCTTGAAAATCTTTAGACACATGAAGCCTATGTGGCGTAAACCACTAACACTTAATCAAGTTCCACTAGCTTTGTTGTCTATTTGAGTTCAGCAGGATTTCAAGGAAGAGAAAAAATGATAGGCCCGACTTCATTTTTTTCACTTTCTACCTCAACTTCCACATCAATAAACCCGACACGTCAATCCAGCTTGGGGGAGTGCACCCCATTATCACGATAAGTATCTCTGCTACTATATTTATATTATTATTATTAGTTAATATTTTGGTTTGCTTATTTTGCTAAGAGTCTAGTTTATAAAGTCGTTTAAGGAGTCTTTAGTAGAAGTATGATCTTATAGTATAAATAAATAAATGAATAAATAAATAGGAGTGTACAAGAAGTTTTCATTTCCACCTACATAAAATAATCTCTGAAGCTAAATCTCATACATGGAAATGATGAATAGTTGCTCCGTTGTTATACTTTTCTAGTACCTAGCTTTCAAGCTTAATTTCTCTCGAGCTCCATTTGCAAAATTAATTTTTACTCTGAAACTTGAAACATATGGGTTGCAAATGCTTGCTCTAAAGTCTAGGTAATTGACGGATATGATATATGATAGTCCGAGTTGCTATTTGATCTTACTCCTAGTGACACTAGATTTCTGGGAGATTTATATTTTGAAAATTGAAAATGCACATGATAAGTTCCCTGTATGACAAGAGTGTGAACCTCCTACCATAGCCATATATACATGCTACTTAGAATAGGAAAACCTTTTGAAAAATATAGATATATATATATATAGGTCGCTTCGCTTTGCATTGAGTTTGTTCAATCTTTGTCGACCCTTAGAAACTTGTCATGCTGATCATGTACACTCCACTCATTCCACTTACTTCATTTCACTATCATTCACTCACTCTAGCCAATAAAAATGTTCTACTCCTATCTCAGGGAGAGCAACCAAAAATATTTATTGTACCCATCCACTCATTCATTGCTAGCCAATATCTTACAAAAGCTCCATCATTTATACCTCTCAAAAAAATACAAAGAAGAGATCTGGGTTGTGTATCTTTTAAAAGAAAAAGAAAGAAAGATGAAAAATGGACAAAAGTCCTACGGGCGAGTAGAGCCTACCTCCCTAAATAAAAGAGATGAATAATGAACAAGTGTTCGAGGGCGAGTAGACCCCACATCTCTAAAAATAAAGATGAATAATGGACAAGTGTCCGAGGGTCAGTAGAACCCACATCTTTATAAGAGAGGAAATAATGGACACAAGTCCGAGGGCCAGCAGAGTCCACCTCTCTTGAAAAAAAAAGAAGAAAAAGAAAAGAAAGAGATACAACCCAGGTTCTCTACAAAAAGATTATAAAAAGAGAGAAGAATTCCAAAAAGGAGCAAAAGTAAGATTTCCCTTATCTATTCTATTTCACTTCATTACATACTTTACTACATTCCATACTATATATATATATATATTCTATCCACCATACACATGCACCACTTGATCAGTGTGACTTGTATCTTTGGATCTATTTCTTGAATTTACGATATACGCTTAGTAAGAAAATAAATTATTTTCTCCTACCTATGAGCTCCACATACATAAGCCTTAGATATTAGGTGAGAGAGAAGAAGGCATACTATGCTATTGCCTTAGCTAAAAATATATTATGAGAGTAAGACAAACACTATATTATTGCCTAAGAGAGGATCCACAAATACCAATGAGAGATTAGAGAGAGTCATACTGGGAACTTTGAGTTTTATTTAAAAATCAGCAAAAACTCCAGAAGGACAGTTGATCAAAAGAGTTTGAGATTTAGTACTTGACTTGACTGTTCTATCTTTCAATTACCCAGGATTGCAGAAAAAGATATAAAGCCCCAAAAAGGTAAGAGGTAATTGAATCATTAAAGTTTAAAAGTTTATCTTTATCTAGAGAGGAGTTTGAAAGCATGTGTACTTTAAAGGTGTGATAGCGTTGCAGCAACTCCTAATCCAAGTAAGAAGTTTAATTTTATATTTTGTGTCTTGCTAAGAGACTAGCAAGAGGTAAGCTTGGGGGAGCTTGTTGACACCTGTTATAGCATAAAATTACTAGTCAATTAAACATAAATAAGGGCTTAAATTGAATACAAAATATAAGTCTAGGGGTTTAACTAATATAATTCCACGAGTTTTGGTGATTTATATATTTTCAAGGACTTAATAGGAAAATGCTGAGAATAATGGAGAAAGTTCCTAATATACAAGACCTATGATGACAAGACTTGGCCGTGAATTAATTCAACCCGAATTGTGGACTAAAACATTCTAGAAGACACCAGAAGACACCAGAAGGAACTGACAGTGGGGGCCCACCATGGCCCGGCGCCCGCAACACCCTCATCGGCGGCCCCCGTGGGTCCCACCTGTCATCCTCTCCTTTCTATGGCGGTTTACCACCGGCATTGAGGTTGCATCTACACGTTGCCAAGGTCGGTTTGATCCAAGGGTTCACGTTACGCCAAGACCTATATAAGAAGACCCGCCCGTGGCTAAACCCTAATTCATTACTATCTTATTCTATCTCATTAACTCTTAGTAGTAGAGGGGTCCCTAGAAAGGATCAACTCTCTCTAAGGGATTAGTGAAGTAGAATTAGACATGTAATTAGAGCTTAATTAGACATATCATTAGAAGTAGATTAGAAGTAGATTAGATCTATCTAATTAGATCTAATCATGACCGAATATCAAGTTGAGAGATTAGATCAAAGAACTTAATTAAGAGTTCTAGATCTATTCTTGAGAGCAAAAAAGAGTGAGTGGAGGAGAAGAAGGGGAAGCACCGGACATGTCGGTGACTCCTCTACGCTTGTACCTCTGGGATCAAGGGCCTATGACACTTGATCCTAAGACTTCTATGGTGGAGCAACTTCTTATTTGAGTAAGTATCATATTATCTTCGGTGTTAGTATTTTTTCTACTGTTCATAACTCTTTGAGTACTCTAATTCATGGGAATCTATAGATTAGAGGGGTATACTTAGGTGTAGGCGTGGTGCCTAGATCAAAGTTACTTATGAGTGCCCCCTACCTGCCGGGCGTGGTAGATCATGGTAGTGACACTACCATTGAGTCCTTTGTATTCCACATCCCGGAGATAGGGGACTCGTAGGATCTAAGTCTTTGGGGAATGGTAAGTTTTGACCTTACCTTCCCTTGAGTATGATCCTTTTAAAGATCAATATCAACATAACTTACAAGAAGGAGAACTGGACAACCATAGGAATCTTCTTACCTCTTGATCCTTTCCATCCTTGATTGACACTCGGGGATTAGTTATATGCCTCGCTTATTCCTCACACCATCCTCCTCCCCCGGATTCAATATTTAAAACCCTGTCCTAGGTGAAATGCTCACCAAGATCCGTTAAACTTGCGGACTATACAAATTATAAATATTTACGTAGGCTTAACAAATACCAACAAACACCCAATTGACTCCATTTGACCCAAAACTCATGTTTGATGCGTTTTTCGAGTTTACGCTTGGTCGCGAAAACTTGCCCCCCCTAGGGCCGTTCCGCCGCCTAGTGCGAACTGGAGTGAAATAAAAAGATGCAGCTTAAATTTTTCAAACACCCAATTGGCTCCATTTGACCCAAAACTCATGTTTGGTGCGTTTTTCGAGTTCCGGAGTTTCTGCCGCGGGGTGCAAAAACATGCCCCTAGGGCCGTTCCGCCACTCTCTAGTGCGGCCCGGAGCGAAATAAAAGTTGCGATGAAATTTTTGAAATGAACGCGTACTCAATTGACTCCATTTGACCCAAAACTCTTGTTTGCGTTTTCGGAGTTTCGGAGTTTTACGCTTAGGGTGCGAAAACTTGCCCCCCTAATGCCATTCTGGCCACTCTAGTGCGAACTGGAGCGAAATAAAAGTTGCAATTGAATTTTTTGATACAAACGCACCCAATTGACTCCATTTGACCCAACACTCATGTTTGGTGCGTTACATTTCAGGTGTGAAAACTTGCCTCCTAGGGCCATTTTGGCCACTCTTGTGCTTGGCTCGGAGCGAAATAAAAGTTGCAGCTCTATTTTTTTGAAACGAACGCACCCAATTGACTCCATTTGACCCAACACTCATGTTTGGTGCGTTACGCTTTCAGTGTGAAAACATGCCTCCTAGGGCCATTTTGGCCACTCTTGTGCGAACCGGAGCGAAATAAAAGTTGCGATTCTATTTTTTGAAACGAACGCACCCAATTGACTCTATTTGACCCAAAACTCATGTTTGGTGCGTTTTTCAAAGTTTCGCCCGGGTGCAAAAACTTGCCCTCTTGGGCCGTTATGGCCACTCTAGTGTGAACATGAGCAAAATAAAAGTTGCATTTGAATTTTTTTTGAAACGAACGCCCCAATTGGCTCCATTTGACCCATAACTCATGTTTGGTGCTTTTTGGAAAATTTTCTAAAGCTAGTATTTATTATGCATACAAAAGAACCAAAGAGAAATAATCCACAAGTGCATGGATACCGATGTAGCACTTCACTATTCAAGTATCATCTTTATCCACGAGAGAAAATTTGCGAGAGCAACTAAATCTTATGCTTAACCATGCCCATGTGTTTGGCTTAGTTTTTCTCGGCTTACGTCTTGAAATCGCCTGGCAGCAAGTCTTCTCTTTTCTAATTTTTTCCTTCCACTTCCGACAGAGCCGGGCGATGTAGCTATCCCCGCGAGGCACACAGTTTTGAGTTTGTGGTAACCCAAGGTGAAATGGAAAATCAAGGAGCTAGAGTATTGCATGCACAATAGATACATGCAAGCAAGCAATTAGAACCGAGAGGTAGGGAGGGAAGCTCTCATGGCCGCACACTTGCATGCCCATTTTGCGATCTGACGATGTCCTATATATATGAGTGACAAACATATTATTAGTTCTATAAGCAAAGCTGACATCCACCTCCATCAACACCAAACTCAATAGCATTAGCATCCACGTCCATTATACCAAGAAAATGAAGATCATGGTGGTCATCTTCATGTTGGTCCCGACACTCATTGGTGGAGCTGCTGCCGGTAAGACGACGGTAGGAAAAAGACGGTTTTCGAAGATACTTGCAAGCCTTTTTGTCTAGGCAAGAAGCTTGAGGAGTCGGTCTGCAAGGAGTCCCGCGCCCTCAACCAGCGCTTCAAAATGGCGTCGATTGAGGAAAGTCAATGCTCGTTGAAATGCCGCCAAGGATGCACAAAAAGTACGAGGTCGGCGTCGGAGATCACCGCAAGGCGCGGTCGGGGTTTGTAGTAAGGTGAAGGACCCACTTGCATTTGAAAAATGCAAGGAGGTATCGCGACCCGACCGTCATCTTGAAGGCCATGGAGGAGGTGTTACAACGCGCTATGCAGCAGCAGAAGGCGGGCGTCACCGTTGGGCGCATGTCTGCCCATATATGGTTATCATTCTTTATGGATATGGACCAAGCTACCTATTAATTTGATAATTTTTCAGCTAAATATTTGCTTTTGTTCAAAGGCGTAAGCATTCAAAGCCATTGATATATGGTATCATCAACTTTGCTAGCTCGAATGGCGGTCAATGTAATGTCACATGGTTTTGTAATTTTTTAGTTTGACTAAATAAATAAAAAGGGCAAGTTGGCAATTCTTGCTAAAGTAATCTTTGGATCTATTTTTGACATTTTTTTAGGGTAACTAATGGGAGGGAGAGGATCCCCACCTGAACAATTTTTCCACATTGGGTGAACGTCCATGACCATGCATAGATTTTGTTTTCTTAAGTACACAATTTACGGATGTAAGTGGCTTGCTCGCCCGCCATCTTGATGCCCCCCCGCCCTAGCCCCTAGGCCCGGCCGCCCGCCCCACCACCGGGGCACACTAAGACGCCCGCCGCCCATCCCCAATCGCCGGTCTTCCTGCCTCCCGCCGCCCTCCTTTCTAAGCCCGCCAAAGATGAAGAAGGCAAGAAGTAGTCACGAAACCCTAGCCCTTTGCGGGTGGCGGCGTGGTGGTGGGCTGAGTAAACAGGGAGAGGGAGGGAGGAAGAAGAACAATGGGGGTGGATGGAGGGTGACTTGGCATCACCCTTGTCGACGATTTGCCCATCAAGCTCCATATATAGTGTAGCCTCGTCTCTTTTTTAGGGCGCACAATAACAAAAAAAACTGAACGAATGTACATAGCCAAGATCATTTTTGTAGTTTCTTAGGAAAAACCGAGTGAAAATGGTGCATTTAAGATCGTCAACCAAGTGTAAGCTGCTTGTTTGAGCCACTAAATGAACTAACTCAAATCGAAAAGCCATCAACTATAAAGTTTCATAACTTTTTGGGATCTACAAATTTGATTTAAAGAGTTTCTCCATTTGAGGTCATCTAGGGCATGTCGGCTCCCAAAGTTGTTGTTGCAGCTTTATTTGCTTTGAACTTCGTGCAAATTGCAACAATACTATCGTGGCTCAGCGTAGCATCCTTCATCATAGAAAAGATGCCCCACAAGGCCACTTGCATCATCTCCTAGTTCTTACGCTTCCTCTATTTCATTATTATCTATTTATGTGTCCACTCTTTTTTGTGTATATATATGTGTGTTTCTAAAGGAGGGGAAGGCCTTGCGATGAATTAATAGAATGTCTCTTACATTTCGATTGAAGTCTCCATTATTATGTGTGCTTTTGGTTTCTCCCTTATGAATCTATATACACTTGTATACGCACATAGCACTTTATTTGTTCTCAATGTTTTTTTTTCTTTTATGAAACAATATATATCCCGCAACCTCAAGACTTTACTGAGGCTTTTTTAGGTTTTGGTAGTTTCCTATTTTTTTTCAAGCAGCTTTTCTATCCTTAGTTTGGACTTAATACACACTCGACAATCATTTTTAGACTTCTAAGGTGTCCTATACAACTAGTGGAAGTATATGGTGGTATAGCTAGTGAAGGGTATTTCACCAAAGAGAATACCATTAGCGGTACTTATAGATAATGCACCCAATTACCACCACCTTGCCAAAGCTAGCCTCGAAACATGAGGCCACCATCGACGACTGTCCCCACTAAGCCGTCGCCACAAACCAAAATTTTCCAAATGGCCCATATAATACTATAAAAGTTGCAGTTGAATTTTTCGAAACGAACGCACCCAATTGACTCCATTTGACCCAAAACTCATGGTTGGTGCGTTTTCGGAGTTCCTGGAGTTTCTGCTTCGGGAGCGAAAACTTGCCCCCTAGGGCTGTTCTGGCCACTATAGTGCAAACTAGAGCAAAATAAAAGATGCAGTTGAATTTTTTGAACACCCAATTGACTCCATTTGACCCAAAACTCATGTTTGATGCGTTTTTGGAGTTTCTGCTTCGGGTGCGAAAACTTGCCCCTAGGGGTCGTTCCGCCAGTCTAGTGCGAACCGGAGTGAAATAAAAGATGCGCTTGAGTTTTTCAAACACCCAATTGGCTCCATTTGACCCAAAACTCATGTTTGGTGCGTTTTTCTGAGTTTCGGAGTTTACGCCGGTGCGAAAACAAGCCCCTAGGGCCGCTTCCGCCGCTCTCTAGTGCGAACCGGAGCGAAATAAAAGTTGCGCTTAAATTTTTTGAAATGAACGCACCAATTGACTCCATTTGACCCAAAACTCATGTTTGTGCGTTTTTCGGAGTTTCCGCTTTACGCCGGGTGTGAAAACTTGCCCCCTAGTGCCATTCGGCCACTCTAGTGCGCCCCGGAGCGAAATAAAAGTTGCGATTGAATTTTTTTTTTTGAAACGAACGCACCCATTGACTCCATTTGACCCAACACTCATGTTTGCGTGCGTTACATTTCGGTGTGAAAACTTGCCTCCTAGGGCCGTTCGCCACTCTTGTGCTTAACCGGAGCGAAATAAAAGTTGCAGTTCTATTTTTTGAAACGAACGTACCCACTTGACTATCTCGACCCAAAACTCATGTTTGCGCGTTTTTGGAGTTTCGCCGGGTGCGAAAACTTGCCCCTTGGGCCGTTCTGGCCACTCTAGTGCTTAACATGAGCAAAATAAAAGTTGCATTTGAATTTTTTGAAACAAACGCACCCAATTGGCTCCATTTGACCCATAACTCATGTTTGGTGCTTTTTTCGAAAATTTTTCTAAAGCTAGTATTTATTATGCATACAAAAGAACCAAAGAGAAATAATCCACAAGTGCATGGATACCGATGTAGCACTTCACTATTCCGAAGTATCATCTTTATCCACAGAGAAAATGTGCGGGAGCAACTAAATCTTATGCTTAACCATGCCTATGTGTTTGGCTTAGTTTTCTCAGCTTACATCTTGATATCGCCTGGCATTCAATCAATGTTAGCATGTCTTCTCTTTCCTAATTTTTTTCCTTCCACTTCCGACAGAGCCGGCGATGTAGCTATTCTGCAGGGCACACACTTTTGAGTTTGTGGTAACCCAAGGTGAAATAGAAAATCAAGGAGCTAGAGTATTGCATGCACATTAGATACATGCAAGCAAGCAATTAGAACCGAGAGGTAGGGAGGGAAGCTCTCATGGCCACACACTTGCATGCCCATTTTGCGATACGACGATGTCCTATATATATGACTGACAAACATATTATTAGTTCTATAAGCAAAGCTGACATCCACCTCCATCAACACCAAACTCAATAGCATTAGCACCCACCAAGAAAATGAAGATCATGGTGGTCATCTTCATGTTGGTCCTGACACTCATTGGTGGAGCTGCTGCCGGTAAGACGACAAAATGAGGAAAAGACGGTACACGAAGATACTTGCAAGCCTTTTTGTCTAGGCAAGAAGCTTGAGGAGTCGGTCTGCAAGGAGTCCTGCGCCCTCAACCAGCGCTTCAAAATGGCGTCGATCGAGGAAAGTCAATGCTCGTTGAAATGCAGCCAAGGATGCACAAAAAAATACGAGGTTGAAGCGTCGGAGATCACTGCAAGCTGTGTCGTGGTTTGTAGTAAGGTGAAGGACCCACTTGGTTTTGAAAAATGCAAGGAGGTATGCGACCCGACCGTCATCCTGAAGGCCATGGAGGAGGTGTTACAACGCGCTATGCAGCAGTAAGGCGGACGTCACCGGTTGGGCGCATGTCTGCCCATATATGGTTATCATTTTTTGTGGATATCGACCAAGCTACCTATTAATTTGATAATTTTTCAGCTAAATATTTGCTTTTGTTCAAGGCGCAAGCATTCAAAGCCATTGATATATGGTATCATCAACTGCTAGCTCGAAAGGCAGTCCAATGTAATGTCACATGGTTTTGTAATTTTTTAGTTTGACTAAATAAGTAAAAGGGCAAGTTGGCAATTCCTGCTAAAGTAATCTTTGGATCTAATTTTGACATTTTTTTAGGGTAACTAATGGGAGGGAGAGGATCCCCACCTGAACAATTTTCCACATTGGGTGAACGTCCATGATCATGCATAGATTTTGTTTTCTTAAGTACACAATTTACGGATGTAAGTGGCTTGCTCGCCGGCCATCTTGACGCCCCTGCCCTAGGCCTGGCGCGGCCGCCGCCCCCACCACCAGGGCACACTAAGAGGCCCTACCCTAAATTCTAGGGGCTTTGACAAAAAAATTAACTCTAATAGAGCCCCTTAATGAGACCTCATATTTTAAAAACCACAAATTTTAGCTTTAAGCCCCTACACCCTGAGCCCCCTATTCTGTTTTGCTTGGTCCTTCCCATCGCCGCGCCTTGGGGGAATCGCATCACCCGCGCCCGCCCGCCCGCCGTCGCCTCAGCGTCCGCCCGTGGGAGCTGAATCCCAACATGGCCCGAACATGCGCCCGCCGCATCTCCTCCGCCTGAGTGCGATTCGGCGCCGCGTACATCCTCTCGTACCCCCCTGCCCTACCCCCGCGGCCGGGCATCGTCAACGGCGCCTCCGTGATGGCTCGCCATTGCCGGCGCGCAAGTGCCAACTCCTTGAGCAGGGCCAAACCCAATTCGAATCCAAATCTAATCCCCAATGCCGACGGTGACGCCACGCCGGGCGAAGGACGCTGAAGTGGAACACCGACGCCAACACCATTGCCCGACACGACTCCCTTCCCGTCCGCCGCGACAAGGGACGGTGGCCTTGTAGCGCACACCGACCTCCCATCCTCCATCACGACGGAGTGGACCGTGCTTGTCCTCTCGGGCGACCACGGCGTGCGACGCTCGGACCACGACCGCACGATGGTCTTGTCCCGAAATCAAGCGGCGATGAAGGAGGAGTCGGTCCGTGGGAACATGGTGGCCACCATGAGCGTGTCGGTGCCGTCGAGCCACATTGGAGCGTGTCGGCGTCGCCCAGCCGCACCCCCCGGGCGCAAAAGAAGTCGACTTGCTTGCCCGTGTTCCGGATGACGGAGACGCCGTACTTCGTTGAACCGCCCTTGCAGCTCGCGGACGGCGCCGCCGCGCCCGGGCGGTGAAGGACCTGGGCTGGCGATCTTGGCGCGGACGCTGAAGCGGTGGCGCAGGCTGCCCGTGGAGCGTGGAGAAGGTGCCACACCGCCGCCGCCGCCGGGTCGGCCGCTTCTCGCGTGGCGACGCGGGAGCGTGGCGGCATCCACGCACGCCAGCGCCGCTGACGGGCGTGGCGGACCGAGGTACACGCACGGCGCCGCCCGGCGCCACGCAGCAGCCACCGCCGAAGCGCCAAGGCGACCTACCAAGCCCCGGCGCTGCCGGGCTCGTGATCTCCGCCGAGCCGATGCGGCGGCCGGACCTCGCGTGACCTCGGCCGAACCAGGGCGGCGGTCTGGCGCGGGCGCGGGCAGCGGCACGGGCTGGAGATGCGGGCCGGCACGGGCTGGGCGCCGGAGGAGGCGAGTAGCGTGACGAAGCGGTTTGAGGTTATTTTTCACCGACATCCGGGTCCCATGGTAGATAAGGGCCGGATCAGGTTTTACCATTGGAGTTGGGGTTCAATCTGAGCCCTTAATTTTTTTAGTCAAGCCTGCAAAATAGAATTTTAAGGTCCTCATTTGAGGGCCTCCACTGGAGATGCTCTAAGGCGTGAAAACCGGTTTTGAAGCAAAGCCTGCATGGTTTTGAGGTGAAGGTATACCCGTTTGTTCCTCAACTTTTCCTAAGATGGATCGATCTCTAGGATTTGTCTTTCTGTTCTTTGAAGGATTCATTCAAACACCTTTCGGCCAGTCGATCCGGCGAAAAGCATGCACTGGTGATATTCACTTTGAGTCCCGCTCGCTCGTGTAAGTGATCAACTGACAACTACTACTCCACTGACTTGACTGCCAGCACCAGCACAGCAGCACAGGCAGGCAGGCGATGGAGTCGTCGCTGGCCAGTAAGTGCAAACAACTTTCTTTTTTTTGATTGATGCATTCAAACACCTTTTTCGTCACTCTGAAAGCTTACCCTCCTCGGTTCCATCGGTATTGGGTCCTAGAAGCTGCGGTAGATTCCACATCCACTGCAGAGACCCTTGATTTCCACGTATATATTGTTTCTCTTTGATGGCATGACAAATAGACATCCATGGGCTCTCCCTCTTATTAAACTAAGGGAATCTCCCCCGCGCGTTGCCGCGGGAATTAAGAAAAATGCAACGATCATAAGAGAGGATTTCATGATACCATCTCTGCACGATAGTAGATCTCATTATAAATTCCCAGCGTTGCTGCTTGGTATGCAAAAGTAAATTTAATCTACCTAAGAGAAATTTAAAATTAATTTTAATAATAAACTAAAGAAAAGACATCATCTTAATCTTGGATCTTCAACTTCAAAGAAAAAAGGTCACTAACTTGTGGAGGATAATTTTGGAACTTAATATACCACACAAAAATTATCAGTCGGAAAGAATAGATTTGAGATAGTAATAACCTGCTAATAATCCAACATACTTTCGGTGTTTGTCGTCTAATAATAACATAAATGAATTTTAAGAATTAGGAGATGATTGCCTTGCATGGATCACAATTGTATAGGGACGTGCATAACATATAGAGAAATTAAAGAATACATAAAATCTATCTTATCTTGTCCATACAGTTTTTCCTCTTTTCCTTTTTTTTTCTCTTTCCCCTTTCTGTATTTTCTTTTTCTTTTCCCCCTTTCTCTCTCTCAGCGTGACCGCACACATCCTTATCCATTTGACCGAACCTACCAGCCTCCCGGCGAGGCCTGTCGCGGGGGCCGCCCTCCCCGGCTCCTCCGCCCGCCACGCCCACGCTGCCTCCTCACTTTCGCCCGAGGGAGCTAGAGGACCTGGTGGCGGCACGGCGTGCATCCGGCCACGGTGGCATGGACCACGAGCAGGTGTTGGTGGAGCGTTCCACGCCATCGTGGTTCGCGTCGGCGGCCGAAGCGACCCTTGAGGAGGAGCTCGCAGCGAGCAGCTTCGTCAACAGGCCGCCACCGCCGCATCTCGTCCGCATCCTCCGCCCGGCTCGCGCGCGTTTGTTGGCTCCCTTGCATCTGTGTCGCGCCGCGGACCGCGCCTCCCCAGCTCGGAACTGTGCCCAGCGGCGAGGAGCTCCGCCGCGCCCGCCGGCAGCTCTGCTCCATGCGCTGCGTGTGGCGGTGCAGGTCCAGCCCGGTGTGAGGGAGCTGGAGGCGGAGGCCCACCGGGCTGGCGCGTGAGGAGAAGGCGGCGGCGCTTGGCCCCGCGAGGCCGGACTCGGAGGAGCAGCCGAGGCGGGCGAGGTATTTATAAATTTATAAATTGCAGCGATGACTATTCATTTTCTTCTGCATTTGCAGCGGTAGTGTAGTTCACAGTGGAATCATGCATTTGTTGTGGCAGTTTCGCAGTCGAATTGATGGTGCGTAGTCGAAGAGGCAAGGTCGACGGGGAAGCAAAACGACCGGGAAGAGGCCGTGGGAAAGGACAGGCGAACAGGGCGCGCAGAATAAGCAGCTCAGCTATGTAGGAGTTACTAACGACGTGGACCAATCACAGGGCTGAGAACTCCCTAAGGATTGCTAGTGGGGATCTCCTATATAGGAGTTATAGACTTGCCCCGAGAAGATTACGTGTCTACACCAACGCGAGCAGCAGTGAGCACAGGCTGCCTCACACTACGCAATTTGCAGAGTCAGCTAGGCCCGGCCGGAGACTGACCGAGACGACTACAAGTATACGCCGACGCAATACAACAACCATGCGGCCGGGCTGGAACGACGCACCATGGATGAGAGAGAGACTTTTGACATCATGATCGAGCTAGCTCCCCTTCAGGCCTCTTTCCCATAAAAACACACATCGGCTAGCTCAAAGCAATGCAGATCATCTCGTTTTGCTTACATAGAGGAAAACCAACATTAGGAGATAGACTGCACTATCTGTTCTTCAAGAGCAGTTTAGCTCAGAGAAATGAGGGAGGTTGTAAATACTTTGAGCAGTGTGCTATGAGACAGACCACTAAAATGCTATCTCTTATATGAATTGAACAAGCTTAGAGCTAGTGCACTATCTCAATTTTTTTGAGGGTGGCGCGTCTACTTAATTAATCTCCCCTCCAACTGAGCTCGATCTGATCTATTAATTTGTCTAGCTCGTGACCCACCCGGTCAAGGTGGGCAACAAGACCTGGGATCTTTAGAGCAAGTCTGCCTCTGCTCCCTTGTCAGGTTCGATTCTTGAGCTTGCACTCATTGATCTACTGTTAGAATTAACAAGTGGCCCCAGACGCCCAGTAACAGAATCTTGTGTGTACTAATTAAGGTACAATAATCGTTGCTTGCACATGTGTTGATACGTGCTACCTTCTCCTTTCTATACATGAATAGCGTGTCCATGATTTGGTGGTCGTGTGCAAGTCTTGATCATTTTAGGATGCATGCATTGACGTGTGCTATCCTGTTTTGTGTTGGCCGGCCGCCGCTCAAACCTGCATATATATGCTCATGTGGCATGGTAAAGACCAGACACTACGTGTCATGCATAGGCTAGATTAATTTGAAGGTGCATCTATAAATAGAAGCACACACTTCACGTTGAGAGACAGAATATACCCTTTCAGTAGCATGCTTGCGTGATAGTGAATAGCCTCTTGGCAGACAACATAGCTAGATTTTGTTCTCGTGCATTATTGTCAAGCACAAGATCACAACATCAAAGCACAAGCATATACATAAAGTTGTGTTCCTCTCATCATCATCAAGAGAACCAGCAGAAAAAGTTAGAGGAGAGAAATATCCTTCCAAGATGAAGGGACCTAGCATGTCACAAGGTGTGTAATGCTATTCTATAGCACATAAAGGATATATAAGTATATATATGAAATGCATACATGAAAGTTTATTTTTTTTTGGTTAAATAATGCCATTATGATCCTTGAATATTTCTGCGAATTGCCAATTTGGGTTACGTGCGACTTACATCTACATCGCTTTCCACCGTGCACTAGTAGAGAAACGAGCTTTAATTAGTCGCCCTTCAGTTTTCGGGTTTACTCTTGGTACTTTTTGCATCCGAGACTAGAGGATACATTAGTCCCGGTGGGTACTACCAACCAGTACTAGCTAGAATCCTGGTGGGCACTACCAACTGGTTTGATCTGCAAGCACGTGCTTGCAGATCTTGCAGATCAAACCCCTATCGAAGTTTGCTGCAATATTTTGTTCATTTGATCCATTATAAATGTTTAATTCATCCTCAAATGGGTTGTGCCACTCGCAGAACACAATGATAGAATTAGAGCATGTACGTACCATTTCAAATATTACAAGAAATTACAAATGATTTCTCTGAGGAGCGGAAACTTGGTGAAGGATCATTTGGAGATGTTTACAAGGTAACATTTGCACATGCGTGATTTATATAAGCAAATTCATTTTGTAGCATGCAGGCCAACATGCTGGGACCTGTTTCCAAGCAATATATACATATACTCGTAGTCGTCCGACATGAACATGATGTCACAAAGTGGGCAGCAAGTGTTTACTAAATCCTTTGTCGCACCATCATTTTTCTGCTTGTCAAATCTAATATAATATATAAATACTAAGTAACGAAAATTTCAACTTGTATTCACTTATCTGACAATATATCATTAACAGGCAGTGACTAAAAATGGCGAGGATGTTGCTGTGAAGAAGCTTAAAGATAATAACCTTGATCGGGAGCAGTTCCAAAATGAGATTTCTAACCTTGCGATGCTTACGCATAAAAACATTGTACAGGTTATTGGCTATTGCTTCAAACAGAGCAAAAACATATAGAGTACTTTGGTATAAAAGTGCTTGCTGAAGCCACACATAGAGCACTCTGCTTAGAGTATTTGCACAATGGAAGCCTTCAGAAACATCTTTCTGGTATGCCATCTTCAGTGTGTCATGAAAGGAAAACTCTCCAGTTTATATATTTTGTATTTGATCAATAAATATTTGTTTACCACTGCTGCACTGCAGATGAACTTTATGGACTTGAATGGCAAGCACGGTACAAAATTATTAAGGGTATTTGTGAGGGTCTAAAATATATTCATGAGGATCTGGAAGAACCACTACTCCATTTAGACCTTAAACCTGACAACATATTGCTAGATAAGGACATGGTGCCAAAGATTGCAGATTTTGGTTTATCCAGGATCTTTGGCAAAGAACCAACACGAACCACAAAGAATCAGTACGTAACAAGGTAAGATGAATATCAAGAAGGGAACCTATCAATTTTATTTTTTCCTCCTAATCGAACAAAACATGTGCATGACAAATCCATTTCATGTGATGTAATTCAGTGGGTACCAGCCACCAGAATTCATAAAAGGTGAAATCTCCAAAATGTTTGACATATTCAGCTTGGGTGTCATAATGATAGCTATAGTGTCAGGACCTGAGGGCCGCTCGAAATATGAAGACATGAAACAGGAAGCAAACGACAAATTTAACGATTTTGTGAGCACAATATTTCTCTTTAAGAAAATCAGATTTTCTAATCTAATACTGTGTCGCATTTACATTTGAATATACTATCAGCAAAGATTAACAGTTCAATTTTCAGGTAAAAACAAACTGGAGGAACAGGTTGCAAGCAAAAGAATTTGATTCATCGCTTCAAGCATATTGCCACCAGGTAGAAATATGCACTCAGATAGCATTGGATTGTGTGGAGGAAGAAAGCCAAAAAGGCCCAATATTACAGAGATCATCACCAAGCTAACTAAGACAGAAACTGTCATTGGCAAGGTAATCAAAACCATCATTTAGCATTTGTAAAGGAGTACAATGCAACAACTAGGATATATAGTAAATCATTTCAATAGATTTGCATTCATGCTCTCTAATCATTTCACAATATTTTTCTTTGTATTAAGAGGAATTGTTGTTCAACAATATGTGATTTCCTCAGAATTCAAGAGTGTAGGGAGTGCCGAACGAAGACCATTCTTTTTCCTCCTCCGCATCCACATCATTTTCTTTTTTTTTTTTTTCTTCTTCTTTCTCCCCTTTTTCTCCTCACCTTTTTTATATAAATTGTTTTTCTTCCCACTCTACAACTAGGACATGAAACTGGTGCATCTGGATTTGTCAAAATGCTATAGTATTATTCTGGATTTATCAGTATCATTGGGGAGCCTGAGCCGATTGGAGCATTTGAATTTAAACCGCTGTCATGTTGTTGGAGAATTGGCCGGCCTCACATGTACAGAAGTGCAATACTTGAATGTATCAAATGTGACGCAATATTTGAATCCATTACCTCCCTTGGTATGGAACAACATCATAACTGGGCTACCAAAACTCCTGGTCAATCTCACTAAACTCAGGTATTTAAATTTAGAAGGCTCCCTTATTAGTCCTCAAAGAGACAGTGCACTTTTGTGCATCTTCTGTAAAAGAGACAGTGCACTTGAGTGCATCTTCTGTAACCTGCCCAACCTAGAGCATCTGGATTTGTCTAGAAATAGTTATATTTACAAGATACAAGAAACCCTTGGGAACCTCCGCAAGCTACATACACTGAACCTCTCCTTCTGCAGTATGCTAGAGAGACTGCCAGATAGCATATCTGTAATGGAAACTCTGAAGTATCTACATGTATCGGGGTGCGACAGTTTGGATATGTCCACGCTACCTCAATACAGGAAAAGTTCAAACTTGTTACCAAACTTTGTGGTCCATGCTGGTGGTGGTGAACCTAGCAGCAATCTTTTACATCTTGAATATGAAAATCCTCCTTTTCTGGAGATAACCAAACTTGAAAAAGTGAAATCTGCAGAAGAGGCACAGAAAATAAAACTGGTGGAAAAACAGAGTCTGCGGAAGTTACATTTAGTATGGACCCGAGATGCCAAAAGATTTGTCGATGATACGGAGCTTTTGAAACAACTAATTCCGCCAGATACTGTACAAGAATATCTGCTAAAAGGTTATAACGGAGAAAGCTTTCCATCATGGATGATGGACATTACTACCTATTTACCTCATCTGAACAAGGTTGTACTGGAGGACTTGCCCAGTTGCAACAAGCTACCACCACTTGGTCAGTTACCAGACCTCGAGTCGCTGAAAATCAGAGGAATGAAAGGCATTATGAAGATTGACGGGGACCTGTACGGAGGAGCAAGTGCATTTCCGCAACTTATATCATTTGACCTACGAGATATGGAATGCCTAGAAGAGTGGAACACGGCATACCCCTGGTGTGAGGATGGTTTGAATCAACTCCCATTCCCAAAACTCAAATGTTTAGATATACTGGGCTGCCCTAGGTTGAGGTTGTCTTCAGGCTCACCTCTGTGTAATAACGACACTAAGCTGTCCATAATTAGTAGCGACAAAATAATAATACAGTCGCCATTGGAGGACAGAGGCCACAAGGGTGGTGCTTACTACTTTGGTGCAACCACCACGCTTGAGGTGCATCACTGTGAAGTGCCTCTGCATCAGTGGAGCTTGCTTCGCCACCTCCCTTACCTTAAAAAATTAAGTATCAAGTACTGCACTGATCTCACATGCAACTCAACCAACATCCTTCAAGATCTCTCCTCCCTCAAGTTTCTATATGTGGGATCCTGCGAGAGCATTGTGGCGCTGCCGGAGAGTTTGGGAGACCTCACATCTCTCGTTAGGCTCGAGGTACGCGATTGCAAACGCGTCAAGACACTACCAGAGAGCATACAACAACTCAAATGCCTCCAACGCCTGGAGATTACTGACTGCTGCAAGCTAGTTCGATGGTGCAGATCAAGGAAGAATAAGATGAAGCTCGTTCACATTAAAGAGATAGTATGTGCTCTGCCAATCAATCCATTATTATGTCCTTTTATTTGCACTAGCTACTCTTTTTGCCATCTTATTAGCATATATAAGATCCATTCTCAATTACATCTTATAGGTTTACAATACTGGGTAGTAATGTGCATATTTAATAATTTATCCTCCTTCGTTTTTCTCAAAAGAAAAAGGTTGTCCAGCTTTATTTTGCAGACTAAAAGAAAAATACATAATGAGGGATTGATATACAAAAAGAAAAACCATAGGGCATTTTATTCATTAGTACAGACAACTCATGAGTTTTTCCCCCTAGCTTATAAAGGTTCACTTATCTGTCAGTCTCAACATAGCAGTAAGAAGATAGATGTTGTACTACTAAATACAAACTCTTGCAATGACAATACAATTATTATTAAAGACAAAAGCACCTGAGTCATAACTAATGTACAGCATCAAGAAAATGGCGTGGTTTCTTATCTGCTTATATTTCCTACGACTGACTTTTCAGATATTAGATGGCAGTCTCTATAGATGGTATTAAGTGATCTGGATTCAGATGGCCAGAGAGTGAACAGGAATCTGTTTGATCAGGGTTCAGATCATCATGAAGAGTGTGAAATGAAAAAAAAAAAAGTACTAGGAGCACTGGTTGGCGACAACGATATTCCTCCCGAAAATGGTGGGGTCAATTTGATTTCTTTCAGGCAGGGAGCTGTGCAAAACCAACAAGTGGCAAGGACAGCAACACGAGAATGCCATTCAGAACCAGAATTGGGGACAATGGAAGCAGTATAATAATGCTCCTAATGCTGCTCCTGCTGCACAAATTCGACTATCCGAATGTGTATGATGGCGATGGCGTTGTAGTAGGACCATATCTGAACGGAGATGGGCCCAGCTGCCTCGGCCGGCCACTGTACCTCCTCTGCACTTCGTCATCAGATGGATCAGATTGGGTAAACAAGGTTTATATAGAAGGGAATAGAAACCCAATAAAGCTCACGATCATTTTGCACATCATCTTCAGTTCGCTGTGGTTCTAATCTCGCATGTATAGAATGCATGGGAAACACCCGTGCATGCTTTTTACATATATGTACGTTCCTGAATCTTTCAGATCACTACAATGCAATCTCGCTTCCCTATCACAGTCTGCATGTTACACATTCTCTCTTACTGATTTCAACGGCATGCGTCAGCTACTTCATGATTACTCTATCTTTCCCACTAATCATAAACCTTAGAAATTTTCTCTGAGAAAAGAGTACAACTCCATACAGATGCACCGAGTTGTGACACAGGGGGTTCACACATATGACCGAGTAGCAGCGTTTATACTGTATAATCACCACAGATTACATTCTAGGAACTGGTGATAGTGATCAAATCAAACACATGAAATGTTTTGCAAGTAGCGAATGAATTCTCAAGCATCAGAAAAGAGAAAGCAGGGTAATCAAACAAATGTAGCTAGGTTCACCAGTGATCCAACACTTTCACTGTTCTGGATAGTTTCAATTGCAACAAGGATTTGGTAGTATAGTCTTTCAATAAACTGAAACCAAGAGGTTCAAAGGAAATTTGCAATTATATTGTTTCATTCATGCCTATACACAGTATGTCAGTATCGGGTTCAGGATCTATCAGTAGTAAAACCAATGGCAGGAAACTCAAACATGTCCCATCTCCCATGGAAATACACGCCTCAGCGTCATCAGTTATTTTGCAGATAAGCACTTACATTTCACATATGAAAACGTAGTAGTAGTCTGATGATGCAGTAACTGCCCCGTCACACTTTACTTAAAAGGTTTCAATTACACTTGCCCTGTACGGCTGTGCCAACTTGACGCATCCTACCCAAAAGAAAATGAACACAATTATGTTAGCCGGATAAAACTGAATCAGTAAAGACACTAGTTACCATAGCAGATATATTTTTTTAAAAAAGAAAGTTCACTGGCGGTCCCCAAACTTGTCCAGAGATCTCATCTAGGTCCCGGTACTTTTAAATTGCACATCTAGATCCCTAAACTTGTCAGAGTGTGTCATCTAGGTCCCAAACTCTAGAAACGCACATCTAGCTCCCTAAACTTGTCAGAGTGTCTCATCTAGGTCCCCAAACAATAACGGCAGTTTCCAACTGTGGTTTGCTACAAACAAGCAATACCGATGGAGTCATGCAGTGTTACCGATATTGGATATTCAACGAGCAGGACAAACCACGGCTCACCATCAACTCCTACTACAAACATGGTCTGTTCAGACTAGAACTCGTTTTTCATTTAAAGATAAAAAAAAGACAGGAACTCAAGAGCAGGCAATACCGATGAGTCATGCAGTGTTCAGTAAAAGTGAAGCAAAACTAAGAGGAATGAATTTCTATTCGGTTGTGATAGCTTAAGCAGTACCAATGAGGACAACATACAGATAGACAAAAACCATACTAGCTCGAGGCTGTATGTGTACAACCTGTGTATGTATAGTAGCAATGTTGTTGATGCATTCTGAAGATCAATGCGACCACATTATGATTCACCGCCTCCATCTGCTGCAGCATTGTTCCATACAGACAAGGAATGGCTGGGTGTTGTTTGATTCCTAGGGACTAATAAAAAAAGACCCTTCAAGAGAGTCTTTTAGATACTAATAGAGAAAAAGTCTTAAAAAAGTCCCTCCTGTTTGGTTTGGTAGGAACTAAAAGAGACTTTTTTTTTAGGACTAAAAAGTCCCTAAACCAAACACCCTCAATCGTCTATCGACAAGGGCATATGATTTTGCATCCGGCCGGCCTGTTCTGTGATAAGCAGAACTTCACCATTCACCAACACGCTGCTTCTAGCTAGTCTAGCTAGCTGAAACGAGAAAAACAAGGGCAGAGAGAGGCCTGCCGCTTAAAAGTCAAAACCAACCTCATGTTGACTGACTGACATGCAGGTTCTGCGCTTTGTACTTGTTAACAGTTATTCCCCATTAAATGGAACAAAAGCTTGGATTTGTTTCTCAGAATAACCAACTTCATTCCCAGGAGGAGGAGCACTTAACAGCTTACAAACAAGCACAATATAACCTGGATCCAATGATCAGGCTAAAATGTTTTAAGAAATCATCCTGCTTTAAAAAAAGTAAACACAAACCTTAAAGGGCAACAAATTAAGGTCTCACCGATGCAAAAGGAGCTGTCCTACGATAGATTATAGATCCCATGCTATTTACCATTACAACAACTACTACTACTACCCAGTTTTCCCTTGGCCGAGAACCTCTGACATGAGCACCTTCGGTTGTCATGCACTAGATCCAGCTGCACTGTTCCTCATCACCTAAATAGTATGCCTCCAATGCTGCGACAATTTATAAAGTTTGAAAATATCATCAGCTGTTTGCGTAAACAAATCTGGCCCTCGATGAAAAATTATTCCTTAACAACCAAATAGCGGTAATTTATTAATTATACAAGAGTTACATTTGCACATTAGGATAACTATATCCTAACATTTAGCACCGATATCACTATTCATTGACAGATGAGGGCTATGGATGAATTGGATTTTAAAGATATATAGGGAGGAAGCATCTGAAGTGTAGAAGCTCTCATCAAAGTAAATACATTTCTATTGTCTCTCCTGCTGCATACCTTCTGGCTAAGGCTAAGTTGTCAGGCTTACCAAGTTACCATGAGAGCACAATGCAACTTAAGGATATGTAGAATATTATATAAATTTCTAGCGGTATACCAAACCAGTTTCAAAGATTGGCGATAACAATAAGATTTAGGTAGGATTGACCCAGGTCAATATAAGATTATTATGATATTGCAATTTCATAAATTCAATATTGTTGAGCTCTATTGTGCCATGTTAGTAACTGAACTAAGAACCAAACAAAGTCATCATATATATACCTGGACTGTGGAAGCGCATGTATGGAAAGACAGCATGGATTGCTCTGCCAGTGTATACTTTCTTCACCTTATACGTCTTGAGATCAACCGTGAAGAGGGCAGCATTCACCGTGACGAAAACGATATCGAGACCATCTGCGAAACCAACCACAGAAGCATCTGGAAGAAAGATGGGATCAACATGGAATCGCATCCCAAGATGAATGGTTTTGATCTGTGTCCATCCTGCATTAGCTTCAGGAGTGTCCATCCTGGACCACATGTAGAGTTTGTCGTTTAATAGACTGACGAGCCCCAGACCGTCCTTCGTTGTTGTGAGCACACAACGCTGGTAACAGTAGAACAGGGTTGGAAGCTGAATCCACGAGATCTCACGCAGGTCCAAATCGTACTGTAAAACTGTGTTCGTCATTGGAATCCCAAAATAGAGGTTGTTCCCGAGCAGCAGGGGCAGCGAGTAGCCAGCGTAGATGTAGCAGTCATTGGGGTGCTGAACGAAGATTGTCGCTCCACGCGGCAGAATAATCGGCCGAGTCGTAGGTGCAGACGAACATGTTATAGGGATCAGTGCCCACGAAAACCATGAGGAAAGATCCAAGGTGGCAATCATGGTGGTCGCTTGCAGGCGCCGGCGCCGGCGGCACAGAGAACCGCCGCGGTGCAGCTGGATGCCCACCGAGGCAGGACGGAAGCTCCTGCAACACGTCCGTGATGGGGTCCCAGACGGCGAGGAGGACGTTCTGTATGTGTTCTCCTAGTTGTAGGAGGACACGGCCATGGCGCGCGTCCAGCGGGCACCAGCGGGATCTACAGGTGGCATGACGCAGCGGGGAGGAGGGCGTGGTGCGCACCAAGCTGCTGGAGCGCTTGTCCTCGTGGGTCGCAGAGGAATCCCAGCATCGGGGCGTGCGGTGGAACTTCGCGAAATCTGCGCTGGAAGCTGAGGTCGGAGACAAGGCGAAGCCAAGACTTGCAGACGAAGCGCCACGCTGACGAGGCTCGCCGGCTGCTGTGGTGGCAGGCGGAGGAGGATCTCTTCTATAAGCTCCTCCATCAGCCTAGGCAGCGGCGACGCCATGGTTGTGGCGGCAGATGGTTTGCTCGGGAGTCGGGGGCACGAATTTTTTTTTTGTTATTTATTTAATTATTTAGGGAAATTTATATATTTGAACCGAGAGAAGTAGCCGAACCTGACACGATTATTTGTGCGTCCGGACGCCCGGTTGAGTCTGGGCGCCTCGTTCATTGGCCGCGAGTCGCCCCAGCCCAGTGTTGCCCCGTCCCGTTCCCACTCTCCCTCTTGCTCTCTCTCAGTGCCTGCCAGGCGCCCACCAGCCTCACCGGCGAGCCAAACCCCGAGACCGCCTCCCGCAGAACGCTGTCGCCCGCGCAGCAGGCATGGAGCACGTGGTGACGGACCGCACGCCAGCCGTCTCTATGCCGTCCGAGGTCCTCTATTTCCTGTCCTCCTTCCTCGGCCCATCCCCACCGGCACAGGGGCCACACCCTCACCCTGTCCCCCTCCCTCCCGCCACAAAGGAGGGGCGGAGCTCCGCCTCTCCTCGCTCATGATGCACTGATCTTCTTGGAGCGGTGCGGCACGACGCTGTGCGCCGAGGAGCTCGCGACCTTCGACGGGCTCGTCCGCGGACTACGAGGTCGATTTGGCACCTCCGCCGCCGCGCACCCCGCCACGGGGCTCCCCGCTGCGTCCACGGGTGCGAACCGGCGCCACGCGTTCCTCGACCGTGCTACTGCGCCTTGCCGTGCGTGCCACCCACTCCATTGCACCGCTGGTCCTCTACGACCTTTCCGCCCGCCCCGGCTGCGCCCGGGGCGCCGTCCCGTCCTTCCACCGCCAAAGATCACCAGTCCCGCATGCCCGCTTTGTTCGTCGCTCCCTCTCCCCGCTATCGCGCCTGCACCATGCTTTTTATCTTTCCCCAATATTTCAATTGTTTATTTCAGATGTTTCAGATGTTTTCCGAACCATATGTATGTTGTAAAAGTAGATCGAGAGATGTTGCACATGTTGTATTTGTTTTCGAGGCATGCTACAATAGTATGTTTCGAGTGTTTCACATATTTCAAACATATGTTTCATCTATGTTTTTCCCGATGCAAATTGCAATCGTGTTTATTTGCATGTTGCATATGTTTTGCACATATATATGTTGCATGTGTTTTATTCGATTTTTATGTGTGGTTGCAATAGTTTCAAGTGTGTTTTAGAAGAGATGTTTCAAGTGTTTTCGAAAGGGACGTTTCAAGTGTTTCAGCTAGTTTTAGTCTTATATTTCAACTGTTTTCCGTATGTGTTTCAAAAGTAGATTAATTGTGTTTTTCTAGTGTTTCGAATAATGTTTTCAAGTGTTTTAACTACCTTCATGCATGCATATGTTTCAACCGTTGGTTTTCGATGTTTCAAAAGTAGATCAGGTGTGTTTTTCTAGTGTTTCGATGTTTCAAGTCTTTCAACTATCCTCAAGCGTATGTTTCAAAAGTATATTAGGTGTTGCATCTTCTTCTTCTCCCACCTTTTGTTACATGCACTCCCTATGGTCGGAGTCAAGGTCGAGCTCAAGCTCCCGCATGGTTGGGTAGGGTCGAGCTCAAGCCCCCATGGCTGGGGCCAGGGGCCCTCCACCGTGTGCGCTGAGACCGAGGAGCTCCCATGGTCGATTCCGCATCGTGACGCTGGCGGCGGGTAGGCACCGACAGGCAAATGCGTCGCCCTGCACCATACGCTTCTCTGCTCGTGTTCGGTTGGTGGACTAATTGATGGGCCTGGGCAAGGACCGCATTTAGACACGCTGTAGCGTCCATTTGGGACGTCCGGGCGCAAGGGCCCCCGTTATTTATGTTGAGGGGCGGCCTGGTGCTCCTTCCGCCCGCGAGTCACTTGTTTCCTGCGACGCCCAAGAGTGGCTTGAGAACTGACGTGGTGTGACGCGCCCGCCAATCGTTCGACGAAATGCGTGTGCCCCCCTGTCTGAACCTCTGAATGCGCATAGGCGCTGGTGCTCACCGCAGCCACGCCGATTCACGAACATGGGGTCCAAGGCTTGGTCGACGAAGCCCGCAGCAACGCCATGACTGAATGTGACAAGCAAGTTAGTCCGTGCCCACTAGTTTAGACGAGGAATCTAGGATTCATGCCAATTTGGCGCCCATGCCTTGCGACTCGGAGGCTGATCGTCGGTGCTGTTAATCAGGTAACGCCTGGGACAAGCATTGCAAGCTTCAGACATGAGTTTTACTACCTCTGAATGAATGTTGCCTGTTTGATTGCATACACAGTAGCAGAGTTCTCCCCTTTCCATATTAGTATTAGAATGCATATTGTTCTCCAGTAGGATTTGGGGCCTGCGCGCTCTCATTGCTTCAGTTAACAATTTCAGGGTATTACAAAAGATAACATATTATGAACTGCACGTCTCTTTGAAACACGGCCTGTAACAACCCGTTCGCGAAAAAATGAACTGAAGGTCTTATTCATGTAGTTAACATTATACACATTATTCAGTCAGGATGTGAAACATATGTTGCATCCAGGCAAAAACAATACATTGAAAACCCTGCAGAAGTGCAAACAAACTTTAAACGGGTAACTCCATCACTCAAGTTCTTAGAATACCAGAGCTCACATGTAACAGGGAATTAAACAACTTTATCATTATCTTCCTCACTGTGATTCCATCATGGTATTACTTGGCTGTGGCATGGCCATTTCTTTCAACGTGCTTTGCTTACTTTGCAGCTGAATTCCTAGTCAGCCTAACCCAGCTTAAAACCACAAACACATAGACTTTTTCATAGCGCTTGTCAAGCAGCCTAAAACCACATACAGCTTGTCAAGCAGCCTGTAAGAATTCTTCCATGTTAATCTTATTGAACAGCAGGCACAGAACACCATCCACAGCCCAACAACAAATCCCAATATAAGACAAGACAAAAAGAAACTGGATCAAGCTCTTCTCTGCTATTTCTGTGATCACCATGGATGGACTTCTCATTTCTGAAACAACTCTTGTCAAGAGGAGGCCCACAAAGCCTACTGTTGCTGTTGTACATAACCGAAGGGTTGTCTGCGCTGGAGTGTGTCAAGTTGCCGGCCTGTGGGTATATGTCCAGACAAATTGTAGTAGGACAAGTTCCAGTAGCTTAGGATGCCAAATCAGTTAAGCTCGCTGGGATTTCACTGGGACGGAGCTACTTGAGGAGATAGAGTTTTATTTTATCTTGTTAATCCTGCTCTTAATCCAAGGTATTTGACTTGAGGCACTGTTTATGTCGTCAAAAAAAACTGAACCAAAGTAATCATTTTGCAGTTGATATTTATTGAAAGCGGTTGGTTTACTGAAATTGAATTTTCTTTCAGAAGCTCTTCAATTTATTTATTTTATGCATACTGGATCGTCACTGAAACTCAACATGACCCGTAACCCCCAAAATCTTGTTTACTGAAACTAAAACATAGAGGCAGTTTTCAATGATGGGAATGCGAGAAGGCTCAGTTGAGATCACAGCCTTGTGATTCCCTAAAGGAGCATCAAACACAGAATAATCACTACCTTCAACAAGTCAACAGGGATGCCTGAAAACCATTGCTCTTTAATTTGTTTGCCATGCACGCTCACAGTCACAGGCACAGCTTTTTACTGAAACTGAACTGAACCATACAGTACATAGCTCCACCCTGATGCTAGTTTACTGACGAACCGTGAGGCTTCGTTTCCATGGGGATTGGGGGTGCAGCAAACACACAACAATAACAAGGCAACAAAGTCGGAAGCCTGAACATTGTTCCCTGCATTCTATTCTGACGAACTAGACTTAAGGCCATATTGATGGATTGTCAGCGTCAGGCATCAATCCTGATGCAGCCTTTCTATTCAGAGTCCCGAACCGTACTGATTGATGGGCAGAGCTTTTCGTGGCTTGTATTGTGACTTGTGAGTTCTGACGAACAAATAGTACTAGGGACCGGTATATGATTCGCCGTTAGGCATCAGCTCCTGAATTCATCAGATCGCACGCTGCTGGTTTGTCGAGGAAGCCATCATAATTGAAACTAAACATTTCTTTCAGGCAAATCAATCAATTTGGCTCTTAACAACTTAGAATTCAAATAAAATCACCAGAGGCAGATTTATTTAGAGCATAAACCAACTTCATTCATTCCCAATAGCAAGAGCGGACACAGGCACACAGCCGATAGCTTGGGCACATCTCTTGCTGTATAAAAAACAAGGATCGCATGAAAAGATAACATGGATCCGCTCGACATCGTTGGAACAAGGACGACGAAGGGCTACTGATAGCTTGTCAAAAATAGCATAAACCTCTTCTCAAACCTTACTTATCAACGAGTTTAGCTACTGTTTTTTTATACACAATAGTTACTCTGTGGAAATAACAAACACAACAGTCGTTACCAATCTCTCCTGTATAAGATCATCATATCTCAACACAGTAATGGAGGATAGTCAAAGACAATAAAGTTCACCTGGTTGCATGACTATCTAAAACTGAGCATAAATAATTCATCACTTGTTTTGGAATTAATGGCTGAGTAATATTTGCAAACGACGGCCTAAGTAATTCATCACTTGTCTACTCAGTAGGCCAGCAAACACAAGAGCAGCCTAGACATTATTTCTAGGACCTAAGCTCATTAGATCCGTGACCTAGAACTCGAGAAGGGAGAGGAGCAATGCAGCATCCATGGCTAGATTGGACGGAGGATTTATATTTTAGGAAACGCACCTGTATCGATCGTCAGGTAGAAGCGTGCAAAAGCACAGCAGCGAGATTGCTGCCATACCACTGCCCCGGGAGCTCGATGGAAGGAAAATTTTGAATGGATTTGACGGACGCCTGCTGCTATACGACTCGTGCCATGGTAGCCGCGCACGGGATTCGGCAGCACGACCACCCTTCAGACCGGTTCACATCCGACTTGCGTCGCTTTGGTGTCGAGTGGTGGTCATGGCCGTGGAGGCCGACCCGAGGACGACCTCAACGTCGATGAGGCCGTGCCGGATTGAGCGGTGTTACGGTGTCCTCCTTCTCTCCCGTGCGCAACATTTGGTGCTGCAGTGACTTCGACGTCGTTAGGAGGGGTGGTCGTGGCCGTGGAGGCCACTCGAGGACGATCTCGACGCCGGAGGATGCTGCGCCGGATCACGTTGCGTCGTGGCGGCGTCCTTCTATCCGTTATGTGACATCTGGCTCGGATTGTCACATAAGCCTTGAGGGTGGCGCGCAAGGGGCCAAGTGGTGAGTGCAGCGCACGAGGGTCATGGCGGTTTCCTTTTTGATTGTCGTGATTGATGATGCTTAATTATGGTGGTTTCCTTTTCCATTGCATGGATTGATTTGCATGCACAAGTTTCCCTGATTGCGTGTGGGAGTGAAAGAGTGATTCCTTCCTTTTTTTTACCGAGATTTTTTTTTTTTTTTTTTTGCGGATGGTGTTGACAGCGTGCGGGTCGGGGATCGTATGGAGGGAGGCAGACGGACAAACCAACGATTGTCGCACCAAAAATAAGTCTTCCTTTTGTTCTTTTTTTTTTTTTTGTTGTAGAGAAATACTCTGCAGTTTACGGTAGAAAGATCAAATAGGATGAACAGTCAATCCATATGTTCCCAACTGTACGTCAATGCAAATATCTCATCGATACACCATGGCAAAACGATTTTACCAATGTCTTCCAATCGTCGAGCCATATCACAGTTAGGGTTCTTCTTGGGCCATTCAGACAGCAAGCTGAACATCATTAATAACACAGACCATCGGATTTATTAATCTTTTATGCATGTTTTGATTTGGCGAACATTGTTGCAACCATGACTTCTATCCAAAAAAAAAAAAAAAAAGAAATGTGTGCATCTTCAGGCCAGCATAACCAGCCATGCTCTCAAGAGGGCAGAGGCTCTGCCAATCATACTTAGAATGGCTTCAATAACTCAACAAAATACTGAACATCGTCGGCGCTTTGTGACCATATTCATTATTCGATGAGCAAGACAACACCTGTGGCAATCATGCATGGTCCATTCAGACAGAAACTCAAATACAAAGAATATTGACGAGCGATTAAGTGTCGAGGAGATGTGAGAAAAACTCAGTTCTGTGATACTGAAAGCAGCAATACTTGAGAACATATAGTCAATGATGATAAACACTACTACAAACGCTTACTATGGGAACGCCTCCCTTTTAAGTAGGAGCAGTTTTTGTTTTGAGCCGCCCCTACTATGGATATGGTATGAGCCGCTACAGTGTCTACAGTAGGGGCGGTTTTTGTTTTGAGCCGCCCCTACTAATAGCAGGGGCGGTTCAACATCCAGCCGCCCCTACCGTGGTCCATAGTAGGGGCGGCTCTATATTGAGGCGCCGCTACAGTGGGTTGCCGAATTTTAAAATGAGGCACTAAAAATTAATTTTTTTTTAAAATGATCTCGGATGGAAAACTTCCTAAATAAGAATTGTAGATCTCAAAAAGTGATGAATCTTTATTGTTGACCACTTTTTTGAATTGCCTTTATTTGATGCCTCAAAATGTGGGTTTGAATGTCTAAATTTTGAAATTTGAATGTTTCAAACAACCTCGGATGGAAAAACTTTCTAAATAAGAAATGTAGATCTCGGAAAGTTATGAAACTTTGTAGTTGACCACTTTTTATTTCAAAAATCATCTCGTCATGCAAAAACTACGTTCAAATGTCTCAAATTTGAAATTCAAATTTCATAAACGACCTCGGATGGAGAAACACCCTAAGGCCTCGTTTGGATAGCCTTGGATCGGCGGGGATTGGGAGGGATCCCGCCTCGATGGAAGCAGACCCAAGCCGGGGTTCTACACACGTGGGTGCCGCGAAAACTGCATTTGGGTGATCTTGGATTGGAGAAAAACCCGCCCGATCCACTTCAATCCAAGGGAGAATAGAATATCGTCACCTGAGGACGGACGACGCTCCCTTCGTCTCGCTCCGCGAAGTCGCTCCGATCCACGACCCGACTCCGCCGCCGCTCCCCACCGTGACTCCGCGCCGCCGGTGAGGGCGCCAGTACGTGGACTCTGCCTCTTCCTCCGCCTCATCCCCATCTTCTTACCCGGTTTCTCTTGTTAGGGTTTGGGTACGGCGGCGCGGCGGCGGCGGCGGCGGTGGCATCGGTTCTTGCCGAATCGAGGGAGACAAAGGCAGCTCTAGGTTCTGAGGTGTGGATCTCCTCCTCCTAATTCCCTTCCTCTGCTCTCGTTCATTGCTGCACTCTGTCCAGTCCGATCCGCCACCACCACTCTAGACTAGCATTTTAGTGCCAGTTAGTTCGTCCGGCTGCCGAGAAATTTTGTTTGATTCTTGATGTTAGAAGTCGTCCTTGAACTTGCCCGAAAGAGCAAGCCAATCTTGAGAATTAAGGACCGGTAGCTTGTTCACTGGTTGGTGTCAATTCTTGACAATTAGTCCAATATATCTGCTAGTTATTGTTCTTTTTTACATGGTCCTATAGCGATAGCGCCTGATCTGATTGTATCACGACAATGCAGCTCCCTTAACTTTGTTTGGGGGTATAGTTAGTTGGATGGCACACACATGCTGTACGTGCTGTTGAGGTGGACAACTGGAGCCATATATTCATTTGAAATATAAAGTGGATTGTTACGTTGGTCTTCTCAATCAATTTAAGCTTTATTTTAGGTTGAACTAAATCGGTTCATACAACTTAATATGGTATCTTAAGTCTAGTCACTGCATACGAAGCCAACAGTTAGAATCAAATTTTGTAGTATGTATTCTATACTGGCAAGGTAAGCCCAGACATCCTTTTGATTTGCTCTGACTTTGTCAAATATATGGTAGTAATGTAATTTGTAGCTTCCATAAACTGACATGAACCATGTGTTTCTGTGTACAGTTCATTGGTGCTGATGCAATTTCTCTAGATCTTTGTGTAGCACTAATAGATCCATCATGTATGATGTAATAGATCCATCTTGTAGCACTAATGGTGCTGATTTATCATGTAGCAATGTCCTTTCTTGTATGCACATTGCAGTCTAGCAAGCTAGATAACAATAGATTTATTAGTGCAGCTACGGTTATGTTGAAGTGGACTGAAACATTAGACTATGTAATCCTTTCCCAAGTTGAGACTAGTTATTGGCTTAGCACATAGATATATTGAGCAGTGTGTAGCATAAACTAGCTTGATCATGTCATAAATATAAATTCAATCTAGAATATGTGAGTGTGCTCAACTCTATGTTTCCTTCTCTGTTTTCTGTTACTTTCATGAACTCACTAGAAACCTTTTTGGTTTGAACTAGTATGCAGACACAAGGGAATTGAAGAACAGTGCTTCATTTGAGGTATGCTTTCTTGATGATAGTGTCCATTTATTGCTTGTTAATTGAATATCTGAATCAGTTGTTGATTTGTGCAAAGCTTTTACTAGTTGTGTGTTTATATTTATAAAAAATACAGAATGGTCATCCTGTGTTGTGTCTAAAGTTGTTATATTTGGTTGCTACCAGTAGTTGCTACCAGTACTCTAAAAAAATTAATTAGTTTATTATTAGATCACACAACACATGTAAATTAAAATGATCTACTTTAGATCATGGGGATTCAAACACAATCTTACTTGATCAGTGTGGCTGTATAAGCCCATGCATATTTGGTTAGAATTTTCTTCCCTGTATATATATAGGTCAATCGGCCTATCTAAAAAGAAATGATATCGTGAAGTTTATAAAAAACTTTGGAGAGTCTGAATTCACCTGAATTGAATGATTAGTTATTGTTTGTCTTTCAAAGTAGTTTTCAGACTTTATACAATAAAGCTTGCTTTCAGTCTTCAGTTTCATCGGTCTAGTGTTTAGTTCAGAGTTGTAAAAGTATTCTTGGCTTGTTGCTCATCATGTCGCTCACCAATTGTCTAAAAGTATGAATACTGCTTGCAGGAATAGAAGACAAAGTGCATCTTTTGTTTCAAGTGCAAGTTCAAGTGGTTTCAGTTCAACAACTTTCACATTTTGATCCATTCGTCAACACTAATGGGATGCTGGCAATATTTTTGTTCATTTGGGAATCTTGAGAACAGAATGTTTTGTTTCCTAGATTTGTATGCATGTGAAAGCTGGTACCAATATGCTGATGGGCACACCTTTCTTGCTTAGCTATGTGATTTGAGCTACTTTTAAATTTTTGGTGAAGAATGTTCATGATTACATCAGATATTAGTTTTCTATAATGTTTCAATCGTTGCTGCACCTTGCCAAAAAATGGTTTCTCTTGCTCATTTTCTATTGATTTTTCTATTTTTAGACATAGACTTCACAAGTATTTTTTTAAAAAAAAAGAGCTCGTTTCCTTTGTTGGTATCCCACGGATCAGTGTTTGCACTGCAGCAGCAAGCCAATTTGTAGCTAGCTAATTAATAATCACCTTGCTTCCAAATGACCGAAGGGTTGAATGCAAATGGATTTGAGCACCGTGCAATGCAAGGGTGGGGATCGGGTGGAAGGCAGGGAATCACCCAATCCCCACGTGGGTAGCATATCACGTGAATTCTGCTCCCCTGCTGCCAAACAAAGCCTAAATGAACATTGTAGATCTTGAAAAGTTATGAAACTTTGTACCACTTTTTGATTTGAATCCGTTTAGGGCCTCAAATAGTCAATTTTCACTCGAATTTGTATAATATGTGGGGATCCGGAATAGTATATGGACACATAGACATGTGTAGCACGGTGGTGGGGACTGTCCGTGCGCGAGCGTGAGGTCACGGGTTTGAATTCCCGCAGATGCAACATTTGCAAAAAATGTGAAAAAACGACCATGTGTAGGGGTTGTGGGCGGCTGACCAGTGGGGCCTCGCCCAATTAAAAAAAATGTTGTGCTATTTTTTTGAAGTTTAAAAACATGAATTCTGGTGAACCACTGTAGCCCTACTATGAAACCACTATAGAAACGAGAAGTTAATGGCGGCCGGCAAAACCGCCCCTATAGTAGATCGCCAGCCGCCCCTAAAGAAGCGTTTTGGCGTAGTGAAAGTAGAACAACACAGGGTTAACAGCTTACACACAAAGCCTAATAAACAGAGATGAACCAACTATCAACCTAATAGGTCTAGCAGAAATTGATAAGACATCCTGGAGGCTTAGCACCAATCTCACTAATGCTAGCAATGTTGTACTAATACCACCATAGGTATCATGCAATTTACCATTACTACAATCCTTGATAAAGAAGCTCTCACATAGCCACCTTGAGTTTTTTCATGCACTTGAGACACCGGTTGACAAAGACATCCTGAAGGCTTAGCACCAATCTCACTAATGCTAGCAGTGTTGTACTAGTACCACAACAGGCACCATGCAATTTATCAAATACTATGACCCTTGATAAAGAAGGTCTCGCATAGGCACCTTGAGTTTTTTCAGGCACTTGAGACACCGGCACTTGGTCCATCATCTCTGAGGCCTCCTCCCAAAGCTGCAGAAATTTACAGTTTTTCAGAATAACATTATTAGGAAAAAAAAGAATCAAAATTTTGTCTTTGGTGAACACTTGCTTCTCACGAATAAAACAATTGAAATCCACACGAACAGACGACAAATGTGTCTCTCCTTTTTAGTTTCAATATATCACCATCTATTTGTTTTTTGGCGAGTCATATCAGAGGTAACGTCACATCTGAATTGTAGAAGCTCATCAAAGGATTCAAAGCAATGAAACTTCCTAGCTGAGGCTTAGTTGTCAGGAACCTACCATCTAAACATGACATGTGTTAATAGATGAATAATTCCAAGGCATATCTATGTCTATATTCATATCTATATATACCTTATCTATACCTAATACCTAATTACCTAATTTATATCTATTTCTATACTACACCCCTAATACTAAAGAGAGAAAATTTCTGTCGTCCAGTGTTGGGTAAAGTACTCCAAACACGTTTATTGATGAATACTTAGTCACAAAGTGACTGGTATGACCTGTTCATTACAAGAGATACCAGGGGGTATTTATAGGCCCCCTAGCTTCGTAGTTCTTGACAAATGACGAATTATACAATGGCAAGATTATACATCTAAACTTTTAGCGAAGCTATTTTCAACATCTTCGCAAGCTTCGTCTTGGACTTCTTTTTTGTATCTCTTGAAAAACTTTGACTGCGAAGGTCTTTTGACGAAGCTTTTCTTTTGGGTTTTTCTTTGCGGCTCAAAACACGAAGGCCTTCTTGTTCTCTTCGCACTAATTAACTTTGCAACATGATCATTCCTGCTTGTCTTTTCCTCCCCTTGAGATGACCTTCCATATGAAACTCATTACACAATCAAACTTCAAAGTTTGGGTTAAGAGTTTATGCAAAATAAAGTTGACCCCCAACATCCAACCCTGCCCAAGACCGGCTCCCGCTCAGTCTCACTCACCCATGGATACATTAACATTACAAATACGGACTAGGGAAGAGAATAGAAAGAAATATAGGGTTCCGGATCTAAAGATACTAGAGAGAGAAAAGGTGGGAGGGTATTAATAGTTTTTAAAATAAATCGAGGTTACTAATGCAAAATATTCAGATGAGTGAGCCTCCCTCATGGGCTTCTTTTTTTTCAAGCTGGTCTGAATCCTTACAGGTGGGTCACTTTTCCGTCCGCAAATCATTTACGTTGTTTCTCCATCCGAGGTCATTTGAAAATTTTAAATTTTAAATTTGAGAAATTCAAATGTAGTTTTTCCGTGACAAAATGATTTCAAATGAAAAAATTGCCAAATACATAGTTCTAGAACTTATCAAGATCTATAACCTTCATTTATGCCATGTTTTCATGGGCTTTTTTTAAAATTTTGCCCTTTTTCAAAATAAATTTCAAATTTATCCCCTGCTTGAAACATTTTCCATCCGGTATCCCTTTTGGTCGCGCCCGGATGCATAGGCGCGATATTTACATGTCGCGCCCTATGCATGGGCGCGACGATGCCCCGCCACGCCGGCACCGTGGCGTTGACCGTCTTTGGTGTGGCCGGCGGTGGGTCCCACCGAAGTCGCGCCCGTGCATGTGGCGCGACATGCGTATCGCGCGCTGAGGCGTCGGCGCGACGGGCCCGTTAGGGTTTTCGTTTGAACCCGGGCGAAAACGTGGGTCCCACCACGCCGCACCATGGGTTTGGCGCGGCGGGTGGTATAAATGCTCGATCCCGCCTACTTTTTGTCCCTCCTGCTCTCCTCACTCATTCCTTCGAGCAGCGGGAAGGGGACCGAAAGTCGGTTTTTGGAAGCTTCTTCCTTCTTTTTTTTTGCCCTCCAAATGCTTCTAATTGTCTAGTTTGTTTGTTATTTGACTTTGCTTATCTTGGTACTTATCTTATTGTGTCATGTTGCTTGCTAATTTTATTTTGATTTGGTGGAATTGTGCACTTAAAACGTAACCCTAAGTCACATCATTTGAATGACATTTTCCATACATGTATGTTAGTTTGTTTGATGGATTTACTTGTTTAATGAATATTTGATCATGTATTATGGGCTGCTTAGGGTTCATGTAGAATTACTTGTTTTCCAAAAAATTTTCATGTGTTATGGTTTGACTAGGATGTTCAACCATGTATGGAGATTAGTTTGTTTGATTGTTCATATATTAAGGTTTACTTGGGATGTTTACCATGTATCATGTTTAGGGTTTATGAAGATTTCCTAATTGTTTTAATATTTGATATCATGTTTTATTTATCGTTGTGATTATGTAAAAAATAGATGGATGTAGTATTATGGTTATGGCTAAGAAACAATTAGATGGTTCAAATTTTTAATAATATTCGTGTTGTGTAATAATCCATGGTTTAATACTTCACATTTTGTAATAATTGGAAGAGATATGTAACAAATCCATGGTGTGTTATATGTGTTGCACTTATGTGTAATAGTTTTTATTTTGCTGGTTTTGCTAGGTGTCATGGACTTGTCCCTATTCGTGCACCATCTGGAGGACCATGATGGGAGGGGTCCATTCCCAGCACCTGTGGCGGCGCCGACTTGTCACCGGTGGATGGCCGGCCAATGTGAAGCGATCAAGGCATCCAATGTCCGCCGGGCATGCATTTTTTCTCGTTGCCCGACTACGGCGTCCGTCCGCCCGACAGTCGATAGTTGGGGAGACGGATGCAAGTTCTATCGGTGGATCGATGGTGAAGAAATGGTGGATCATTCCATTATGTTGTTTCCTTATGACCCTTGGAAGACCGTTCCGCTTGATCAGTTTAAACGGTGGGTGCCTCCGCCTTTGAACCCACCTGAAATGACCGAAGCGGAGAAGGTTGACGCCGCACCGCACCGCCGTCTAGAGAATCCTCCTACATGCCATTGTGGGGGAGACGGCGTTCCTCCAAGTTCCAAGCCGACCCGATTTGTTTACCCCTTTCTATCGTTGTGGTCTCAAGCGATTGGGTAAGTGGTGCCGCGATGCATGTTCCAAATGATCTTATTTGTGTTGTGCATACTGTAACCTTGCACCTCATATGTTGTCTATTTTAGAGAGGTTTTCCAGCTTGTGACTTTGAGGAGTATAACTATGGACCAAAGCCTGCATGGCCTAACGAGAGGTTGCAAGAAGAGTATTCAAATGGACGCATGCCATGGCCATGCCTTGGTCTTCCGGACAAGAAGTGCAAGTGCGGCATCAAGGCCCATGAAGGAGTTGTTCCCTCTGAGTATGGGATTGGTTTCTACTGTGGCAATGCTTATGGAGGGCCAAATCGCCTTTTGTGAGTTTAATGAACTTGTGCCTTCCATGCATAATTTAGCTTACTATGGCAATGCATAGTTATGGTAATGTTTATTTTTGTTTCTCTTAGGCTGGAAAGACTTGTGACTGGGAGGATTTCCCTAGTCGTGGTGAGGTTATATGGCCAATTTATTCACTCCCAAATACAAGTCCCCTTATGAGAAGAAAAAGGATGATTATGAGAAGACAAAGGTTGAAGAGAGAAGTGAGCATCAAGGCCGGTGTTGCGAGACCCACTTATGAGACATGGGAAAAGCTCGGTGAAGACTTTTGTAAAGCTAAAGGAAAGACAATTAGTCCTTACCATCGCCCGGTTATGGGCAACGAGCTCCTTCGTGATTGGCGGAAAACAAGGAACACTACGACCGCCTCGAGCGTAAATAAGGAGGGAGATTCATGAGACACTTGAGTGGGTTCGGGAACGGAACGTGAACGCCAACGTGCCCTTAATTCCTTGAAACGCGAGCTTTGTGAGCATTTCTCGTTGTTGCAAAACTTGTTCGACATTTCCATAATTTTTTAAGTCCTTGTAATCTTGACATGTTTGTTTCTCATAGTTCCTTCGCCAACACAAGAGGACGAGGTTAACGAGGATGAGGCCGAGGGCGTGCAACACCACGATAAGGAGAACCGCCATTGGAGCGATTGGAATGACTCGACTACGGTGAAGAAGATTGGAATGAGCATGTTAGGATGGACAATGATGATTTCAGCTGGCCTTGACTTAGCTAGGGTTCTTTTGTGCTCGAACCATGAAGTGGATGATGCATGGTGATGTTTGCAACACTTTTGTTCGAACCATTGTTGACACCTGTTATAGCATAATATTATAAGATAAATAACATGAAATAAGGGCTCAAGTCAAAGACCAAACATAAGTCTAGGTGTCTAACTAACATATTTCCACGAGTTTTGGTATTCTGTGACTTTCCAGGGACTTGATAGATAAATGCCGAGAAGAATGGAGAAAGTTCCGGAATATACCGGACATATGATGACAAGACTTGACCGTGAAGTAACTCAACCCGAAAAGTGGACTAAAACATTCTAGAAGATACCGAGGACACCGAAAAAGACGGGATGCCAAGGTGGCACTCCACCTGGCGGCCCCGGTGGCCAACTAGGCCGGCCGCCAGGTGGGCCTACCTGTCAGCCTCTCTCCTTTCTAGGTCGGTTTACTACCGACTTTGAGGTTGTATCTACACCGTTGTTGAAGGTCGGTTTGATCCAAGGGTTGACGCTCATCGCCAAGTACTATATAAGAAGACCAAAGTGACCCCTGTGGGCGATATCAATTTCATTATCATATTCATTTATCAACTCATACCCATCTAGTCCAGCCAAGTCTAGACCTAAGCCCTAGTTCATACTAGAAGTAGTTAGCTATCTAGCTAGTTCTAGTTGAAGATCAAGTTCATCTTGAGTTCCCGATAGTCAAGAAGTAGCAAGGATCATCGTTCTTGAGACTTCTCTCTTGTATTCAATCTATAAGTACTATTATATTTAGAATACAATTGCTATGGCTTTGATCTTTATAATTATTATATTCTTATTGATATGTGTTTATGCTTGCTATGATTATATGTTTAGTTTAGTAAGATTGCTTTTTATATTTTATGTATGGAATTGTATAGCATCCATATAGATGATCACTATGTGGGTGATAAGCAATGTGTAAACGTGGTGTTTATATAACGTTTATCCGCAATTGCACCCTATATTCCGGGCCGTGTGGTAGATCGCGGGAGTGACAAATCTGTTGAGTCCTTTGGAATCCACCCTCCCGAATGTAGGACTAGTCGAGTTTATTATTACGGTAATGATCAAGTTTCGTCCCTTGGTTGTTATTGGTAATGCTTGCCATGTGTAGAAGTAATCCAACCTTGCCATGATAGCTAGATGTGTTGCACTAATTATAGTATTCATTTGACATATATGATTAGGAGTATCTTAGGAATATTCATTCTATTCTTTCTATAACATGTTAATAGCTCGTATGATTCTAGTGGCTTATGATGATCTTAGACTTGGGTATTCATCATTTATATATTTATCTTTATCCTATGACTTATCCTCGTTGAGTTATGTTAGATGCATATGGCTACTCTGCATTGTACAACCGTAAGGTGGATCTCATAAATAAATCACAATATAAATCATTAGATGACCTTTTCTCTCTACTTTCCTTAGACTCCCTTCCCTATGGTAAAATATAAATACGATACCGGATTACTCCCGTGAAGTGCTACAATTGGTATTTCTATCCGTGCGCTTGCGCATATTATGTTCATTCTTTTATCAAGGCCAATCAACAAATACCATGCCCCGCATTTCTTTGAGCATTATTGCTAGGGTGACAGACTAGTACGTAGGTAATGCTTAGAAATGAGTGGTATACCTTGAGTACATATCCCGGTGAGATTAACTCCACTATGGATAGTGATACTATGTTACATCCCACTACTAACACCGCCTAACTCCGCTTTGTTGGATCATGAGGTTAATCCCATATCCAAGCTAACATGATTAGATAGATATCCCATATATATTTCTTTCGCCTTCCTAATTGGGATCGTGTAAGAAATATCAACAACCATCAAGTGGATGATGCATGGACCCTTTAATTGTTGTTGAACCACTTGGTGTAACTTATTGTAGTGACCCTTCTTTATGGTTGGAACAATTGTGATGCATGCGAAGTGATGGCTATGTGTTGTCATTTGAATCCTTGTACTTCGTGTTTGTACATGAAACTCAACAAAGAACAATATTTCTTAATCCGAGGAAAATTAAATACCAACACCGTACATAATTGTTCATGAAAAGGTAAGGCAACTAGCTAGCCACTTGTTTTTCGATACATGGTTCAATACAACTACTAGAGATGGAACAACTAGATAGCATAGTTTGATACATGGTTCATTAGGAATGGATTACACATTGTTTCATACATATAGTGACGGATGAACGCCGCACTTCACAAATCGTCGTCCGTGCCCCCAATCCTCCGGATATTCGTCGTCCGTGCCCCAATCCTCCGAATATTCATCGGCCGTGTCCCAATCCTCGATATTCGTAGCCCGGAGTAGTACAATACCCTGAAAGATAGCCATCATATGGCTTGTCGTCGTCCGTGTCCGAATCCTCCATTGCATTTTCGTCGCTTGGGCTAGTACAAGACCCTGAAACATAGGCATCATATTCTTTGTTGTACGTTGCATCAACCTCATCTCGCAAGCTTTGCAGCCTCCTCCCGCAGTGGTCCTCGCCGCCCTCCCGCAAATGTGCCAAGTCCGGCACAATGTCCTCCCGCACGGGATGCACAACGGAACAAAGTTGAGGGCATGTAGTATCCGATTAAATACGCTTTAACATGGGGGCACGGCGGCAAGGGCGGCCGCGCCGCGATCACACTGTCCTCTAGGGCCACTTGAGGCACCGTTGGAGCATTGTCGGCCTCCACGTTAGGCACCGCGGGCACGGTGTCCTCCTTCATGTGAGGCACTGTGGGGACTTGCTGCGGGGCTTCTTGTTGGGCTTTCAAGTCGGCCTCAGCTAAGGCTATGAGCTCCTCCAACCGTGATGTGTCATCATCACCTTCAACATTTTCACTCTGCATCTGAGTATTGGCCCACTCAGCCTTGGCACGGCGCGCATGCTCCAGCTTCCTCTCCCTCTCATCCCTCTGAGCAGCAGCTATCCTCCTTTCCTCTTCCTCCCTACGTGCCTTCTCATCAGCCGCTTGCTTCATGTTCTCCTCAGACCTCCGTTGAAACCATGCCCTAAACTCCTTGTGGCCTTCCAAGAATTTCTTGTTTTCCTCACTGATCTCAAGGTCGATCCACTGCATAAAATCACAGAGTGGAGGTGGGGTCTGCAACGCAAACAATTGTCAGGAAGCTAATATATACTCATAAAACAAAGAAATCAAAACGAATATACGCACCATGAAACTGCGGCGTTGTTTCGGGCCTGGCTCCCATTTATAATTGGCACACATCCAATACTTCCGCATGTAGGTTTCCTCATCATCTTCATCCCATTCAACTTTGCATGGATCACCACACCAACAGTTGGGCACCGGTTCACCCGGTGGGAGAGGCTTATGGACATAGGGATCCGGCAGCCTCAAGTACGGATTGAAGGCCTCCTTTTTACCACGCCTCGGCATGCTTTGGTCGTTGCGAATGGAAATCAAATGTAGCTATGAAACAATCGAGCGAAAGCAGATGACCAACACATTGAGTGAAATGTAAGCAAGCATAACAAAATTCAAAGGTATGATTATTTGCATTTGTAAGAAATCACACCATCCTCATTTGCATTTGTATGACATCACACCATCCTACATTTTAATAATTCACGACATTTGCATTTGTAACCACGTGCCAAACTAAATATACTAATGGGATACTAATTAATAATATAACCACATGTCATGCACAATATAAACCACGTGTCACGCTATTTTGACCACAATAAATCTTTACTAGGAATGGAAAGAAGAAAAGTAAATCCGAATCACTTACATAATTGACAACACAACGAAGGAGATGCCGGCTTGGTGAGGAGGAGGTTTGGGGCGGTGGGGGAGGGTGGAGGAGAGAGGGGTTGGGAGGAGGAGAGGGGTTGGGGGTGTGGGGATGGAGGAGGGGGAAGTTTGGGGGGCTTTGGAGGGGCTTGGGGGCCTTTGGAGTGGGTTGGGGGCGGCTCCCTGGGGTGGTGGCGGCGGTACTAAAACTAGGGTAGAGGAGGAAGAAGAATGACCGCAAGGAGGAAGAAGGGCTGTTATGTACTCGACGTCGCGCCCGGAGGAATAGGCGCGACGCCACGCCGCATAAACGCGCATCGTGATAGGGACACGTGTCGGGCGTGGTTCGATGAAGGGCAATCACGCCAAATGGTCGGCCCGACACGCCGCGCCATGGAAACCCAACCTCCGGTTTGTACCAGGACTCACCATCTTTGCCGCGTCGCGCCAAACCTTTTGCGCGTTACGGGGGTGGACACGTGGCGAGATCCTAGCGGCGTCGCGCCGGAGTATCTGGCGCGACTTCGTCGCGCCATGGGAGGCAAAACTCCAGTTTTGCCCGCATCAGAGTCGCGCCGCCTAGTGTGTCGGCGCGGCGGTCGCGCCATTTAACTGGCGTTACGTTTTGGACACGCGTCGTGTCCATGGTTGATGTCGAAATGGTCGCCGCGCCGGAAGGTTAGGCGCGACGCATTGTACAAAATGGCGATCCACGCCAGACGCGTTTAGGCGCTTGACGCTCATTTTTTATTTTTATTTTTTTTTGGGCATTGACAACCATAGCATAATACATCATATTATGTCGACCACATTTCATACATAATAGCATAATACCACATTTCATACATAGCATAATACCACATTTCATACATAATTTGGCTCACACATAGCATAATACCACATAGTTCACAAATATCAACCACAATTCACCAAAGTGTGACATAGTTCACCAAAGTCTACAACCATAGTTCACACATAGATCACCGAAGTGTCGTGACCACAATTCACATAGTTCACCCAAGTTTCATGACCACAACTCACATAGTTCACAAATAGTTCAAACATAGTCCATACATTCATAAACATAGTGCACATGCAGCCATCCGCACTTTCGAAAGAGCAAAGCACGGAGTCCACACAAAGGTCGTCACCATTCCTACACACATGGGGATTGTAAGCTCTTGAGTTATGTATTCTAATTTGTCATTTCCCCAATGTTTCTTGTTATTTGCCAAATACGCACCTTCTCACGGTTGGGGCGTGTATGGTTCCCCCTACGACGACGAGGGCGGCCAGGGATCCGTTGGAAGGACATTTGGTGTGCAACGTCCGAGCGGTCTTTAGCTTTTATGCTTAGGGTTTTTCAAGGCGTCCCCCTTGAGGTGAGCTCCGAGATCCCCCTACAAAACCCAAAATTTCATATGTGCGCAAATGTATATATATGGTGACAACAAGCCCAAGTTCAACAAGATAGAAGAAAAAAACCCGAGTTTCGGTCACGTGAGGAGCATCATACAGTTGAGAAGAACCAATGACGTCCCGCTCATAGCTTGGATCCTCGCCGTCTTCACCGCTCTGTCTTCACCGCCGTCTTCTTGGCTTGTTTTTCGAGGGGTTTGTTCAATTGATTTTCCCCAGTACTCGTCTTGAACCGGAGGCCTCTGTTCTCTCCTGCGCCGGCACTTCTTCTCCTTCGGCTCTAAAAAGCGGCTCAACTTCCGAAGCGAGGCGACGGCGGAATGTCTTCACTTTCTCGCATCCGATTTTTCTAGAGTTAGTACTATCCATACAAACACATGCAAGTAATCAGAATGATATTGAGTTAGGCGTAGTACCTCCGCAAATTCTACAAGCTCACTACCTTCTTGGCCCCCGTCGTCCCAATGTATGCTCCGGCTTCATTTGAGAGGTGGGCTAGCCGTAATGTCTCGTGTACAAGAGGAAGGTTAAAACTTGAATGCCAACGAAATGTTGAAGTGCCCGGCGCTTACCCCGTGTAGTTAACAAGAGGAGCTCTCTCAGCTGCCGCCTTCCTTTGTTACCTTGTCATAGGGGTCTTCTTGGTCGCTCTCCATAGAAGACCGGAGTCACCGATGCGGGAGCGTGGAGGCGCACTCTACTCACCCGGTCCGCAGAGCGGTACTCATGGTACTCTTTCGTCACCGAACGAGGCCACTATCGGGAACACTCTCTCCGTTCATCCACCGTTGCACATATTCGTCATGGATGGCGAGCCGGGCCGTTGCCGCCACCAAACCTTCTCTTCCTCGAAACACTGAAACATTCATTGTTAGTTTTGACAAGATAAGTAAAAATACGGCAACGAAGAAGTGAAATCTCAACCGACTTACTCATGCAACGCCGCGGACGTCCCGCCTTCATGTATAGGGGTATTCCCCGCTTCCGCCCAAAATGCTTCATGACCCTCTTCGGAATGTGGTGCTCCACAACGTAGTACAGGATCATGGGAGCATTGCATCTCCAGCGCAGCCTTCTCTTCATCACTCCGGGGGGGAACATTCAAATCCTGTACTTGGCGACGTGCATATGGAGTCCACTCAACCTGAAAATTGAGACAATTAGACAAGTCCAACGGCTATTTTAAAGTAGATCAGAATATGTATAACAACATGACTCACCTGAGCCCAAGTCAACAAGTCCAGATCGTTAGAGTACCTACTGTACCTCATCTCCGAGTCGCCCTTGACCATCTTGTTTTTGTGCCACAAATACATCAATGGGGCCCAATACTGCTCATATGGCCATGGCTGCAAGAAAAAAACAAGAGACACGTATTAGAACATGAATATTAGATAGTGCAACTAAGATGAGAACATGAATATTTAAACATGTATGAGTAACGTACATCAACCGCCTTCCTATAGTCCCTTCCAAATTGGGTATGCGCTCCCAAATCTAGATCTGCGGGAGGTACACGCAGCCACCCAAGTTCGAGGAATCTTTCACCCTCCTACAGGCCCTCACACGGTTTACCGACACCGCCATGCGGCGTGGCACAGCCCCACCAGATCGGGCGATGTCCTCCCAATTTTGCTGTAAGATTGGGAGCACCATCCAGACAAGGTGTTCCTGAAGTCGGGTAGAAGGAAGCAACCGATCAGTGCCACAACCACACCTTAGCATGCCTCTCCACCTCTTTCCTCGGCGGCGGCAGGGCAAGTATTGAAGTGCCGTCGCCCAATTGGGCGACACACACCTGAAGTCTTGTGCTCCCTCTTTCCCTCCGGAGGTGCGTCCGGTACGCCCGATGAACTGGAACACCAACTCCTTCCAGTTCGCGAGTGTCGATGACACGACACCGGTGACCGTGCACTTTTAGGTCCAAGATGTAGCTCACATCTTCTAGCGTGATCGTCATCTCTCCACACGGCCCGGTGGAAGGTATGCGCCTCCGGCACGCCATCCGTCCACGAAGGCGGCCACCAGCGCCCGTCCATCTCCGGAGCCCCGCCACAATGGCTCGAGCAAGGCCCAAGAAGCCCGCTCTAGCCAGGTAAGGGGCGTACCGCTTGTCCCAACGCAGTGGCTTGTGAGCTCGGGGACGCAGCGACTTCGGTTTCTGAAATAAATGAACGAATGTAACGATTAGAGATGATAAACGATGAACACAATATTTATTTGCAACAATGAACATGGGAATCACTTGCACGCCCCAAGTCCACCGCCATGTGTGCTCTGGTGGTCCTTTTCATAGCAAAGGTTGAAGAAGGCTAAGGTCTTTGCTCCCGCCATCCCGAAAAAGGCCAAAAAAAAAAAAAAAAAACAAGATTAGAAATAAGACATGAATAATAATAATTAAAACAACACAACATTAGGAAATTAATACAACACAACGTGAAGAGACTAAGACAACACAACAACTAACAACACCCTAGTACCTGAACACTATCATGAGTGGTCTGCGGTGTGACCGGGTCCTGTAGCATTTAGAGCACCGGACCGGAGCCATGGCCTCATCAAAGTCTCCATAACCATACATATCAAGACCATAGCCATTGGAATCATACACATCAGGGCCATCGGCATTGGAATCATCCATAATTCCTTTAAGGCATTTTCTCTTCCTTCTACCAACCTTTGTCTTTTTCTTGATCCGGGTCGGGGACATAATCCAATCCATAGTATGGAGGCCACTTTATGAAGGATCTAGGTACGGCTCGAAGCTGGATTCCCACACTTTTAGGGTGTTTGATTTGAGATAGAATGGAGACATGAAAAACTGATCTTCATGGTCTAAACCCCTAAACTTACACACGGTGATGATGTGTGACCAAGGCACATGAAGTAGCTGCGGAATGCAACAAGAACATTCCGGTTTTCGGAGGTCCACCCTATAATTTTTGCCACCGCACTTCTCACCGCCGGATTGGTTCCTCCCGTGACATTATGTTGTACACTAGCCTTGAAGGTCCGTAGGCATCACCAACCTGATTGGAACCTATGGCCTCCACAATGTCGAGGTGTTTCCTACCGGCCCGGCCCCATTTTTCTTTAGAAGCCTTGGCAATGTTCCAGCGTTTAACAAAGTATTCGTTGCACTTCTTAAACGAGTACTCCACAATACCGCATACTTTGTACTGCACGGATACCCTTGAACACTTTGTTAAACGATTACGATGAATTGGTGGTCATCACACCATACCTAAGGCCACCATCATCAAATGCGAGCCCACTTGTCCAAATTACTCATCTGGCCCTGAAGCCAAGTCCTCGCAAGAGTGTTTAGGACCTTGTTCAACTCTGCAAGCTTCTCCTTAAACCTCTCCTTCGTGCGACAACAACACACTACCTTCAACTTCTGCACAACCTCCTTCTTCCTTTGTCGCTGCCAAATGTTGGCGGCAAAGTTCCTCATGCACCATCGATGCTCAATAGGGGAAGCCCATCTATCTCCTCTCTCCGCAGCCATGAGCAATCCATTATGGCGATCAGATATCATGCAAATCCTACGGGAGGTACGACGGATGACATGCATTCTAACAAGCTTCATGAACCAAGACCAGCTCAAATTGTTCTCGCTCTCGGCCAAAGCAAACGCTAAAGGGACTAGCCGGTTTTCGGATCCACACCGACCGCAATCATCGAACACCTTTGTACTTCCCCATAAGAAATGTTGCATCAACAAGCACTACAGGCCGCAATGCTTGAATGCCTCGGTGGACCGGGGAAAACACCAAGACAATATATGCGAGAACATGTTTAGGCACACCGTCCGTGTCATCCACTATGCGGCCAGCAACAGGATACCACCTAAGCCCCGGATTGTAGTGCTTCATGGCGTTAAGTATCCTAGGAGCTTGGTTGTATGCCTCCTTCCAATCACCCCACAACAGCTCTATAGCATGCTGCTTTGCTCGCCATGCCTTCGAGTAGCTCACTTTCGATATCCGGTCCACCCCCATATGCTCGATCGGGGAGGCGGCAGATACATCGCTATCGGCCTTAACAAGGCCGACAAGACGGCGACACTCGGATAACGGGCTGTGTTTTGTCGTGCACCCCTTAGGCTTAGAAGACCGACACGTGTGAGGTTGCTTCACATTTCGAATCCTCCAAGTCTTGTTTGTCGGCTTCCTCGCCCAAACTCCCCAACCACATTTCTTCTTGCAAAGCACCGTGTACCGCTTGTTAGGGTCACGATGATCAACATAGTAGGGCCTATGATACCTAACGGCATAGTCCGCAAGAAAGAACTTGAGATGCTCCAATGTGTCAAAGACCATCCCTTCTTAATCTCTATCTCCTCGCTCTCTGTCCCCTCATCGTCCAACAACGGCGGACCGGTGTCACACACCGCTTCATCAACCATACTAATGTCCATGAAGTTGGGTACGGAGGGTACCTCAACATGGACCTCCCTCAACCGACTTAGCTCCGCATCGGGTGTACTCCATTCTAAATGACCCGTCAGTGGATGCAATATCCCCTATACTCATCGCTTTTCATCCTCCGTACTAGGCTCCGACCTATACTGCCCTCTAAAACCTCCTCGAGCTACTTTCACTAAAACCGAGCTCATCTCCGTAGTCTCCATCATCCTCGATCCTACAAACATGTCATCCATAGCACCAATCTCCTCCTCATCGCACTCTTCCATACCTACCATCACTTTGCCTTATCATTTTCTCTAACAACACCCGCTTCTAACTCTTCCTCCTGAGTAAGGTGCTCTACGGGCTCCTCATCCACGTTCTCATCCGCAGGCACAACAACAGGGTTCATCACCTTCTCCACAACAACTTCCAAGCAACGAACACTACTACCCTTCACAACCTCTACAAAGTTCTTCCAATCATCGTCACATGACAAAGGCATCATTGCATAGTGTGCTCGTTCCTTCCCACAGTCAAAATCGACCTCTCTCAAGCTAAACGGCCATCCATACTTGTCACGACAATGGCCGACCAATTCACCGAAGCTAGGAGGGCTACCAAAAAAATGAACTTGTTCATGCATGTTCTCAAACTTGCCATCCCCTCTAACTTTGCCACCAATATAAAAGCGCACTAAACGGTCCATCTACAAATTGTTCAGGAAAAAAAAAGCTATAAGTAAAACAACCATAGTGCCAATATATATTAGAAACAAACTCAACACCTCCATGCATCAAAGAACTTTATTCATGTAATATCTAATCTAGGTGAAAACCACAGCAAAAACTTATCCTAAAACGTTTCCACGTACCACATTGCATCAATAAACGGCCCAATCACTTATAATTTCACATTGGAAAATAGAAATAATATCAAACCCTAAACCTCCATGCATGCATCAATGAACTACTTTCATGCAACTCGATCTCTAGCTCAAATCCACCCAAAACCAATCCTAAACCGATTCTACGAACCACATTGTACCCATTAACGCTTCAATCACTAACAATTTCATATTTATCAAAACAATACCATGAAAAAGAGAGGGAGAAGTAGGAGAAAAATGGAGTAATACCTAAACCGGTTTTGGAGAGGACTTGGGCGGGGGTGGGAGAAGAGGAGGCGCCGGTGAGGGCGGCGCCGCCGCCGACGTGGCCGCCGCCGCCAAGGGCGGACCCCGGCGGAGGAGGAGTTGGGGCGAGCTCACCCCGCCGCCCCGCCGCCCGCCCGTGCCCGGCGGTGGAGGGGAGGTCGGGGCCGGCGCCGGAGATCGAGGAGGAGCGGGGGGAGGGGGCGAGCGGCCGGGCGACGAGAGGCGGCGATTTTGGGTTGTCTCGCGGAGAAGGAAGGAGAAAGAAGAGAGAGAAAGAAACCGGCCGACCTAACCTAACCGGTCAGCCGCGCTAACCCGGTGGCGCGGCGGTGGACCCACGCCGCTCGGACGAGGCCCAAAACCAAAAACCCTAACGGGCCCGTCGCGCCGACGCATCAAGCGAAGCGGGCGCCGTCGTGCAGCGCTTGCACAGCGCTGGTGGGACCCACCGCCCGCCACGCCCGGCTGCAGGTCAACGCCGCCACGCCGGTGGGCACGCCGCCGCGCCACATGCATAGGCGCGACATGTAAAACATCGCGCGCCTACGATCCGGGCGCGACAAAAAAAGGATACCTGATGGAAATTGTTTTAAACACGGGATAGATTTGAAATTTATTTTGAAAAAGGGCAAAGTTTTTTAAAAAAATCCGTTTTCATGTGACTTGGTTTGAACATTTCATATTATTACATGTGGCAACAGTGCTAAGATAGTATGGCACACCATATATGTGTGACAGTGAATCAAACAACTACCTAAAAACTATGGCATGGCTAATTTGTGATGCGACAAGTTGTGTTTATAAACCAAATAAACCCAATGCCCACACCTATTCTTGTACTCTCGAGAAAGAAAAACTGACTCCTGTTGCAACGCGCATATTTGCTAGTCTAACCTTCTCTAAAATGATCCATAATAATAAAAAAAAAGTATGGTATCATATTCAGTGCTAGGCCGGGTTTAATACTTGCTATATCGGATTGGGTTACATTCCACTTTATATAAATTCGTCATTCTTGAGCCTAGCTTATCTCAAACCACCACTTTATAGTACTATATTCCGTCCTAGGGTTGCAGCTAGCTGCGCACAGTGAACTGGATGGATGTCAACAAGTCAAAGGTAGCCGTGCACAGCTACTCTACGCACATGAACACCAATGTTCGTACAAAAAAATACTTAATTAATTATATAAACTGCGCTCTCGATGGACTCTCGGATGCGTGATGTTTATAATATAAATTCAATGTGCCACAGTAAGATGCAAACCATCGATGGAGAAGACAAAAAGTATCTAGGTACATGTCACGCAACTCGCAGTACTAGTTTATGGATTACATCATGCTTACACCTAACAGATGATGCATTCAAGGTTTATCGAAGTCAACAGGATTCCTTAGTTTCAGTTGTTGTTTTTCCAAAAAGCTTAATACTATATAAATCACTTGAATCACTAGGGGTGATCTAAGATCTGAAGTCTACCAACCATGCATTGAGTAGCCTCGACCACTATAAATACCAGGGCTGTCTTTAGTGGAAACTCATCCCACCTCATATATACTTTTGCAAGTAGATAGCTCACCATGGTAGGCACTAAATTAGTAGCGGTTGTGTTCATTATTACTGCCCTCGTCAGGACAGGATTAGCCAATGGTGTGAGGGTGGCCGCCAGAGTGTCCAGTTCTAATGGGGTGGGCATGGGAGGCGGCGGGGCGGCGGATATGTCAGTGGTGGTGGCTCTGGGGGTGGAAGTGCTGCTGGATCTGGTGAGAGCGATATTTACCATGCGCAAGCTACTGTTGTAGGTGGGGGCGGTGGCGGTGGTAGTAGTCAAAATGGTGGGTCAGGATATGGTGGGGATCTGGAACTAGTTCGGGTTTTAGTGAGTACAATTACTATGGTGGAGTTTCGAGGGCTGGTGGCGGCGGTGGCGGTGGCGGTGGAGGGCAAGCTAGAGGTTCTTCAGGATCTATGGGTCATGGTGCTGGTGGTGGCACTGGATCTGGTAATTCAATGTACTACAACAATGGTGATTTGAGTGGAAGCAATAACAGTGGTGGTGGTGGTGGTGGTGGTGGTGGTGGTGATGGCACCGGCTACAATGGAGGGAGTGGTGGCGGTGGGGGCACAGGATTGGGGTATGGTGATGGCAACAATGACCGGTAATGCAATCAATCCAACAGGACGGATGAGCCCGATCGACGCATGTTGTTTGATATCACATAATTTAGTTTCCTTCCTTTGCAATGATATTTTTATGTCATGTTGTTTAAATAAATTAATTAATCAAGGCCTCCACTATCATGAAATGTAATAGCCTCAGTGCAATATATATATGCACTTTACAGGGAAGTTCAATTCTGAAAGGTCGTTTCTAGAGTATGCAGATGTGCGCTCTTGCATCTCATTTCCATGAATAACATCTAATTTATCATGTCGAAAAAGAATCATGACAAATTAATTCATATTGTAGAGCGCTTTGAGGTACGATCCGCCAAAGAATGCTTAACAGCTGGATGGGCAGCTTTGAGGTACGATCCGCCAGAAATCTTGTTACAACGAAGCCTTTCCATATATGACATATACTTAATTGTGTCTTTTAGCGACCTATGCAGTACAGAATACATAGACGCTCACAGCTGGATGGGCACATTTGTGAACCTAAAAGATGAGAAACCCTCTAACCTCCATCCCAGAAGTTACAAAGAAACCCGATGAGCCCTCCATTTCGTTAGATCTAATGGTTAAAAAGTTTGGAGGAACCAGGATGAGAGGAACCAAGTGGTGGGCCGGAACCATTTTATTACGTAGGACCGGAACTGAATTGTAATTAATTTTACAGGGGTACAATGGTCTTTTCAGGTCCGATGAGGAGCTGCTTCTCCTAAAAACAAAAACTTCTTGTGAAAATGAATCAGCTTCGTGAAATTTAATAAGAAGTCGTCAAGTTAAAAATCGTTCACCCCGCTCCGGCGCTCCCCTCCCCATCGAAAAACGCCGCCGGTCCCATCCCCACCCCCTCCTCCCTAGTCCCGGGCGGCCGCCGATGCCGCCCTCCCCGCTCCACGCGTGATGTTGGCGGTGTTGGCGGATCGGACCGCTGCGGCTGGGTTTGTCGTGGCATTGGTGTGATCTTCCGACGGAGGCGAAGTGGATGGCTGCGACGCCGGGGAGGCCTCCAACAACACCAGCAGCTTGCAGCGGTGGCGAGGTCGTCGAGGGAGGCGAGGTGGGCGGCAACCGCAGGAGATGTGGTGGTGAGGGCAGCCACGGCAGAGCAGGATCCCGCCGGGCTGGGAAGGGGAGGGGAGGTGGAGAGTGAGGGGGAGATTGAAGGCGAGGGGTGGCGACCGCCGCCAGCGACAGTGATCCCGCCGGGCTGGGGAGGTCTAGAGCGAGGGGGAGGTTGAGGGTGATGGGGTGATGACCGCTGGCGCCTCCGTGGTGGCAGTTGACTACCCAAATATGCCTCTTTCGATTGCTATTTTAGGTAATGGCCTAAACACCTCTCCCAAATACCCAAATAAGCCTATCCAACGCTAGATTTCTATATTTCCTTCTCTCTTGTGGGAGCGTACAACCGCCAACTCCATTTCCACGCTCATCCCATTGTCGTTCTATCCACCAATAGTGCCATCTCCAGCCGCTCGACATCGCTTACGAGACTGCCCATCCTCACCCTTGCATCCTCCGATTTGTCCTAGCTCGCTCGACCATTCACCATCGAACTTTGTTGCCCTCAACGCTCGCCGGTGGTGCTCTTGCTCATGGAGCTCGGTTCTAGCTAGGCTGTCCTCCACCAAGCTCCAGCCCGCCATGCTTGCTCAAGATCTGGACTTGCCCATTCACGTAGCTACTTTCCGCTACCCCTATGCCAAGGCCAGTCGCACTGGCTTGGGGAGTGCTCGAGCCCTATCATCGATGGCCATGCTCCACATGTCTACATCATTTTTGCCATCCATGGCCGTGGGTAAAGCTCACGGTGGTTGAGGCTCATCGATTTGTGGGCATCGTTTCAAGAGAGCAACAAAATAGCATGATCAATATCAATTCAAAGTGGTGTGGCTCATTGATTTGTGATAAAGGAGTAGTTGACAAAGTCGATTCAAGTGGATGGTGGTGGAGGAGCGTTCTTTGAGTTGATTCCGGGTATTGGTGGCATCGATTTGAGGCTGAGTGGCATGGGAGAGAAGAAGCACGGGATGAGATGGGGTTTGGAATGTTGCACACCTCTGCCATCTTCCTCTTGTCGTGACGCCCCCGCCCGGCAGCCCCCACGGCGATTTGGGACAAGAAAAGGCGAAAGAGCGGCCGACGCGTCAATTTGGGACAAGGGATGGCGGAGGGAGCAGGGGCGGGGTTTTCGTGATTTGGGGGTGGAGGACGGAGGAGGATAGGGCTTCCGTCCAAGACTTGGGGAAGACTAGTGGAGGGAGGAGGAGAGCAAAGAATGCAGGTGAGGAGGAAGAAGAGGGGGAGAGACAACGAGGAAGAAGATGTCTTAAATTTCCAAATTAGCCCCTAAAAATGTTTCATTTGCAGATTAGTCCTTAGATGAAATATAGCTATTCAGTTTTAGGTATGCCGTTGGAGAGGAACACAAAACCATTACCTAAATCTTCTCTCTCCTAACCAAAACAAGTTTTAGGTTTCAAATATACATATATATATGTTGTTGGAGATGCTCTATGGTTCATTCCTCTCCCCATTTTTTGAGCAATAAAATAGGACATGCTTTAACGAGGGCAGAAAAGAACTGGGACCACATTAAGAGTCACTACACAAAAGTTAATCGAGGTGATCACTTTTCATTTTTGGAGGCGGGCAAAGGCAACCGCCTTCAATCAAAAGTAACTATTAATGGTAGCTCAACAAAGGCAGGCGGGTTAAGATGTCCGCCTCCATTAATGAAAATTGAAAAACAATAAAGCCCAAAATCCGGCTAGAAACCGGGTCTGGGCCTAGATCTGGCCCGCCTGCAGCAGGAGCATGCAGTTGTGTCGTCGATCCGCATTACGCCGCCGCGTGTTTGGATTCGCCGCCGGGCGAGTGTAGATTGAAGCCCCACCGACACCACGCCACCGGATCTGACGCCGGGAGGGAGAGGGCCGCATCCACGCCATCGAGAGGGAGCCACGTCTGCGTTTCGGAGTGGGAGAGGGGCTATGTCCAAGCCACCAGGAGGTAGAGGGGTCACGCATCTACGCCGCCGGGAGGCAGAGGGGCCACCTCCGCGCCGTCGGGAGGGAGAGGCTGACTCCGTGCGAGATAGAGAAGGAGAGGGAGGAGCCATGTGTGTCAGAGAGAGAGCTAGGGTTTCCTAGTGTTCGTAGTATATATACTATGTATCGCTACTGGACCAAGCTGGGCCTGACTTTTTGGATGCGGGCTTTGTATTGTGCCCGCCTCGGGTTTATCGATGGAGGCGGGCTCCTTAAGATGACCGCCTCTGAAAATAGATTATTTTTGGAGGCCGTTATCTTGTAACACCCGCCTTCATAAATCAATTTTACGAGGTGCGCAAAAGTGACCGCCTCCGTAGATCAAAATGCCCGCCTCTGTTAGTCCATCAGGACTTTAGGAGGCAGTTGAATTTTGTGCCTGCCTTCGTTAATATTTGGACATCGTCTTCTAAAATCATTTCTATATTAGTGTGTGGAGCATTGGTTGTAAAGTTTTTCCACAATGATGAATTAATCCTCTGGCCATCATTTGTAACTTTAAGACAAGTGACGCATTCACGAGAGCAGTCTCAATGCACAAACTAGGATGGTGTGCATGTCATTAATGGCAGGGCCCCGTAGGATCTTGCCGCAATAACTATGAAATGGAGTACAAATGGAATCTTAAAGCCATATTAAATGAAGGCGCTGCGCGCTGGGTCAACATAATTAAAATAATTTGGCATGCACGTCGACCGGCCGGTCGACGACGTGGTATCTTTTGAATCTCTTAACTTTTTAACTGAAAAAAATTGAGGGTGACGTTATTCGAATTCTTTCAGTGTCATAAAAATAACGACTGGCATAGAGGTCGTATATATATACACATCTAGGGAGCATGCATGCATGCACGTGACTTCAATTACCATGCTGACAATTCTACTGAAAGAGGTACACTTTGAATTAATTTGCTCACATAAACCCAAGAACAAATAGATGTGTACTACTTTCTACAGTAACAAATAAGAAACATTTATTGGTTGAGCTAACTATTCCAAAAAATTATTATATACTCCTTCCGTCCTAAATTGTAGTTCACTTTGACTCTTCTAGATACATTGATTTTGCAATGCACCTAGTAATACACTGTGTCTAGATACATAGTAAAAAATGTAACTAGAAAAGCCAAAGTGAACTACAATTTAAAACAGAGGGAGTATTATTACTTTTGATATGTTAAGCTTGGATATTTTCAAAAGTGACATGACTGTTTCTGCATTGAAATGTTGTAGATAGATATATTAAATGGAAAACTTTGTGCTGAAAGTTGTATATATTGTTTTGGAGATTATGCCACTGTCTAAAATAGCACAATTTAACAATCCAATTCCTGTACCGATGGCCATGACTGAACTATGTTGACCTCGCGGGGAGATCTAGGTAGTTGGAGTTTTTTTCTTAAAAAAAATAAATAAATTCAGGGACAGAAGATCGGTCCTAGGTATGCACACCAATATAGTATATGTGTTTTCAATGGAAGTAGTAGTACATCGTACTATTAACTTGATCTTAATTACATCCTTCTCACGTACTGTATTAAGAATTGCATATGCGGTTACTTAATTGCAAGCAGCGATCATGAGATGGAAATTGGGAAATGGTGTTGCCACACGTGACTGGTGAAGAGATGCATCAAAGCTTGTTGCCGACAAAAGCCTCTAGAAAATATACACTTCCAGTGAATAGAACATATATTATAGATTTACACCTTCACTGAGACACAGTGATGAATCGTCTCATTGGGATGTTAAATCATTTCTTAGTTCTAGAAATGTGTATATTACCGTGTACCTAGGGTGATGCTCTTTACTAATATTTCAAATAAAATAAATACTACCATGTTAGCCTTCTTTCAGTTGAATGGTTCACATATCTTGTCTCTCGAAGGCGTCCATAGAGGTAAACTGAGTGTTCCTATATATGCGTGGGTGTTTATGATGTTTTGCAAAAGCAAAAAAAAAAAAAAAAAAAAAAAAAAAAAAATGTTTCAAAGGCCATGCCGGTGTCCAATTGTATTCAATTCTGGATCACCGCCCACGACAGAACTGAGTTGACCGCGCCCTTCGAGATCTTGCTGGTTGGAGTCTGTTTGTTTTTCATTGTATACCATCTACAGATCCCGTGCTTTGCAAACTGCAGCTGGGGTGGTCACGCAAAATAATTAGATACTAGCTGTTCTTACATATATGACTTTTATCACTAGTAACGAAATGATTTTTGCGTGATGTATGGTTTTTTTTCCGTGGCGGGCACACAATTTGCCCGTCCACGGTTAATGTTCCGCCACTTCGGTTTTTTTTTTCGTGGCAGGCATTTTTTTTTTACATCACGGAAAATCGATTTAACGTGGCGGGCACCTTAACACGCCCGCCCGCGTAAATCGATTTTCCGTGGCGGGCAGTTTTAAAGCCCGTCACGGAAAAAAAGCAGTCCCAAAAAAAAGCCCGAGGCGAGGCCCAATCAGGTAGCCACCTATATAATAAGAAGTTAGGGTTTCGGTGCTCCATCTCCCACACTCTCTCCTCACTTTCTCTCCCTCTCCTCTCCCGGCCCGGCAGCCACTCTCTCCCTCACTTTCTCTCCCTCTCCTCTCCTTCCGGCCTCCACTCCTCTCCCCTCCTTCTCTTCCGGCCGGACGGCGGCCTTGGTTGGCCCGGCGGCGGGCGTGGGGATGCGGTGGTGCGTTGGGCCACAATGGCACGCGGCCGGCCCGCGGCAGGGCGCGGGGATGCTTGCCGCCTTGCCCTGGGCCATGGCGGCCTGGCTTGGCCCCCCCGCGGCCGGGCGGCCCGCGGCGGCACACGGCGGATCCCTCTCCCGGATGCGGCGGGCGCAGGCTTCTCCGGCGGATCTAGCCCCGGCGTGGCGGATCCGGTGGGGCGGACTTCTCAGCGGCGATGGCGGGCTCCAGCGGCGGGATCCGGCGGTGTGCCCAGCAAGGTGGATCGACGGCGGCTCGGGCACCTCCAGCGGCGGGATCCGGCGGTGGTGGACCCGCACGCGGCGGACCAGGTGGTGGCGGCGGGCGGTGCTGCCCTAGATGGGCTCGTCGGGCCCATGGATGGGCTTGGCGGGCCTGTCTAAGGTTTTTTTTTTTTTTTCGAACCATTTACGTGGCGGGCATCCTAATGTGCCCGCCACGGATATCGATGTACCCGTGACGTGCACTTTGTAGCCCGCCACGCAAAAATGTCGCTATTTACCGCGGACCTCACCGCGGTGGCGGACTCTGATGCCCGCCACGCAAAATCTAAAATGCCCGCACGTAAAAGATTTTGCTTACTAGTGTATTACAATAAGCAAATTAGTTTGTTTTGCTTGTCCTAGACATCAATTACTTAAGAATGGTTATGTATAGTAGGAGTGTGCTCTCTTTGTTCTCTATGTGTGGATAAACATGATAAATTCATATATAGCAGTTTTTTATTTTTCTGTATGGAGATTGATGTCTAAGCTTCGTTGAAAATACAGCCATTACATTCAGGTTACAAATATCTTAGAATTTATGATTTCACCAAGTATATGCCTTTTTGTTGAGTGTCTTTCCGATTTCAATCTAGTTCTACTTGGGAAAACCCCGTCCCCCGCTGTCGCTCCTCTAGGGCGGCTCGGGCGGAACCGCCGCCACCGCCGCCGCCGCCGCGCCCTCCCCACCACCGCCCGTCCCCGGCGCTGCCGAGGGGGTTGCCGGGAGGCCCGCGCGACCCTCTATGACAGCGGCAGCGGGCCCCTTGCCCTGCAGCCCCCATCTTTCCCCGGTCCTTCCCCGCCCTCCACCCCCCATTGTCGCCGTGGTCGGCCGCCGGCGAAGCCGGGGCTGTGAGCGACGGATCCATGGCCCCGAGCACGGATCTAGCCCCCATGGCCCGGATCCGGCACGTGGATGGGAGCTGCCCGCCCCTTCGGTGGATCTCGGGAGCGCGCAGCGCTGCCGTACTCATGGCGGCGGTGACGACACGCAGTGCATGCTGGAGGCGTGCATGGAGAGGACGGAGGCGTTTCCCCGACGCCCATCCCGCGATGGCGCGCCCGGAAGTGACCTCGCCCTTCCGGGCGGCTGCGTGGCCTCTCTCGCCCGAGATCCGCCCGCCGATGGATGTTGCCCGCCCTCGACTAGGTGCTGCTCCTCCCCACGCCCGGAGCCTTCATGGATTTCGCGACCGTGGAGAACGCCGACGACGCCCGTGCCGTGCTGCTTCCGAGCTGCGGCATGCCCGGGTCGTGACTCGCCGGTGGAACTGCATGGGTGGTGTTGCTGATGCGTCCCTCTCCGTCGTCCCGCCAGCGCGTGCAGGTTGGTTGAGGTACCCGGGCGGCAATGTCTTCGACGCCGCTCCCTCGCTGGAGGTGTCTTCTTTGCCTCTTCCTCCGTCATGCTGGTGCGGACGATTGCGCTGCGGGTCGATGGTTCGAATATCACCGGGGAGAAATCCAAGTCCGCTGTGCTCTCGTGCCAACAACGGCGACACCCTCGGGTGCCGTTCTGCCTCCTTGGAGGCGTTGTTCGTGGTGATTCAATCCACACACCGGTGTGGGTTCTGGTCAGAGAAATCCTTGCTCAGTTTTGTACCGATGCGGTCACCGGCCTTGGCGTCGCTTTCCTCCCGGAGGCGTTGACATGAGACAACCTTCCCTACCCCAAGCAGCTCCTCGCTTTTGCAGCTCGGTAACGCGCGTCGTTGTCGGGCCCCAAGTCCCCGTGGCGGTGGCGGCGATCTCTACACCTTCATGTCTTTTTGCCCCCGTCCGGCACGCGGACACTTGCCGTGCGCGCCTCCTTGCTCGGGGCGAAGTCCGGGAGCGGCTCTGCGTGGTGTGGCGACCGCCAACACTCTCCTCTCTCCGTCCAGGCGTGGGCGCTTGCGGTGTGCGCCTCCCCACCGTCGCGAGCGAGTCCGAGTGCGGCTCCACGTGGTGTGGTGGCGGCCGGCACCCTCCTGTCTCCGTCTAGGCCTCGGCGCTTGCGGTCTGCGCCTCCCCACCATCGCGGGTGAGTCCGGCGCGGCTCCGCGTGGTGTGGCGGCGGCCGACACCCTCCTCTTTCAGGCGTGATGCTTGCCGGTGCGCGCCTCCCACCGCCCCGGGCGAGTCCGAGCGCAGCTCCGCATGGTGTGGCGGCGGCCGGCGTCTGCGTCATCCACCTACTTGGAGGCTTCGTTGGAGGGTTCTTGTGTCTTGGCGTTGTATCTTTCTCTCCTTCTTTTGTGTTCTTGTGTGGTGTTGTATGGTTTTAGTCCGGTTTTCCATGATTAACCGGACGACCAGGGTTTCTTCTTTATGTTTTCAAAAACTCCTCTTGCCCAATGGCGTCTTTCCTGTAAAGGATAATGAGATATGCTGAGAACACTGAAACTTCACCCTTTTTTTTCTTCACTTTTATCGAATGACTTGCTCGTCCTGAAACGAGCTGTCTTGACTTGCTCGTCCTGCAGGGTCACCTTCAGACAGCTTGTTTAAATGTCTCCTATCCTTCAGCTAACAGAAACTGCAAACGATTTCAGTCAACCAAAGAGTGGATTGCTACCAAGAGATTTCAGGTGTCACTGTCCTAAATTAAGGGAAGAGGTCAGGGCGGAAGAGGCAGCAGGCGCGGTGGGGATGGCGGCAAAGAGCCAAGGAGGGATCACGGCACAGGCCTCGCAGCAGGAGAGGTTGAAACAGATCAATCCGAAAAACATTATGTGCACTTTCTGTGTTGTGACCTAATTAACTCTTGCCATCCTATTAATACGCATTTCATTCAATTAATTAATTGGATACAAGTACAAAGCCACATGATACAAAACAAATCAAAGTGTATAGAGGACAAAGTCTTAGCTACGTACATATAGCTATGCTCAATAAAATGGTGGAGCCCTTTATTATTTTCAATCTAGTACATGAAACTGTAAAAGTAGCTAGAATAATGACATATAAGTATTCAAAATCAAGTTGAAAGAACTAATTCTGGGCTCTAGCTTGGGATGATGATAATGAAACATCAAGACGGGGGTTTGTCAAGACGTCCCTCACCATATCCAGATCCACCACCTCCACCACCACCACTGCCACCATTTTGACCACCACCTGTGCCACCACCACTTTGAGTAGCATTCGCTTTTGCATGACCATCAACATCTGTTTGTCCATGTCCATAATAGCTAACATCTAGAGTTGCCTCACTAAAGCCAGATCCAGTACCACCACCAGTACCATAACCACTGGAGCTATCACTACCTTCAGCCTGCCCATTGCCACCACCACCGCCACTTCCTCCGGCACTCGAGAACCCCTGAGATACCAAATTCCCATTACCCCTATTCGCAGCACTAGAGCCAGACCCGCACCAGATCCGACGCCAAACCCAGAACCACCATATTGCGATGTGCGGCACCACCACCCGCGCCTCCGGCCTTTGCATGAGCTTCACCTCCAACATTACTCTCACCTGATCCAAAACCACTACCAGACCCGCCACCGCCGCCACTCACAAATCCACCTCCGTTTCCACCTCCGATACCTGTTCCTGTGGATGTACTATAGTGTACAGAGACCCTAGTGGCTTTGGCTAACCCAATGCTCAAAAGCACAAGCAGGAAGCCAAGGGCTGGAAGCTTATTAGACCCAGCCATTATTCTGAGCTTGCTTATTTGCAGAGCCTACTAAGAACTGATAATGAACGCTAGGTTGATGATTGCATGTTATTTATAGAGGTGCAGGTGGTGTAGATGGGGTTCAACTTCGGTATGCAAGATTCTAGTAGTTGTGATTTTTTTTTAATTTGTTAGGCAGACTGAAGATTGTTGACTATTGTGAAGACTTACGCCCACATGGAGGCAAGATTCCTTGTAGCTTAATTCAAAAAAAGATTCCTTTTAGCTACAAATGTATAACAAATTCCTCCACTCTCTCTAGCATTTCAATTATGTAGATGGAGGCAGCCGACAACTCACGGTTATGTCAGTTCTTTATTTCCCTAAATCTCAGTTATCATTTACATCTTGTGAAGAACATTTATCTACTTCATGAATAAATTCTGATCTCTCGAGTACCTTTACGAAGAACCTCTGGGTCGCTCGAGGGCTAACCTTTGCAGCTTTCATGTATGTGTCCTCACATGTTATACTAACTTATTAATGTGCTCGGGGACTACAACGATAACCATACGTGCCACCTACTCACGCTTTCCATACGTGCCACCTACTCACGCTTTCCTATCGACCAAACCACAATGTGTGCAGAGCCATTTTCCAACAAGGCAATGCATGCATCACCAGCTCAGCATAACTAACCACTTTACCAAGAGGAGAGAGGCCCCTGCCAAGCATGCAGACAATAGCTTCATCATCAATGAATAATAACTCAACAGAATACTGAACTTTTTTTTTTTTTTGCTGAAAATTGTTCAGCAAGACAAACGATGGATAAACATCAAATCCTGCTGCAAACATGGTTCACTCAGACAGGAACTCAAGTACAAATAATGCTGATAAGTGATAAAGTGTCAAGGAAATGTAGGACGAAACAAGGAGGGATAAATTTGCACTTTCGGTTCCGAGATAACTTGAGCTTTGCTGATGAGTACAAAATCAAGATAAACAAACACCATACTCTGCCAGTAACCATTAACCGAGATGCCAATTCAAAACAAATTTCCTGTTATCCTTTGACAATGTCAGTTATATTTTCCCACTGAGGTTTAACTGTGCACAAGGTGTGGTGTGGCATTGTGGCAATGGTCTTGTCCCTATTGACTGCTGTGTTCGGATTTCAAGGTTTACAAATATATAAACTATGTTGATGTTTACCAGGCACCACAAACGTAGGTCTCAGAACAGAAAATTAACACCTACTACCTTCTTATCCAACCAGTTAAAATCCACAAGATATTGAACCACAATAAATTTATGCAAGAAGAACATTGACCATATGAGATTGCAGTGTAGATTTCATAACAACCATTTTTTGGGGGCACAAACACTTTTCAAAGGAAGGAATGATATCCAAAGTTCAGGTTTCCATTGCAGACAGCAATACTTGAGCACAAGTAGTCAATGATAAAGTAGGACGATGCAGGGTTAACAGCTTACACACAAGCCCAATAAACCTTGGAACCAACTATCAGCCTAATAGGTCTAAGAGAAGTTCTGGCTTACGACAAAGAAAACCTGGAAGCCAGCACCAACCTTGCTAATACTAGCAATGTTGTATCAGGACCACCATAGGTAGCATGCAGTTTACCATTACTACAACCCAATTTCTCCTTGACATGCACCTTGAGTTTTCTCATGCACTTGAGACACCGGCACTTGGTCCCTCATCTCTGAGGCCTCCTACCAAAGCTGCAAAAATTTGCAATTCCTGAGAATAACATTATTAGCTGAATAAAGAATCAAATTTTCCTTTGATGAACACTGCTTCTCACAAACAAAACAAATGTATCTGTCATTTTAGTTTCAGTATCACCATCTATTTGTTTTCAGGCGAGTCACATTGACATATCAGAGGTAATGAGTGAGTAGGACTGAGATCTAAATTGTAGAAGCTCGTCAAATTAACAAAACTTCCAGGCTGAGGCTAAGTTGTCAGGAACCTAACATCTAAGCATCGCATCTCAACTGAAGAATAATTTCTATGGCATATCTAACCAAGCTTCTAAAATGGTCCATAATAAAAAAGTGATTCAGTCAGGATACATAGTGATATAAGATTGGGTGACATTCAACTTTATATAAATTCGTCATTCTAAAAATTAATGGAAAACTAAACAGAACAAAGAAAACTGTACCTTGAGTGTAGAAGCTCATATAAGGAACAACGGTGCGGATGCTTCTGGCCTCGTCGCAAACCTTCTTCAGCTTAGATGTCCTCAGATCAACTGTGAAGAGGACATTATCTGCCCTTAATAAAATAACACCGATCCGATCCACAAAGCCAACCAGAACAGGTTCGGTTAGGATGGCATTACTAGAGAGCAGCGTTTCTAGCTCCATGACTCCGTCATGTGTCCATACAACATCTGCTTCAGCACAATCTTTCTTGGACCACATGCAGAGTTTCGATTCATGTATGGTGGCGAGTCCCAGCCGACCATCCTCTGTGGTTCTAAGCATAGATCGCTTCCGATAGAATGATGTACTAGGTGGTAGTCCAACTACAGAGAATTCATGAAATTCCAAATCATACTTGAGAACTATCGTCTTACTCAAGAAAGCAAAGTAGAGCGCATTCCCCACAAGCACACTGGGAGAGGAGAAATCAACATATTCCTCATGTTGTTGAGTGGAAATTGGGTCGCTCCACGATCCAGTATCGGATGAGTAGGTCCAGATGATCGTCTCAGCAGAATATGATGAAACCACATAAACCATGAGGAAGGCTCCCCGGTGGCAATCAAGGTGGCTACATGTGCCACCAGCGGCAGCAGCGCAGACGACTGCCGTCTTCCAGGTGCACGCGGACCGCGTCAGCTTGAGAAATGGAATCTCCCTCTGCTTGCCGGTGATGGGGTCCCAGACTAGGAAGACCTTCCTTCCACGGTACCCCATAGCGAAGAAGCAGCACACGGCCATGGCGCGCATCGAGCAAACGGCAGCTGCGTTCGGCAAGCGGCTTGCAGAAGGCGGATGTGGGCACTATTTGGACGCCGTCTAGGGCGAACCTGCCACCGCAAAGGAATCCCAGTATAGGGGCGTGCGGTGGAACTCACGGTAGCTGCGGCGGAAGCCGGGGCCGGAGATGAGGCGACACCATGACTTGCAGACGAGGGAGGCGCGGAACAGGCACGCCGGTTCGTCGGGCGGGAAGAGGATGAGGATCCCCTCGATGAGCTCCTCCGGCAGGGCCGCCGGCGGCGGCGACGGCATGCCTCGATCGCTGCTGGTGCGAGAGGGTCTCTGACTGGGGAAAGGGCTGAGCTGAACGGGAGGCTCAAGCCTATTTAACAGTGTCTGGGCTGGGCTGAGCTGAACTGCGGCGGCCCAAGGCGCTAGCCCAACCATGCTGACAGGAGACCAGAACAAATCCTTTGGGCTCTGAGCATTTGTTGACATGAAGCGGCTTATTTTTTTAAATTAAAAAACGAATTGGCTTTTTTTTATTCTGCTACAAGAGAAACTTTGTTTTATTTACTTTAGGATGAACAAATCGTTTTGGGTCAGACATTCTAGCCAGCGCTGTTGTGTTCAGTAATTTTTTAAAAAATATATATATATACTTGAAACTACTGAAAAAAAAACTTGGTAATACGATTTTGCTGGGGGCAGATTAATCGGATTAGTTGACGTGATGTGGCATTTTTTACCAGCTGGAGAGAAACTAGTGATGACACTCTTCAAGTTAATCGTCACACTTATCCTCGCCTACTAGAGAGTGAAAACTGACTTGCATTTATATATATAGTATATATATTTTTACAGCAGATTCATGTAATCAGAAACTAGAAAGAAACTGCAACCACAACAAAATTCATGATGTTCTTCTAATCGATGCATTCAAGGCCATTAACCTACTGTTCAGCTCAAAATGGAAATCACAGCTCACTTTAACAACCTGTCACAGCAAACTAACCTGTCAAGGAAGCAAATCACCTACTCCCTCCGTACTCATAAAGCTTGGGAATATAAATCATCAATAACTTTTAAGTTGTTGAGTTTGCAAATGTAAAAACTTTACAAATAGATTTGTCTTGAAAAATACTTTCATAAAAGTATACATATATCATTTTTTCATAAATATTTTTTAAAATAACAAGAGGTCAAAGTTGTGTTTGGAGAATGTGTCGTTATTCTAAAGGTCATATTTTATGAGTACGGAGGGAGTACCATTTACTAGGTATATAGACAAATCGAAGTGCAGAACCACTGATACATCGCTGAGAACGAAGGTTAAACTTCAGTTCAGCATCACACATTTCATTTCCAAAAGGAGGGAGACCCTCCTAAGAAATATAGAAGAACAGTTTCTATAAATCGAAACGGATTTTGTGTTTGGTTAGATGCCTTTAGTTAAGCTTTGTATGTAAGACTCCTTGCTCGTTTTTAAAATTAATGAAAATAGCCGCCACTGTGGGGTTTTTGTTGTAAAAAACAATGTTTCTTTCCTAGAAGCCTCTACATTGTTTATGATTTGGGGCCCACATTTGACAAGCGACGAACCATGATTCACACCACCTGCTACAAACCTTGGTTTCCTTTTAGTCTAGAAACTCAGATGCAGAGACATAGTGATGACTAATGAATCTTTTAGCAAAGCAGAAACGAACAAAGAGGAATCAATTAGTATGATGAGGTCCACAATGTGTTCAGAGCCATTTTCCCACAAAAGGCAATGCATGAGAGAGGCCCTGCCAAGCATGCAGAGAATAGCTTCATCATCAATCAATAACTCAACAGAATATTGAACTTTTTTTGCTGAAAATTGTTCAGCAAGGCAAACGATGGCTCACCATCAACTCCTTCAGAGAGGAACTCAGGTACAAATAATGCTGATGAGTGATAAAGTGTCAAGGAAATGTAGGACGAAACAAGGAGGGATAAATTTGCACTCAGTTCCGTGATAACTTGAGCTTTGCTGGTGAGCACAAAATCCAGATAAACAAACACCATACTCTGGCAGTAACTATTAACCAAGATGCCAATTCGAAACAGATTTTCTGTTATCCTTTGACGATGTCAGTTATATTTTCCCAATGAGGTTTAACTGTGCACAAGACGTATGGTGGCATTGCGGCAATGGTCTTGTCCCTATTGACTGCTGTGTTCGGATTTCAAGGTTTACAAATATATAAACTATGTTGATGTTTACCAGGCACCACAAACGTAGGTCTCAGAACAGAAAATTAACACCTAGTACCTTCTTATCCAACCAGTTAAAATCCACAAGATATTGAACCACAATAAATTTATGCAAGAAGAACATTGACCAATGGAGATTGCAGTGTAGATTTCATAACAATCATTTTTTTTTTTTTTTTTTGGGGACACAAACACTTTTAAAAGGAAGGAATGATGTCCAGAGTTCAGGTTTCAGTTGCAGACAGCAATACTTGAGCACAAGTAGTCAATGATAAAGTAGGACAATGCAGAGTTAACAGCTTACATACAAGCACAATAAACCTTGGAACCAACTATCAGCCTAATAGGTCTAAGAGAAATTCTGGCTTACAACAAAGAAAACCTGGAGGCCAGCACCAACCTCACTAATACTAGCAATGTTGTACCAGGACCACCATAGGTAGCATGCAATTTACCATTACTACAACCCATTTTCTCCTTGACATGCACCTTGAATTTTTTTTCATGCACTTGAGACACCGGCACTTGGTCCCTCATCTCCTAGGCCTCCTACCAAAGCTGCAAAAATTTGCAATTTCTGAGAATAATAATATTATTATAGCTAAATAAAGAACGTGCCTTTGATGAACACTTGCTTCTCACAAACAAAATAATTGAAATCCATAGGAACAGGCGACAAATGTGTCTGTCATTTTAGTTTAAGTATCACCATCTATTTGTTTTTTGGCGAGTCACATTGACATATCAGAGGTAATGAGTGAGTAGGACTGAGATCTAAATTGTAGAAGCTCGTCAAATTAACAAAACTTCCAGGCTGAGGCTAAGTTGTCAGGAACCTAACATCTAAGCATCGCATCTCAACCGAAGAATAATTTCTATGGCATATCTAACCAAGCTTCTAAAATGGTCCATAATAAAAAAGTGATTCAGTCAGGATACATAGTGATATCAGATTGGGTGACATTCAACTTTATATAAATTCGTCATTCTAAAAATTAATGGAAAACTAAACAGAACAAAGAAAATTGTACCTGGAGTGCAGAAGCTCATATAAGGAACAACGGTGCGGATGCATCTGGCCTCGTCACAAACCTTCTTCAGCTTAGACGTCCTCAGATCAAGTGTGAAGAGCACATTATCTGCCCTTAATAAAATGACACCGATCCCATCCACAAAGCCAACCAGAACAGGTTCGGCTAGGATGGCATTACTAGAGAGCACCGTTTCTAGCTCCATGACTCTGTCATGTGTCCATACAACATCTGCTTCAGCACCATCTTTCCTGGACCACATGTATAGTTTGGATTTCTGTACGGTAGCGATTCCCAACCAACCATCCTCTGTTCTAAGCATAATAGATTGCCTCCGATAAACTGATGTACTAGGTGGTAGTCCAAGTACAGTCAATTCATGAAATTCCAAATCATACTTGAGAACTTTTGCCTTACTCCAGAAAGCAAAGCAGAGTGCATTCCCCACAAGCACACTGGGAGAGAATAAATCAACATATTCGTCATCCTCATGTTGTTGAGTGGAAATTGGGTCACTCCAGGATCCAGTATCGGATGAGTAGGTCCAGATGAACGTCTCAGCGGAATATGATGAAACCACACAAACCACGAGGAAGGCTGCTCGGTTGCAATCAAGGTGCTCAGAACCGCCACCAGCGGCGGCTGCAGCGCGGAAAACTGCTGCCGCCGTCCAGGTGCACGCAGGCCACGTCAGCAGGGGAAATTGAATCTCCCTCTCCTCGTCGGTGATGGGGTCCCAAACCACGAGGACATTCCCCTTCCCAAGTCCCCCACTGCGACACAGCAGCACACGCCCGTGGCGCGCATCGAGCAAGCGGCAGCGGCGGTCGGCAACCGGCGGGCAGGAGGATGTGGCCACGAATCGGGAAATACTGACAAATTCGGTGGTGAAGTCGCCACAGAGGAATCCCAGTATAGGGGGGCATGCGGTGGAACTCACGGTACCTGCGGTCGAAGCGGGGGCCAGAGATCAGGCGGCACCATGGCTTGCAGACGAGGCAGGCGCGGAAGAGGCCCGCCGGCTCGTCCGGAGAGGGAGGCGGAGGAGGATCTCCTCGATGAGCTCCTCCAACAGGGCCGGCGGCGGCGGCGGCGGCGGCGGTGGCATGGCTGGATTGCTGCTGGTTCGAGAGGATGGATGGGAACGGATCGGAAAAATAAGGTTTGACTGCCGCTCTGATTGGGCACCCACCTGATTCGGCCCAGGACCCAAGGCCCAACGAGGTTTTTTTTGCAGAGTATTTATTACACCGTGAGTGTGGGCCTGCTTGGCCCGTAACCAAATTTTACCATGCTAACGATTTGGCAAGCCAAAAACTAGGTAAATAAAAAAAAAATTATCATTGATTTAGACTATCTACGACGAAAGCATACCCATTCCACTCCCCGACCCCAAAATAGGCCACGCCGCGGGTTAAAATCACCCTCTAGCGGTCGCGGGCATTCCAAGAACACAAAATGCATAGGAGAGGGAAGACAAAAATGCGGCTTCTTTCTCCTCTACCAAAATCCCTACCACCCCTCAGATATGATGGCTTACAACAACCAGGATTGTACGACGACGGCGAGGTGTGGGCGGATCGGGAGGGCGGAGTGAGGTGGGTCCGCGCGGGCGCCAAACCGCGTGTGAAGCGGCACGAAACCACCACGATGGGGAGCCGGCCGCGACCAGATGGCACCGCTCCAAGCGGACGCCGAGCGGAGCTCCGTGCAGCCTCGGCCCGGAAGCCGCTGGAAGCCGGCCTTGACACCTCTCACCCACCTCGACGGGGAGCCAGACGCCAGCGGATACACATGAGGGGCCGGTGGCGGCCGAGCGGCATTGGCTCCAAGCGAGACGCCGAAGGAGCCCAAGCAGCCGGCTCCGAGCTTGCCGGTACAGGACTTGACACCTGCGCCTCCACCTCGACGTGGAGTCGCCGATATGGCCAGCGGCACCCACGACGGGGTGCAACCGGGCCGGCACTAAGCGCACCCACGATGGGGTGGCGCCGACACGGCTAGGTGACACCACAATAGGGCGTAGCCGGGGTGCCATGTAGACCCACGACGGGGAGCCGCCACGCTGCCCGGGCGGAACCGGCCCAGCGGGACAGCGAAGTGGAGCTCCATGCAGCCCCGACTCCGAGCTCACTGGGTGTAGGGGCGGCGGCGCCCGTCCGCCGGGTCCGCTCCACGTAGGTGCTCTACTCCGGCCTTTGAGGCGCCGACCGCCGTGCGGCGGTAGCGATGTAGAGTCTGCCTCCATTTGCGTTGGCTTTGGAGGTACCGGACGGGGACCGGCGGTGTGGCGTCACACGGCGCGCGGTAACGATCGAGGTGGCCTGGAGGCGGAGGTGGAGCAGAGGAGCAACAAGATGACCCAGCCGAGTGCGGGACGCGATGGTCTCTGGCCGCATGAGAGAGTGGGGAGAGCGTTGAAGGAGACGCGGTGGAGATTGCCTTAGCTGTTGGAGAGTGGCTAAATTTGGGGGCGTGACATTTTCATGTTGGTGACCCAAAACATCCAATGCCTTTGGTTTTTTCATCGTCGTTGTTGGAGATAGTCTTAGCAAACTAAAAGTGAGAGATTGGCAAGTTTTGGTTGCCTACCAAATGATTGTCCAAATCTTTGGTTGGTAAATTTTGGATACCAACTAATATAAATCAGGTCCGGAAGTGAAAGAGTTTTTCCAGTAAAAGTAAAAATGAAAACCATAAACAAATTATTGCATGGATAATGTGGTTTTGATGACTCACTACGGAATTGGGGCATTTCCCATGAGGGAAAGGTTTCCGTCAGCCGCTCTCGGGGAAGGTCCCTTTTTTCCGTGAGCACGCAAAGGAGGCTCACGGGAAAGGCCTCACTCACACGCAGGGGGGTACACGGGAAAGCCTAAGTCGTGAGCCCCACCACCACTAGCTCACGGGAAAGGTTCTTTACGAAGCCATCTTTCCCATGACGTCTTAGCCGTGAGTAACTCACGGGAAAGCCTTTCCCGTGGGCGAAAAGGTTTTCCCGTGAGCGTCGCGCTCACGGGAAAGAATCTGACTCCGGTAGTGACTTGACGCAACATTGCAGAAAGAGAGGAAAATAAATGAAGGGATGATCAAAATTTTGAGACTCATTTTAGAGAAGGTGCTCTAGTCAGCGATTCGCCCTCAGGTAAGCAATAAACCACAAAAGTTATTAGTGACGAAAAAGAAAGAATGGAGCAGATGAGGTAAACAAAAGAAAAATAAAAAGCGAGAGATAAACAATAAAATATGGAGTGCAAATTGAGTAACTGAACCCTGTAACCCAAATATATGCTGACACCACTGTAGACGAAATACCGCGCAGTAAATCTCCTGATATAACACTGGTCTATCACACAGATGAAATGCATAGCAGGTAAAAAGAAATCAAATGTTTCAAGTCCATTCATTTTATCCCGTACGTGGACAAAGGTTAATCCTACAACATCCCAATAAACCTGAGTTTTGCCACAACTAGTTTTACACACAAAAGATTTAGTTACAGTCAAGGAAAACAATAATTTCCTTGGAGGTGAAGGGTGGCCAAGGAAACAACAAAAACCTTGGCGGTCTAAAGTGTTTCCTTGGAGGTTGTTGGCCCTCAAGGAAACTACATTCCTTGACGCTTTGGCAAGTTATTTCAGGTCGTAGTTTTCTTGGCGGCTAAAGGAAACTACATTCCTTAGCGACGCAACATTTCCTTGACGCTTTGGCAAGTTATGTCAGGTCGTGTTTTCTTGGCGGCTAGCCTCCAAGGAAATCATCCTTGAGTGCTGAAACCGTCAAGAAAACTAATTTCCCTTGCCCTCTATTCTTGAGTGTGTTTGCTTGATGGTTTGTGGTCAAGGATCATTTCCTTGGCGGTTTTTCCCTTTTCCTTGGCGGTTTTTGGCACTCAAGGCAATTCAGGATTCTAGTAGTGACTAGTTGTTAAATGACATTTTTTTTGCATCAGCTTTTGCGCTGAAAATCCCAACTGTTACTTGCACTGAAAGCCATGGGTTATGTGATTTTGATGATTTCAAATACAACATTTCAACAATATTTTGATGACAGATGATCTGATTTGTTGACTTGATGCAGCTTTTTATCAGTTAAAGAGAACCACAGCTCTTATCCAAGATACTCGCTTCCTGGAAACTGGAAGCTCAAACACATTTTTTTTTTTTTCCAGCAGACACATATGGCACTTAATTATAAACTAACCATTTACTTATTTATTTATCCCTGTCAATATAACTGACACGAGCATACAATTTATATCTGATCGCTATAGCTAGAAGTACAAGTTGTTTAAATGAAATGAACAAGGAGGAATGAATCTGTATGAACAGAGTTTCAACAATGTCCTGTGGCAAAGATGCCAGACTCCGTCAGCAACGAAAGAGAGTCAGAAGTCGGAATGCATACTCTGTCTAGTTGATTTCTCATGGCTAGCAGATTAAGTTACACAACTCCAGATGTAGTAAAGATAGAAATTGATATGCACAAGATGAAAACTGACGTCCTTTGTTATTCTTTGATGATGTCAATTCTTTACCCCCTTGAGTTTTACCTATAAGCTCAAGTTAAATTGTGTCAAATGGTCTCTGTCCTGACAGTGTTGTGGTTTCAGGGATCACACACATAAACTGTCTGAATTCCAAAGTTCACCAGGTTGCCCACAAAAGTAAATAACACAATAATAAATTAATATAAATTAATAATTTCCTGGTTATCCAATCAAAATGTTGAAACACACCAAAAGTATATAGGAGCACCACAGGAAAAATGAAATTGCAGTATTTTGATTTCACGATGCTCAATTCTAGGGCCTGCACTTTTTAGAAGAGGAACAGACAAATTATTTGCAAGTTTATAAGCTGTAGCAAGTTATGACAATTTTCTTGATCAATGTATATCTCCCTCTTTATTCAGTTCCCTGGTGCCATATTGGTCATTTCGTTTTTACTATACAGAAAGTTCCGACCACTGTCCAGTTCCAAAGTTAAATTAAACTGCAATACGGGCAATGCCCCGGTTTCAAAAAAAAAGTTAAATTAAACAAGTCTCTAGTTATCCAACAAACGCAATTAAAATCCGCAATAAATTGAACCAAAAAAAAAACTATGTAAGAACAACATTACGCATAAGGAATTGCAGGTGCTTTTATTCATAACGATCATAATTTTGGGCCCACGACTTTCAAAACAAAGGATTCATATATGCAGCTTTCCGGCTTTATGCAAACAAAGCACACATAATCCAGCTTAGACACAAGCCCGATCATCAGGATCGACCTAAAAAACTTAAGAGAAATTCCAACATAAAAAAATAGAAGCCCTGCATGCTAGCATCAATCTCAATAGTGGTGTCATGCGACTTAGCATTACTACTACCTAATTTCCCCTTAATCAAGCAGTTCTTACATAGGCACCTTGAGTTTTCGATGCATTTGAGCCACCTTCACTTGGTCCCTCACACGTAAAAGCTGCTCCCAGTGCTACAGAATTTTACAGTTTTTGAGAAATAAAATAATATAGCATATGACTTAAAAAACAAATTTGCATTTGATGACCACTTTCTGCTCAGAAAGCAAACAACAGAAATTCACAGCAACAGCAGTTAACAAAAACACTAGCAAACTCATTTAGAGACAGCAGATACAGTTTAAGATAAATATGTCCACCATTTTAACTAAGTCATGTATTTCTACTTTGTTAAGTCATATTGATGAGCAGGAATAAATATAGGCACAACACAAAGTAAAAAAACTTCCTGGCCAGGACTAGGTTTTGAAGTATGAATAAACTTGAAGGCACATTTATTTGACGGTTTCAAAGACAATCCAACAATCAAAAGATGCTGGTAGGATTAACCCAGTTTAATATCAGATTGACCATCAAGATTTTACAAGAAGAATATTACATTCAACATACAAAGCAAAAACAAGTAGAGTAGTACCTGGACTGTAGAAGCTCATGTAAGGCAAGGCCTTGCCCACGGTTATATTCTTGGATACTTTCTTCATCGTTTTTGTGTTTAGATCAAATGTGAAGAGCACATCATCTGCAGTTAAGAAAACGACACCAGCGTGACCAGCCTCATCCGTGAAGCCAACGATATGAGGTAGTGAGGCCCAGATGGCATTACTATGGAACAGCATTTTAAGCTCAATGACTCTGCCCTGTGTTCACCATGGGCGTCGACCATCTACATTAGGACCGTCGTCATCCCTCAACCACATATACAGTTTGGATCTCTGTAGGCCGGTGTATCGCAGCCCACCATCCTTTGTGGCTGTGAGCACATAAGGGAACACAGGGTCGACCATAAGTGGAATTGAAATCAAAGACATTTCACGCAAGCATAAATCATACTTGAGAGCTCTGCGTGAGTTCTCAGACGCGAAGTAGAGCGTATTCCCCACGTACGCACAGGGCAATGAACTGAGCCTGACATAGTCATAAGGGTAGTTAATAGGGAAGATCCTGTCACTCCAAGTGCCAGAATCAGATGAGTAGGTAGAGGTGAACAGATTGTGGACGCAGTAGCTGGAATCAACAAGACGACGAGGAAAGGTCCACGATGGCAATCTAGATGATCGCAGGTACTGGAGATTGGCTTGCTCCATGATCCGATAGTGGATGAGTAGGTGCAAACGATAGGTATTAGACCATAGCTCACGAAAACGATGAGGAAGGGACCTCGGCAGCAATCAAGGTGGCCACAGGGGCCGTGGGCAGCGCAGAGAACCGCCGCTGTCCAGTGATGGTAACATTGCACATGCGGAAAGGGCACTTCTTCCTTCTCGTCCGTGGTAGGATCCCAGACCATAAGGACCTTCTTCCAGGGATGACCGTAACCACGGATCCTGCAGAGGAGGAGGATGCGGCCGTGGTGGGCATTGACGACGTGCCCACTCCAACGGTTGTGGACGTGCGACGCGGGCAAATAGAAGCCGGGAATGAATTCGGCCGCTTCACGGTCAGCCTGGGTGCGGATCAACTAATAATCACGACCCACCAACCTGGGATGCGCTGCCGCTCGCCGCTCGCAGCAGCATCGTGCTCGCGCGTTGATGGCTGCCTCCTGCTCCCCTTGGCTGGGGAGGAGGCGGCACCAGGGCGGAGTTTGCTGCTCGCCCGGCAGATAGCTCGCTATAGGGAAGGGGCCGGGCTGAGGGATGGAGCTGAGGGGGAGGCTACAGGCGAGGGGGCGGCACTCCGGCCCGGAGAGGTGCCCTTGGCCGGGGAAGACGCGGCGCCCGGCGGAGTTTGCTGCTCGCGATAGGGAAGGGGCCGGGAGTGGCGGCATAGGATGACTGGGGTGACAGAAAAGAAAGGGGTGGGGAAAAACGGTTCGAGTGTGTAACCAGTGGCATTGCGGGTAATTATCCCCAAATTCTGTGAGGACGTACAAAAGGTTGGTTTCTAGAGTACCTCTTGAGGAGCTCCGGGAAAAAACCTGGAGTTGGGCTTGAACTCCACCTTTTTTTTTCTGGAGTAGAGTTTGTGGAGTTGGACTTGTTTGGCAGGGGAATTCGAGAGCAGAGCTACAAAAGGTGAAGCAGAGCAGTCCCAAACAGGCCCTTAGGAGACATAGGTGATGGGCACTCCAGCAGCTCCCGCATAGTTAATTTCCTATTATCTTCTTTTTTCATTTCAAATCCCTTTTACATATAGCCATATACACCTTTCCAGCTCCATTTCAACATCACACCAGACAGACTAGAATTTGGTCCCCTAATTAAGCTCCAGTCAAGAAGCCGGAGGCTACCCCAGCCTCTGCCCTCTATATACTACCACACATAATTGAAAAACATTACAAATCCACAATTTTGGAATCCAATTTAAATTCAAGTTCGAAATACCGCGTTGTAAATCTCCTGATATATAACAGTGGTCTGTCACACAGATGAAATGCATGGCAAGTAATAACAAATCAAATGCTTCAAGTCCATTCATTTCATCCCATGAACAAAGGTTACCCTACAACATCCCAATAACCCATAGTTTTGCCACTACTTGTTTTACGCACAATGATTTCATTATATATAGACATGATTTCTGTACTAGTAGTTAGATGACATTTCTTGCATCAGCTTTTGCACTGAAAATCCGAACTCTTACGTGATCTGATTTGTTGACTTGATGCAGCTTTCTATTCAGTTAGAGAGAACCACCGCTCTTATCCAAGATACTCACTCTTCAGTTTAATCTTCACAAGAATACTCGCTTCTTGTTAACTGGAAGCTCAAAACACATTTTTTTTTCAGCAGACACATATGGCACTTATAAACCAACCATTTATTTATCCCTGTCAATATAACTGACATGAGCATACAATTTATATCTGATCGCTATAGCTAGAAGTACAAGTTGTTTAAATGAAATGAACAAAGGGGAACGAATCTGTATGAACAGAGTTTCAACAATGCCCTGTGGCAAAGATGCCGACTCCGTCAGCAACGAAAAGAGAGTAAGTCAGAATGCATACTCTGTTTAGTTGATTTCTCATGGCTAGCAGATAAAAGTTACATAACTCCAGTAATAAAGATAGAAATTGATATGCCCAAGATGAAAACTGACGTGCTTTGTTATTCTTTTTGATGACGTCAATTCTGTACCCCTTAAGTTTTACCTATGTATAAGTTAAATTGTGTCAAATGGTCTCTGTCCTGACTGTGTTCCGTTGTTCAAGGATCACACACATAAAGTGTTTGAATTCCAATGTTAACCAGGTTGCCCACAAAAGTAAATAACACAACAATAAATTAAGAATTTCCTGGTTATCAATCAAAATGTTAAAACACACCAAAAGTATGTACGTAGGAGCAGCTTAGAACATATGAAATTGCAGTGTTTTGATTTCACGATGCTCAATTCTAGGGATTGCACTTTTTTTTAGAGAAGAGGAACGGACAAATTGTATGCCAAGTTTATAAGTTGTAACAAGTTATGACAATTTTTCTTAATCAATTTATATCTCCTCTTTATTCAGTTCCCTGGTGCCACATTGACCAGCTATGGTGATGACCAAGGTTATTTCGTTTTTTTTACTATATGGAAAGTTCCGACAAGTGTCCAGTTCCAAAGTTAAATTAAACAAGTCTCTAGTTATCCAACAAATGCAATTAAAATCCACAAGAAATTGAACCCAAAAAAATTATGTAAGAACAACACTATGCATATGGAATTGCAGTGCTTTTATTCATAACGATCATACTTTTGGGCCCATGACTTTCAAAATGAAGGATTAATATGCAGCTTTCAGGCTTTTATGGCGCGCAAAAAAGCACATATAATCCAGCTTAGACACAAGCCTGATTATGGGGATCAACCTAAAAAGCTTAAGAGTAATTCCAACATAAAAATATATAGAAGCCCTGCATGCTAGCACCAACCTCAATAATGTTATACCACTATCATGCGATTTAGGATTATTACTACATAATTTCCCCTTAAACAAGCAGTTCTGACATAGGCACCTTGAGTTTTTCATGCATTTGATCCACCTTCACTTGGTCCCTCACACGAAAAAGCTGCTCCCAGTGCTGCAGAAATTTACAGTTTTTGAGTGATAAAATAACAGCATATGACTTAAAAATTAAATTTGCATTTGATGAACCACTTGCTGCTGAGAAATCAAACAACAGAAATTCACAGCAACAACAATTAATTAACAAAAACACTAGCACAACTCATTTAGAGACAGCAGATAGAGTTCAAGATAAATATGTCCATCATTTTAACTAAGTCATGTATTTCTACTTTGTTAAGTCATATTGATGGATCGGATCTAATGAATGGATGAGCAGGAATAAATATAGGCACAACACAAAGTAAAGAACTTCTTGGCTAAGACTATATTTTGATATTATGAATAAACTGAAGGTACATTTATTAGACGCCTTCAAAGACAATCCACCGTCAAAAGATTCAGGTAGGATTAACCCAGTTTAATATCAGATTGACCATCAAGATTTTACATTATTAATAAGAAGAATATTACATTCGACGTACAAAACAAAAACAAGTAGAGTTGTACCTGGACTGCAGAAGCTCATGTAAGGCAAGGCCTTGCCCACGGTTATATTCTTGAATACTTTCTTCACCTTTTTTGTGTATAGATCAACTGTGAAGAGAACATCATCTGCGGTTAAGAAAATGACACCAGCCTTATCCGCGAAGCCAACGATGTCGATACGAGGTGCCTCATCCGCGAAACCAAGGATACGACGTGAGGCCCACATGGCATTAATAAGGAACAACCATTTAAGCTCAATGACTCTGTCCTGTGTCCATCGTGTGCGTCGACCGTCTACATTAGGACCGTCGACGTCATCCCTCAACCACACATATAGTTTGGATCCGTGTAGGCCAGTGTATCGCAGCCCACCATCCTCTGTGGTTGTGAGCATATAAGGGAACGCAAAGGGGAACGGCTCGTCCACAAGTGGAATTGAAATCAAAGTCACTTCATGCAAGCATAAATCGTACTTGACAGCTATGTCTGAGCTCTCTGACCCGAAGTAGAGCGTATTCCCCACGTGCGCACAGGGCAAAGAACTGACCCTCATATAGTAATAGGGGAACTCAATAGGGAAGATCCTGTCACACCAAGTTCCAGAATCAGATGAGTAGGTAGAGGTGAACAGATTTCGGGGGCAGTAGTGGGAGTCCACCAAGACGACGAGGAAGGGTTCACGATGGCAATCCGGATGATCGCGGGTGCCGGCGGCGGCGGGCGCGAGAGAACCGCCGCGTTCCAGCCATAGCGCCCAGCCGGGACTCCTGCCCCCACCAAGTGGGGGGCGGCGGCGCTTTCCTCCGCCGTCCGAGATTGGGTCCCGCACCACGAGAGCAGCCGGCGGGGCTCGCGGGGCATTGCGTAAAGCACGCGGCGTGGCGGGCGCCGATTGCGTGGCGTTGGCGGAGATCGGCGGCTCGCGGTGACCAAAAGGTGGATGTGGGCACGAACCGGGCTGTCTCGACGCCGCCGTCTTTGGCGAGGATGCTGCAGAAGAATCCCAAAGATGACGACGGGAGGTGTGCGGTGGAACTCGCGAACCTGCGGCGGAAGCGGGGCTCGGAGATGAGGGCGGCACCATTGCTTGCTGACGAGGGCAGCGCTGACGAGGCACGCCGGTTCCCCGGCGGGAGGCGGAGGAGGATCTCCTCGGCGAGATCCTCCGGCAGCTCGGCCGGCGGCACCGTGGTGCTAGGGTTTGATCTCGGAGGGGAATCCGACCCATGGCGTGGGCTTGTGCTTCGCCCAAAGGACCCAACCCACTTAAGAGCAGCGGCGTGTTTCCCACTTAAGGGCAGCGACGTGTTTCCCAAATTTAGTTTGGGGTGGCTCAAACTCCAGCTCACTCCACTCCGCAACCCCAAACTCAAATTGGGATGTTTGGTTACCAGCTCCATCCTTTGTTGTGACTCCCCACCGCCGGGCTAAACTTTTCCTCTTCCTCCCAGCCGTGCTACTCTTCCTCACGGTGGGTGGCGAGCACGGGCCGACAAAGACATCTGGTCGGCTGCGGGCCGGGCGTGGCGCGCTACACGGCAGGCGCCGGCGTGGGCAGCGGTTCACCGCTGTGGGCGAAGCTGTGGTGGCGCCCCCGGCAAGGAGGAAGGGGAGTCGCTCGCAGGGCGCCCCGCTGGAAGGGCAAGCCATGGGCGTTAGATGCGGGCCGCAACAAGGGCGCCGCGGCGAGGGGGAGCGGGCGGGCGCCCACGGCGACAGCGCGTGACACCGGCGACGACCTAGCCTCGCGGAGCTTGGCGCCGCCGAGGAACAATCGGGCGCCGGCAGTGGGGAAGAGAAGGGGGAGGGGCGAGCGGGCAGGGGGGCGAAGCGGTGGGCGCATCCGAGACGACCGGGCGAGGGCCGTGGGCGGGGAGGCGAGGCGCCGCCTGTGTGAAAGCCACGCCGTGGTGGCGAGGCGCAGCCCCCATCCACCGCAGGATCGGGTGTTCGACCCCTTGGTCGCGACCGACCCGATCCACCTCCGCCCGTGCCATCGGCCCGGATACGACCAGCCGCCCGTCGTGAGTTCGTGTGATGTGAGGAATAGAGGAGTGGAGGAAGGTGAATGTGAGGCTGACGAGGTGGGCCTACGTGTCATTGAATTGTGTTGCCTGTCTTTTTTTGGAGTTGGTAGCCAAACACCCCATTTTCCCAACTCCAGCTCCACTTGGAGCTAGCTCCACCTAAAGTTTTGGAGTGGAGCTGCTCTAGGTGGAGTTGGAGCCATGCCAAACACCCTGTTATATTGTCTGGTTCTGGAGTAGCAAGGTGCTCCAGAACTCTTGTCACATAAATCACTGTTCTACCTGGGGCTGCAAAAATCATGTTACCATGGGGCCATGTCCAGCTAGCGCGATTAGAGTACCGTTTGTGAGTATATGGACTGTGTTCTCTATAACTGAATTGAAATCTATAGAATTGGGGATTGGGGTTAAATTGCTGATCCGTGCATTCACCTACCCTACGTGTAATGAGAGCCTAGAATTACTATGGTTCCCTTGTGGAACAATATGTATTATTAAGAAAACGACCATTTCAAATTGAAACACTACAATTTCATGGGGCCATGCATGTTACTCTTTCCTAATTTTAGTTTGCTATAATATCTTGTGAGTTGAATAATCCTTATTGCGTGTTCTATGCCATCTTTAGTGGTAGTGCTTCAAATATTTTCAACAGAAGTCCACTGGATATCTTTGCTAATAAAATGTGTCAGTTGTGTTTATCACTACTAGAAAATTGATTTTTCATGGCGCCATACACTACTAGAAAATTGATTTTTCATGGCGCCATACACAAAAAATTTCACCGGCGGGTGAGAAGTACGCAGCCGCGAGTAGAGAAGAAAAAAAGATGGGCCCCACCAAATATCCACCGCGGTGAACGACACGCTTCACTGGCGGATTACATAACAAAACCGCCCGTGAAGTCATTTATTTGCCTGTGGCGGTTCTCCTAATACGAACGCCAGTGTTAATACATATTTTCATAGGCGGTTTTAGTACGACCCGACGTAAAGAAATGTAGAATATGTAATCGGGCGGGTTACGTAAACCACCAGGTAATAACGCTTTACACCGGGCGGGCTGTGTAAGTTATCCCGCTGGTTATAATACCTTGACACCGGGCGGATGGTAAAGTTAACCGCCAGTGTGAATTCCTCGCCCGCGATCCCGGCAGTCACCACCGCTAATGATTCAAGTTCTGTCGAATCGATTCAGTTCGGGTTTGCAAGTATGTAAGATTACAGATGGCTCGATAGTGCGCCCACGCGAACGCCAACAAATCACCAAATAACCTGGTCGATCGATTGGGCGCTGAACCCCAACAGTCAACCTATACCGGGCGATCGATGCGCATTATATCGATCGATTGGGCTCCCGGCTAGCTAGCTATTTAAGAAAATGTAGTCTGTTATCGATCGAACATAGGAATTGAATTGAAGATCAATCGATACATATGGAGCCAGCAAACGACGGCGACCGCCGCCGGCGCTACGACGACGCCGACGACGACGAAAATACGACGCCGGCCGGCAGCAGCTGGGATCCGTGGTCGCCGCCGATCACGCCAAGCGCGCCGCTAACGGCGCCACAACAACCACACGCCTACTGGGATCCGTGGTCGCCGCCGAGCCGCCCCGCCTCGAAGCTCGCCCGCCACCGCCGACGCCGCCGTCGTCGCCCCCCCGCCACTGACTTTCACTCGAGATGTCATCTTCCCGGATACTAGAACATCAAAACCACCGCGACCATTGACCCTGAGGTGGTACAGGAGTTCATCCAAGAAATACGCGTAACAATACTGCAGGTATCCTCGTGGGACTGGACACGGAGTGGCGCAAACGAGCTAGGGACAACAAGCTCAGCATTGCCCTGCTGCAACTTTGCGGCCGGGCAGCGTTGCATGATCTTCCAGGTCTACCGGGCTGGCGGAGAACTTCCTAACGCCCTGAGGAAATTTCTCGGCGAGGAAGATCACAAATTCGTTGGGGCGGCCATCGGCCAAGACGTCAAACGTTTATATGAGGATTGCGGCGTCAAAATCTCCAATCCGCATGACCTTCAACGAATTGTACCCACAGTGAAAGAGTATAATCTCCCGGACCCGGTTAGTCGGCCGACATCACTCGGCAAGATAGCATCAGTAGTACTTCAATGTCCTGATTTGGAGAAGGACAAGATTAAACACGAACACTGGGCTGCTGGGAAGTTGACAGACCGGGAGCTGGACTACGCAAGCATAGATGCTTTCCTCTCGTATGAGGTTGCCCGCATCTTGAGGATCAGGCACAATTTAATAGTTGTTTTGTTCCATATCTTGTAACTAAATATATATATACAATTCGTTGTTATGTAATGAAAATTACCCCTTCAGTTTTTTTTTTAATCCGGAAAGGCTTTCCATTACTCACCCCTTCAGATTTTGAATATACATTTAGTCACCCCTTAATTAGTTGCTCCGGAAAGCAACGGCCCTTCATGCAAATTCGTTGTCTGAATGTCTGAATTTGCTTTCCATCTCACCCCTTCAGTTGCTCCGGAAAGGCTTTTATACTCACCCGTTCATGCAAATTCGTTGTCTGAATGTCTGAATGTCTGAATCTGCATGACCGCTTTTTTTTTCCGGTTCCGGCTTTGTTTAACCAGCAAGCAACAGCCCTTTGCCATCAATTAAGCCCACTAGAGCCCATTGGCCATAAGAGCACTTGGCCCATGGTCTTTTTCCTCTGCTTGCTCGCTTGCTCTGCTCTGCGCTCTGCTCTCTGCTGCTCTGCTTCCTCTGCTCATCTTCCGTCCGTAACGTGACCACGCTATCTGAAAACTATCACTTCTCGCCGCCCGCGCGCTCCGCCGCGCTATCCTCCGGCGCAGCAAGCTGTTGCCGCTCCTCCTGTGCACGCGCAGCGCTCCTGCAGCACTATCGAGCCTCGCGCCGCCAGCTCGATCCCAACCCGCTGTGCGTCTCGTCGCCGGCGGTTTCCCGTCCTGTACGTCGCCGGCCAAGTGTTCATCATTTCATAGTTGTTTTCTGTTCATTTGGGGATTCATTAACAATGTGGTGACTCTGCAGACTGGTGGAGATTGTGGTTTCTACCGCTTGGCCGACCTGGAGCCATCTAACTCCAAATTCATGAAGCAGCTAATGGGTGACCTCTCCGAGATCTGGGCTCTGGAGTCTGGAGATGGTAGTTATACCAAAAAGACTATCAGTTGCAGGTCAAATATTCTATTTCTTGAAGACAATTGGAATGGGACACCAAAGGTGAAACACTAAGAGATGGGGAGGCCAAAGATGAATCTATACAGGCTTTGAAAGCAAAAATTGAAGAGAAGATCTGCTGCATTGTCGTGTTAGTGTGCCTATATGTGTGTGTTCTTGTTTGGTCCCCTGTATGTGACAATAAGTGACAAAAGGTTAGTCTCAATGTGAGCATGGCATTATGCCTATATGTAAGCATGACAAATTGACAATACTATCATGACCGCTATTTTTTTTCCCGACTTCCTTCAAACGGCCCTTTTATGTATGAAAGCCATTAGAGCCCATTGGCACTTTTGTGTATGTTAGAGATGTTTTAGAGTTTAGACTGATAGCTAATGTGATTTTGCATATATTATTTCTGTGGTCATCATTTACTTTATTTTAGCACCGGCAGTTGCTCACGGTGGCTTTCCAGATGTGAGCCCCGCCAGTGCAAAAACCGATTCACTGGCATTAGTTACGGTGAACCGACGGTGGAAATCTGCTAATTGCAGGTGTTTCACATGAATAAGCGTCAGTGGTAATACGTGCTACACAAGCGGGTCCAGTTGACCTGCGCCTGTGGTATTTATTTTACACCGGCGGCTGATTATATCTCTCCGTCACCGAAATAGAATCTACTCAAGCGGGCTTCTATGCAGACCGCCACTGAAGTCCGATATCTCTCGCCGGTCTTTCAGCCGCCGAGTAATATTGTACATTATCACTGTCCTTTAGCGGTGGCGGGTTGATTATACGCCACTGGATATGTGTTATCGACCGCCAGTACAAACGTGTTCTGCTCTAGTGTATTGCTGATATTTTTTTAGTTCACTTACAAATAAGAAAAATACATGGAAAGGTCGAAAGAGCGTAACAGCTATGGAGACTGATAGGGGAATAACACTGCAGAGTTGAGACTCTGAGAAACATCCACACACCATACATGAGCAATGGATTTTGAATATTCATGTTCTGCGTATCAATTAGAGAACCATTGCTGCACTCTTCAGCAATAATGTCAGAACAACAAAGGACTTAAGATACATTATTCACATTTTCATTTATTGTTGGAGCATGTAATATCCCTAATGCCCAGGTATGTTTGGAGAGCACGATCCTTAGAAAGTTGTTTCCTTTGTTAAGAATTTGTGCAGCAAAAATTGGCCTAGAGGCAGCTTTTATTATGTAAGTTGGCCAAAAGGGCATCAAGGGCCACCGATTAATGTAGTTTATAATTTACATAACATAAAACTAGATGATAATGTGATAGTCTGATTTCTCAGACGTATATAAATGCTCTATAGAGAGGTTACATTGGTCATAATAGTGATGGCTCAGTTGGTTATACAAGTAAAGGCTCAATAGTCAACAGTCAAGAGTTCATTTTTTGGTAGCTCACTAAGCAAACACTTGGTTCAACAAGAGAGAAAAAGATACTTTGTGTATATACAGGGATTGTCACGAACACAAGTTTTTTGTAATAAAAGATCCAGAATTGACAAACACAATGACAGTTTTGTTCAAATGATCTTGTGCCCAATGGTTTCAAGATCCACACATACTTGGATGTCTACTACATGGTATTACATTAGTCCCTAAGGGCAGGTACATTGCTACACGTAAGCAGTCTCATACGTTGTCTCATGCATCGCCACGTAGGATTTTTATGATGTGGAGGAAAGAGAGAGGTGAGAGAGAATGAGGTAGTTGTTTCGCAAAAAACAACGACCTCATGAGCTAGAATTTAGGACTATGAGACGACTATTTTATCATTGTATGAGTTGTTGTCGCCATGCACCTCACAATCCTATTTTTACTCTCTTCATAAATTAAGGAAATGCGAACTGCTATGAGGGCACTCCCAATGGTGTATTAATGGTAGTTTTTATCTCTATTAAATGGCTTGCCAACTAAGCAAAATGATGATGTGGCAGCCTAATTAATGAGGAAAGAGAGCAAAAATCATAAAATGGTTTCTTCATGGAGAAACCATGTCTACTCTTGACCCAATGCACAAGAAACCATGAATTTGCCATTGGGGAGAAAACACTAGTTTCTATGGGGTTAATGCAACTCTCCCCATTGGTGGAATTGGGAGAGAGAAAGAGAAAATAATTATTACTCGAAGAAACTACCACTGTGAAGAATGGTTTCTATAGGTGATTTCTTTTGCTATGGAAAAACGTGTCGGTTTTTTCCATTGGGACTGCCCTGAGACAACCATTGTACATGTAGTCTTTTAAGTCGCCTTAAATTACGTGGCACTGTATGAGACTAGTTATAAGACAACACCAATGTACTTGCTCTAAAGGGGATATCAGAGCAGTTGCCTGCTGCCCTCAACACAGAGCTCATCCTATATTCCCCTTGGCCAACAAGCAGACACATGATTTCAGATAGTTTTGAGACAGGGCTTTGCACCTGCTGCTACTACAGCCAAGCCTTATGAGGTCCGATGTTTTAGGTGCAGCAACTGATGATAGCCTCCTCCCCATCCAACAGCAGCAGCTATTTTCCTGTAGTGAAACAGTCATTAACACTTTCAAAACCATGGTCACAACAGTAAAACAAATGCCACAAGTCACGGGATAAAAACAGAACAAGGGGGCATCGGACAGCTTAAATGTGATATGTTGGATAGCTCCCGCATAGTTAATTTCCTATTATCTTCTTTTTTCATTTCAAATCCCTTTTGCATATAGCCATATACACCCTTCAAACTCCATTTGAACATCATAATTATTGAAAAAATTGTGATTATACCACACACATAACTGAAGAATATTTCAAATCCCCAATTTGGTAATCCAATTTAAATTCAAGTTCGAAATTCAAACACAGCATAGGTCCAAAATGAACCATATGATCCACATAAGAATGAGGACACATATGATCAAATGAATCAAACATTGAGCATCACACTCTCACTCCACCCGTTCCACTACTGAACATGATGCAATGCAGTGGACTACTGAAGCATCGAATTTGACAACAGAAAGAATTACATTAACAAACAAGAACACATGGACAAGTACATTACAACGTGAGAAAAGCATGGACCTCGGGGGTGGAGGAGGGGGATGACCAAGCCGACGACAAAAAAGGGGAAGAAAGGCAAGACGAGGTTGGTGAGGTTGGGGCTATGTAACAGCACGTGCTCGATGATTGTCCACTGGCCGCTGGCTCTGTCCACCAGTATCAATAGCTGCAGAGAAATTGCAACGAACTAAATCTACAATTTTACTATAAAATATGTACAATAACCGTCGCCTAAAAGAAAACTAAAATTTGGGCACCTGAAATTTAGCAAATCCCTTATTATTATCTTGCCAAGTTGGCGTGCAAGATTTAAGTGAACAAGTAAACATTCACTCAAATACGTCATATCACTGAAAACCAAGTAGTAATAATAGGAAGGAGCGAGGACAATTATCATGTAACTATAAATACGTCTTTTTTTGTTGTTTTTTTTTGGGGGTATACGCAAGAAGTTAGTGTGCATGATCTATATGGACGATCAACCTTTGCTCAAATATATCATATCATTGAAAATCAAGTATTTTGATGAGGAGTAATAACATAAAGAGGAACAAAATGATAAGATTACAACTATGATATAGTCTAAATGATATAACCATGCATATATAGTTAGATTCTATCAGCGCAATTGTACGAGCTTGTTGCATTGCTCACAAAATGAAATGCATATGGTCCATATATATCGTGCCTCAGCAGGGAAAAGTATCCATGCGTACGTGAAGGTAAACAAGATACGAAATGCTTTGCGTGAATGGCTAATAGTTCTTTATATTACTTTATAAAGCACAAGCATAAAAAGACTTGTAGTGATTTATGAAGGTAAAAACAAGATGCTAACGCTTTGCGTGAATGGCTAATAGTTCTTTATATTGTACTTTATAAAGCATAAAAAGACTTGTCGTGATTTATGAAGGTAAAAACAAGATGCCAATGCTTTGCTTGAATGGCTAATAGTTCTTTATATTACTTTATAAAGCATAAAAAGACTTGTCGTGATTTATGAGCGTGGAATATGCATGTCGGACTGTGTCGGCTAGGCCAGTTGGCAAATCCAGGTGTCCTCAGTTGTCCTCCTATCCTGGGAATGAACACCATCTACGTACCGAAGGAAGCCTCGGAACAACATCTGCCCATCCAGATGACACTGCTTCATTCCGAGAATGTCAGGCAACTGCGAGTCCATCAAGTCAGACTGAGAGTTTGAGACTCAGATCTGTGCTTATTTTGCCCCCGATTGAAAACAGAGCTTTATTTATATATATAGTTCTCTCTTCTCTCATGGACAAGGACAAAATCAGGCAAACATCGTGCCAACTCAATCACTTCCTCAACAGCGAATGGAATTCCAACCTCGACCACTACCGAATAACTAGATATCCCGTGAGGAAATGTTTTCCCGTGAGCTAACAGCAAATAATCACGGAAAACACAGGATACCCCGTGAGCAGGTTTAAAACGTCACGGGAAAGAAAATACCCACGGGATAACCAATTTTCCGTGATGGAAAGCTCACGGGGATATCACTCGACCATTTCCCGTGAGGAGGCTGCTCACGGAAACGCACGGCCGTCGGCCCCCAGCCCCGCTCCGTCACTCCGTCCAATCTTTCCCCGTGAGAACTCCGTCAAGCTCACGGGATACCTCTTTCCCGTGAGCAGGCTTTCCGTGGGGCGAACAGTGGGCCTCCGGCAAAGGGTACCCTTTCCCCGTGGCGCCACATCCGCTCACGGGGAAAGACGTTCACGGAATTTTTTTTTTTTTGGATTTTGATCCCCAAACTTTTTTCTACACTTGTTGCACATCATATGACACTCAATATTAAAGTTTGGTGAATTATTGACTTAATTTGATATATTTAGGTAATTATTCTCTTTTTATGGGAATTTATGAAATGAGGCCAAATTTAAACTACAAGTGCTTCAATTTTTTGAAAAAATTAGTAGAAAATTTATATTCCTCATACTCAACACAATGTAAGGCCTTGCATTTAAAAAATAACGAAATCTAGAACATCTTAATACGAAATCATGAACGTTAATCCCCTCGCTCGAAAGTGGTTTAAAAATTCTAGAAAATAAACCGATGTGCAAAAAATCATGAAATTTGATAATATGTCATGATATCTTATGCCGAGGCTATGATAAAAATTGGGAACGTTTTCGACAAAGTTGGCACGCACGATGTTCACAAGCTCCAACATCTACGTAGAAGTTCCACGTTTGTTAAGAATGATCCAAAGTGTGATTTCATGTGGATGTGGCGGTCAAGTTGTGGTTTGGCTACGAAACTTTTTCTATATGCAAATGACCTCGGATATCATGTAATGTCTACTTTCGAGAATTTTTGGATTAAATTGGTAATTATTATAATTTTTTGTTGTAGTGAAGTAAATACAATTTTGAAAAAAAGAGATAGAAACACATAAAATAATGGCATTTTTTTTGCGAAAAGGATCAAATATGTATGTGTGAGTATATGTGATAAGGTATTTTTAAAGTAATCTTGATCAAAGTTTGAAAATATATATGTTAGAAAAGAAATGGGAGGAATAATTTTAATTTCTGAAATTTCTATTTCCGTGAGCGACTCACGGGAATGGCAAAAGCTATTTCCGTGATGGATGTCGGGGATCACGGAAATAGCTGGTCGGTGGGACCCGCATCGCGGAGATGGCGGGTGTGGATATTTAAAAAACAAAAAAAGCGCTTTCCGTGTTGGATATGTGTGGATCACGGGGAAATAGGATGGTCGGTGGGACCATCGTAGCTGGATATTTAAAAAAAAAAAAAAAAACTTCTTTCCGTGATGGATGCGGGTGGATCACGGGAAATAGGCGTCTTTCCGTGGGCGGCGGATCCATCACGGGAAGCCGATCTTTTTTTTACAAAGTCAACACACACTCACTCTCTCACACACTCGCTCTCCACTCTCGCACACACACACACACGAGCACGCCGCGCGCCCGCCCTCCCCTCCCGCCCTCCGGCCGGCGGCGCCCGCCGCGTCGCGTCGCCGCCCGCCCGGCCGCCTGTGCCCGCCCGCCCAGGCCCGGCCCCCGGCGCCCCGCCTTGGCGCCCGCCCCGCCCGCCGCCCCGCCCCGCCCCCGCCGGCAGCCCACCCCCCCGGCCCGGCCCCGCGCTACCCGCGCAACCCGGGCCGGCGCGCCCCCCCCCTGCGGCCCACCCCCGCGCCCAGCGCCCTGCCCCTGCCGGCCGCGCCAAGGAGCTCCCCCGCCCCCGCCCCGGCGCCCGGGAAGGAGTAAGAGGGGAGGGGAGGGGAAGGGGGGAGGAAGGAAGGAGAGGAGGGGGGGGGGGGGAAGGGGGAGGAAGGAAGAGGAGGAGGGGGGGGAGGGAGGAGGAGGAAGGAGGGAGAAGGGAGGAGAGGAGGAGGAGGAGGAGGAGGAGGAAGGAAGAGGGGAGGAGGAAGGAGGAGGAGGCGGACCGCCCACCGCCGCCGGCGTGTCCGCCACCCTTGCGACCTTGCACCGCTGCCACCCGCCGGCGGAAGAGGGGAGGAGGACCGCCCATCGCCGTCCGTCCGGCACGCCGTCGTCTTCGCCCCGCGGTTGTCGGCCATTGTGCCCTTGATGTGGATATGATTGTCGGCCATCGTGCCCTTGATGTGAATGTGATTGTCGGCCATCGTGCCGGTGTGTTTTGTTTGCGTGTATTGAAACCTCCCCGCGGGGGAGGTTCTGGCTCGAAATTTTGAACTTATCCCCCGTGTTTCTTTTTATGCGAGGAACCCTCCCGGGCGAGTCGCTTGCGAGCCGAGTCCCTTAGGCGACCCGATCTTCTTCCTCGTCGGGTAGCGACTCCACCGCGACCCTAGGTATATCCTTCCTTAGTGCCATGGTCGTAGCTAGATCGCGCGGCTTCGGTTAAGGCGTCTCCTCGTTCGAAAGAGATACGGTTGAAAGTATGCAGATCCCTGCATACCTATAACCGTATCTCTTTCCAGTATCCACGTTTTTGGACGGCAGGGATGCGTAGATGAGGTTCGTTCCATGCTCCACTCTGTCGATTGAGTTTCGGCAGCATCTCCCGTTGTTCTTCGAATACACAGCTCCCCTCTCGGGAGGGCGTGTATTCGGAGAACAGGGAGGGAGGTCTTTTCCGAAATTATATCTCGGATAGGAGTGGAGCATGGAACGACCTCATCTACGCATCCTCGGGTGGGATTAGGACCTATCTTCACCTACTAGATGGTAGGATCGTTGTGTAGATGCACCGCATTCTTATATTCTCGCTGAAATGATAGAGAATGGATGACCGTGCGTGGATATACGATGGCTGGAGGAGTTTTGGAGATTTTGACCGTGAATGGGTTAGCAAGAGCGAGTGCTTTCGTGGATTATGCTTTTCGAGAATGCTCGAGGTGCGAGTAAGGTTTGGTGTCCGTGCAAGAATTGTGACAATAAAAAAAAAAAGCAAAGTAAGGAGGACATGTCTAAACATCTTCCCAAGTATGGATGGACGGGCTATAAGCGGTGGATCTTCCATGGTGAAACCGAGCGTATGAGAGACGAGGTCGTGAGGCAACGCATCGATGATCTTGCTTCGATGTTGGGGATAGGAGACATGATAGATGACTTTCATGCCGGAAACTTTGAGCAAGGACTTGGGGATGAGGGGAGGAGGAGCCGAAGAAACAAAGAAAGGCCTATTATACCATGTTGGAGGCGGCACGAAAACCCCTTCACGACTATTGTGAGGTCTCCAAACTAGACGCCATCTCACGCCTTATGGACTTGAAGGCCCGATGCAATATGAGTCGAGACGGCTTCACCGACATGTTGACGATTTTTTGGCGGCTTGCTTCCGCGAGGTCACGTCTTTGCCAAAGAACATGTACGAGTCGGAGAAACTCCTCAAGGTACTCAAGATGCCATACGAAAGCGGATACATGCTTGTGAGAACGGGTGCGTCTTATTTAGGAAAGAGTACAAAGATGATACGCGACTTGTCCAAAGTGTAAATCCTCAAGGTTCATAGAGGTAGACCCCCGTGAAGACGGTGAGAAGAGGCGGCTTAAGGTCCCCGTGAAAATCCTACGGTACCTTCCCTTTGGACCGAGGTTACAACGGATGTACATGACCGAGGAGTCTCAAAAATGATGACATGGCACAAAGATGGGCGTCGCTACCATCCGGATAAGATGGTACACCCATCCGATGCCGGGCATGGACCCATTTCAACAATATTCATCCCGACAAAGCTATGGAGGCTCGTAATGTGCGTGTTGCACCGGCAAATGATGGGTTCAATCCTTATGGAATGATGGCTGCCCCATACACTTGTTGGCCTCAGATTCGTTATCCCGCTGAATCTCCCTCCCGGGCCCGCTTTCAACGAGAAGAACATTCTTTTGTCTTTGATAATTCCCCGCCACCCGGAAATAAAATGGGTGTGTTCATAGAACCCGTGATTGATGAATTGATCAAAGCTTGGAATGAAGGGTTTTGAACGTCTGACCATCGAAGTTTTGAAGAGAAATTTTAGGATGTACGTGTGGTACCACTACTCCCTGCATGATTTCTTGGCGTATGGGATATTCGTGGTCGGTGTGTGCACGGCAAGTTCCCTTGCCCAAATGCAAGACGGTACCGTGAGGTTCATCCGGTTGAAGAAGGGTGGCAAGTATTCTGCGTTCGACAAGCATCGACAGTTCCTCCCCCTCGACCATGCATTCGGGCTAGACGAGAACAACTTTACGAAAGGTCTCCAAGTTACGGACCCGAAAACCGAGATGATGACATCCGGCCGAGGTACGTGCTCAAGTGGAGACTCTTGTGGTCGATGAAAATGGTGTCTTTGTGGGTTATGGCGAGGATCATGCATGGACTCACAAGTCGGATTAGAGAGGCTCCCCTATTATGATGACCTTCTTCTTCCACATAACCTTGATTTAATGCATACTTTTGAAAAAGAACATCGCCGAGTATTTTTTTGGAACATTCATGGAAACGGCCAAGTCAAAGGACAACGTTAAGGCTAGAATTGATCCGCGAGTTGTGTGACGTAATCGGAAGCAAGAAATGAAGCCTCCTAGCAATGGCAAGAGATGGAAAAAACCTAAGGCCGATTACGTATTGAGCAGGCCCCCAAAGGAGGGAAGTACCGCTATGGTTTCGAAAATTAATGTTCCCGATGGGTATGCGGACAAATCGAGGAGGGGAGTGAACTTATCCACTATGCGAATCCTTGGGCTCAAGAGTCATGACTACCACATATGGATGGAGCGGCTTCTTCCAGTGATGCTTCGAGGCTATGTCCCCGATCATGTCTGGCATGTGATGGCAGAGTTGAGCAATTTCTTTCGGCAGCTTTGTGCTAAAGAGTTATCTCGGACCACACTAGAAGAAATGGAAAAATTGGCACCGTGTTGGTTTGTAAGTTGGAGAAGATATTTCCGCCGGGCTTCTTCGTTCCGATGGTGCATTTGATTTTGCACCTTCCATACGAGGCAAGGGTGGGTGGCCCCATGCACGCTTTCGTTGGTGCTATGCTATTGAGAGAGTTTTGAAGCATGTTCGGTCCGATTTGTAAAAATAAGTGTAAGATTGAGGCTTCCATCGCGAGAAGCAAAGGTTCGGCAGGAGGTGTCAGACTTCACATCAAAATACTATGGTGACAACCTTCCTAGCTCGCATTATCCACCCCCTCGTTACAATGCTGATCAAAATGAATCAACCCTCAGCCTTTTCCAAGGAGAACTAGGACGGGCAAGTGGTTCAAAAATAAAGACCTTGACAAATTCAGAGTGGATCAGTATAATGAATTATATACTTTTCAACCTAGACGAAGTGCTTCCTTACATACAAGAAGTCACAACTCTAAGCCCAGCCCGGACTTGTCTTCTACTACTTAATATTCTACATCCAACCCTTTTGTCTCTCGTTGGTATAGGAAATTTCAAAGGCAATTATGGTGTCAACGAACGCCGCTGAAGCACATGAATTGGACACCACAGCTTAGACAGGGTCTTTGGCGATGGAAAACCCGATTTCATTTGTTGGTTCAAACGCCGTGTCTTGTCCCAATTCATGTTCAATAACGCCTCGTTTGATATGCTAACGAACTGTCTCATTTCATATATCCCGCTTGAGCTTGCGGCCACGAACCGATCCGGGTATGCATCCCGAGCTCATACAGGGTTGCCAATGGCTTTGAGACCGGGGTTAGGTCATTTACCGGTTATGACGCGTGAATGGATATCGCTACCACACAACGAGCTATGAGCGAGAATCGACCAAACCGAAAAACCACAAATACCGGAGTTTTCACTAAAGGTGATGATGGAACTAGCACTAAAGGTTATTATGGAAGAATTGAAGAAATATACGAACTCCATTTCCCGGCTCTAAACGGGTTGCTCTGTCGTGTTTAAGTGCCATTGGTTTGATCCCGAATTAACAAATTCGGACCTCGAACAACTTGGGATTGTTCAGATTCGACAAGATTCCCGGATGGCCGGAGATGATGTCTACATTGTGGCTCAACATGCCACACAAGTTTATTATCTCCCATGGTGTTGCCGTAGGCGACGGCGGCTAAAGGGTTGGGATGTTGTGCGGGACGGTATTGCCACACGGTAGACTACCCGTCCCAAACAGGGGACGATTACCATTTTAATGCAAACACATATGAGGGAGAGTTCTTCCAAGAAGAAGGGCTACAAGGTAAATTTGTGATAGAAATAACCGGGCCCAACGAAATGGAAGTAGACAATGAAAGTGTTGTTCATGATGAGGAGGACGAGGAGGTTCGAGATGCAAAGGACTTACGATTACTTGAGAAATTACTTAAGGACAAATGCGGTGTTGACGTCGTTCCTCCTCCCATGGATCCCCGCCAATCTTCATATGTTGGAAGACGTAGACATGGATGATAGTGATCATGAGGATTATGATCCGACAAAGGCGAAAATCGTGACGAGGGATGAGGATTATTTCTAATACATGTAATACTATGCATCTCTTAATAATTATGTTCGATTATTGATTTTTCAATCTCTTCATAATTATGTTCTATTTAATTTTGCATTTTTACTAATTATGTTCTATCTAATTGCAGGTCATTCAAAAAAAGATGCCTCGAACGAATGTCTTGAAGAAAATCAGCCAGAAAATTCAAAAGTGTAGCCTCGCTAGGGCAAGGGCAACAGGGAAGAGGAAGCGTCGAGCCACCACCACCGCCACGGGGTAGGGGCGGGGCAGGCGCGTCGTGCACCCCGACCACCGTCGCCACCACCGGTTGTGCACGAGGAGGAGGAGGCGGAGGAGGAGGAGGAGGCGGAGGCGGAGGCGGAGGACGAGGACCTCTCGGCGTCGCGGCACGCGGACCGCTTCGGCGTCGCACCACGAGGGAGGGGACTAGCCGTAGTGCGGGAGGGGTTCCTCTTCCTCCGCCGTCGGCGTGTCTACTTGCGAGGCCCCTCCGGACTCCCGATCAACAACCTCGTCGGGAGCGTAAAAACCGACCATAAGACCAAAGACGGCCAAGGTAATTTACTTTACACTTTAGCACTACTTTCTTATTTTTCGTGGTTTCAAAATCGTAATAGGAACTAATAGTTATTCTTGATCATTTGGGCGGGGGGTTTTGTTGTCACCGCGAACTCGGTTCAAGGACGCCTTCCCGCCAAACATTCTTGGTATTCGGTGAGGAAGCACTACCCCCTTGTTAAAATCGACGGAGAAGAGTATCCCGTCACGTCGTTCCACCAAGACGCTGAACTTTCGGGACAACTATGATGACGATGGCATAAAATATAATAACAAGGCCATTCGTGTGGTCAAAGAGTTTTGGGTAAGTCTATGTCGCCTTTGTACAAATACATCGCTTCAAATTCTAATGTTAGAAATAATGACTTATTAAATTGCTTCTATGTGCGAAATACTTCAAGTGCGAGGAGGGATACGAGGCTGAGGCGGATGAAGTGGCTCTAAACGCCCGTTTCAAGCATGTGGCGCATGTGTGGTACGAGGCACGCGGCCGGCCCGTCGGGGCGTGGTACGCTAAAGGAGACCGAAAGGCTCGAAAAGCATGAATGGAAAACGCTGAATCGACCAAAGAACAATACATGGAGGTAATATTGAATGCTCATACTAAGTTTAATTATGCTTAATGTGATTTTTATAATCTGTGTTATACTTGGTATCCCGTAGGTGATTCCGAGTGGTGCTTGTGGCATAGGCGTTCTTTGGGAGCTTCAGTGGGACAGGTGGGTCGATGACGACTATCGGGGCGTCCACAACGACCACCGGGACGGGCGTGCCATGATGCCGTGTACCACACCATCAAGGCAGCATTAATCTCGCGACCTACCAAGCTAGATATGTAAGTGTTATCCAATTCTTATTTTCTGATGTGCAACTCAATACTTTCTTACCATTCTAGCTACTTTTCTTTTTCACACACAGGAGCAGACACATGGCACGCAAATCAGCACGCTCGAGGCCTTTGCTAACTCCCACACGGGCAGGTATAAAGATCCCGCGGTCGTCTTCAACCCTAAGGTGGACACGAAGCCTACACCAACCCGACCACCTACGAGAAGATCGGTAGGTACACCGGTGGCGAGGGAGCAAGATGGAGAAACCTTCGATCCCAGCGGCCACAACATTGAGGGGGACATCGCCATGATCGCGCGGAGGAGGCAAGAAGCACGGGCGGTACTATATAGGTGATAGCGTTATCAACCCGCACAACACAAAGAAGCTATCGAGCTCGAGCACGCTCGGGAGGCCCGGTGATACGCGAGCGGCCAACCACTTACCGTGCTACGATCTCCGGACTTGAGGTTTATATATTTTTATTTAAGGTTCATTTATCGTTGAATACTATTTCTCCGTGTTCTAACTTTGTGTTGAAATAGGCCCGGTTAGAGGAAGAGAGGAAGCGGCGGGAGGAGGCCGAGGAGAGGGAGCGGGCAAGGGCTCGGCCGAGCAAGAGAGGGCTCGAAAGGAGCAAGAGAGGGCGGAGCAGCACGAGAGTAAGAGCATGGAAGCTCTCCTAGCGTACCTCCAGCGTGTTGGTGGCCGGGTTGGTGTGCACCGCCACCGGAGATCGCCTTCCCGCCACCGTCCGTCTTCGTCCCCACCGCCCGTCGTCGTCCCACCGCCCGTCTACGGTCCACCGTCGATCTTCCCTCCACCGCAAAGGAACCTCTCCCCGTGAGTTTGTCTCCGTAACTTCGAAATATGCATATATGAATGTGAATGGATATGATCTGAAGTTTTGAATGCACCATGAGATGTGCACGGACATGTGGTTGTCGGCCATCGAGCCGTTGTTTTCTTTGCAGGTTGGAAACCCCTCCGTGCGGGGAGGTGCTGCCGAAATTTCTAACTATTTATCTTCTTTTTTCAAGTTAATAGAATCTACCTTGAATTTTGTCTCACAAATTTCTAACTATTTATTTTTGCCTACGTGCGGGGAGAATTCTCATGCCTCGAACCCAACTCCGAACCAATCTCAACCGGACGCTTGGGAACGCTTCGGAAGGTTGGAGGCCGTGGCCATAAATTTGTCATGATTTAGGTTTAAAACTTGTGCACTTGAACTTGTGAACTTGGATTTTATGTGAGTTTATGAACTTGTGGTTGCACTCATGGACATGTGGTTGAACTTGTGACTTGGTTGGATCTTATGTAATATATGTGGTATTATGGATTTATCGAGCTATATATGTGATATTATGCAATCTGTTGCTATGTATATATATATTTATATGTGTCATTTATGTGCTTTGGAACAAAAAAAAAAAAAAAAAAAACACAATTTCCGTGTGTTGCTCACGGGAAAGAGGCCAAAAATTTCCCGTGAGTGGTGGCGGCTCACGGAAATCGGGTTAAACATATCCCGTGAGCACTACTTGGCTCACGGGAAAGAGCCCGAATATCCCGTGAGCCACACCATTAGGCTCACGGGATATCATCCCAAATCGCCGTTTCACGCAAACAGACACGTAGCCCATAACGGGTTCAACACACCTCCACCGTTGACGGCGCTCCCCCCCCCCGTCTATCCCGTGTGCTAAGTGGGATCACGGGAAAGGATATCCCGTGGGTATATGCGCGTGTTCACGGGAAAGGGTGATTTCCGGCGCTTTTCGTTCCCGTCACGGTTATCCCGTGTTTTACCCCCGGGATAGCCTTTCCCGTGAGTAAAGGGTCTTTCCCGTGAGTAAGGGCCTCACGGGAAATTGCCTGGTTCCGGTAGTGGACCTTTGCTTGTGTGGGAACTGCAAATAGTTAACCACCACCAACTTGTCCCACTCCAGCAAATATGCGTCTTCCGACAACAGTTACAAACAAGACTAGTGCGGGCCATGGATGCCAACCTTGTGTTCTTATACGTAAGTAATAAGAAAGAGAAAAAGAGAGAAAGTGTTCCAGCTAGCTAGCCTTCCAGGCCGATCGGAATATATGTAAAATCATCGATCCCCTATATATATGTCGACACCAACTTAAAACACGTACGCTTCTTATTATATATCAAGAGCTCCAAGCTACGGCACCACGTCGAGCCGTCAACGACCATGGGAGAGGAACCAACTTACCCGTCCGTGGTGAAAACTTCTCCAACAGTAGCCATTGATGCCATACTAGCAGGTACGTTGGTCCGCTCATTTTAACGTACTAAAAATCTTACTTAGTAGCTCATGTTATAAACAGGTTGGTCCCGCTCTAGCTACTTTTATTAGATAAGTTCCTCTCAGTCTCAGCGGAGGGAAAACAAAACCTGCTGGTGCAGATTTGTAGCTAGCTAGTGCATGCAGATATACGACCAGAAAACTAAACTTGGTTTTGCCTAACGGATTTCTGGTTTTGTGTCTAACGGGTTTGTAGCTTTGTTTAACGGGTTTGTGGTTTTGTTTATAGGTTTTTTTTATTCTTTTACCCGAAATTAATTGCAGATAATAGATACAGAAATTACAGTGAACTTAAATATTTATCTTTTCGTTGCATGGCCTGCATACTCAACACAAAAGATAGCGCTCGTAATGATGCTAGGCAAATAAATTGCATTTGAGACCCTCTTTGGGACTGAAAAGAAGGAAGGAAGGGGTTGACAAGAAAATTAGAAAACGTAATATGGTTGAACTGTTGAAGGGCCAAAGGTTCACTTCATTGTCCCTAATAAGTTTTATTGTTGATTCTAGATTTACCCTTGGTTTTGCTCTTATTAGTTCCTTCTCATAGTACAAATGTGATTTTTTCCTAATAAGCAAGAACTTTGAAAAATATACTAAAAATGAACGATAACACTTTTTATTTATGCTTGTTTACCTTAACCGTTTTTGGACCGAAAGAATTTCACATGAAAGAATTATAAATTTTCCGTACTATGACGTAGTTGTGCCACACATGCTTCGACTCATATTGAAAAAAAAAATCTTAATTATTCATCCTAACCAATTCCAAGAATTCCACATTATATCCACCTTAGCTTCTTCTCTACCAATTCATTACTCGTAACTAAAATGAACAATTGACTCGTGGGCTCACACACCAATCTTGTATCTCACACATTCAGTGGGCCGTTAACAAGCCGTGATCTCCTAGACTATACGAATGTGCTCCCCGCGTTCTGCACCGGGATGTCAAGCCAAACAACATATTGCTCGACAATGAATGCAACGCCTACCTTTCTGATTTTGGATTGGCGAGGCTTCTCCGGAACTCAGAAACGCATGCGACAACAGACGTTGCTGGTACTTTTGGTTATGTGGCTCCTGAGTATGCAATGACACGCCGTGTGTCTGACAAGGCAGATGTCTACAGCTACGGATTTGTGCTGCTGGAGCTGATTTCAGACAAGAAAGCACTGGATCCATCATTTTCGCCATATGGAAATGGTTTCAACATTGTCAGCTGGGCTGTGAGGCTTATCCAGAGAGGCAGGGTTCGCGAGTTCTTCATCCAAGGCTTGTGGGAGAAGGCCCCGCATGATGATCTGGTTGAGTTCCTGAACCTGGCGGTCCAGTGCACGCAGGAGTCTCTTCCTTCTAGGCCCACAATGAAGCATGTTGTTCGACGCCTAAGGGAACTCCGCCCACCGTCTTTCTAGGAAGACAGGTGCTCAACGCCTGAATACTTACCTTAGAAGAACTGATGGGCTGATAGCTAGTTCGTCTCCCTGCCAAGCCAAGGGGGTTAGTAGCTGCGGTAAGGAGGTGCCATCAATTTTATCTCCTCAGGAGCCTCCTCTCCACCAAGTTTTACTGATGGATAACATTCTAGGTAGATGAATGCTTCCTCTAAAAAAAATGAAAAATATAGGAAAAAGAAAGAAAAAGGTGAAAAAAAAAGAAAACTGAATGCTTCAACAGTTCTGCAACTTTCATAACATTTGAGCTGACATTACTCTTTTCCTGCATGATTGAGAAAAAAGGGCAACAATGCTCACTCAAATGGTATGTAGTTTCAGAACTGTTCAAGGATTTGGCCTTCTGAAATCTTGTAAATATTATCAGTAAAGGTTAAAGTTTCACATGTATGGATTGATGATTGTGTTGGTATGTTACTGTTGCTGTTTCATGGCTTGAATTGTACCTAGAACAAGGTAGGTTGCAATTTGTGACCGTGAGAATGTGATAGCAGACGCTAGTCCTATCTGCAGATGCTGTTGCTGCACTCTTCCTCGTGCTGTTGTTAGCAGTTGCAGAGAATGCAGGTTGTGCTTGCTGATGGTACTGGTAGAGAGTTGTATTGCATCTTCACATGGCACTCTTCGCCGGCCAAGTGAGCAGCAGTCATCTGCTTCTTCCTTTGCAAGTGCCTCAGCCATTGGTTGATCCAGGCGGCACAACTCAGAACAGCCGTTCTGGTGGATGGCCGGTGTTTCAGAACAGCGAAATAGGATTTCCGTCCTGCAGGCATAGTCAATCGAGTAAGATAAATCGACAGTTCACGACATGCTTCAATCTTTTTGGGTGCTAGAAAGTAGAAACTAGGCAGGCTTTGCTCAAGTCTTGCTTTGATATATGTCAGTGTTCATCAGCCGTTCCTCAGAAGAAAGGAACAAGCATCAGCATATCAAGTGCTTACTTAGCTTTTTTTTTTGTGCTGAGATCAGGGGCTTTGATTTCGGTATTAGAGACTTTTGGCCACCCCTAAAATTACCAAATTTCGATGAAATTCTGCTCTGGCTGAGATATGAACCTTGCATCTCATTCCAATGCAGGAGAGGGGTTTAACAAACACAGTATGAATGAATTGACTCTTGGTAGACAACGGCCCATGAGGTCTCATACTACTTACAGGAGCATCTCATTCCATAGTTCCATATAATTGGGAAGAAACTTCACAACACATACTAATATACCATCTAGAAGCATCACTTAATTGCATTCCTAACCACCCACAGCCAGGCTCTAGTATGCAAACCGGATGACAAGCTGAACCTGCGCTTCCCATTCCTCTTTTCAGGTTGCTGACAGTGAGAACACAAGATTTTGGTCAGTCGATCACATCTAGTAATTAAGAGGCTGCAAAACTAAGAATTAGGAAATACGAGTACTACCAAAATAGTAGCAAAACCTCTAACACGCACCAGAAAAGAAACCACATGCTGTTGTCAAAATCACTGGGTACCCATCTATTTTCCAATCAGCACTGTGCATACAGTTGGAAGAAGAAGAAGAAGGCATTTTTCAGCACACGCCATGTAGGCATCCTGCATTCACAAAGGAGGGAACCAGAAGGCATTCACATGCGAGGTTCGGTAATGATGTGATTGCTTGGAAGCAGTTGGCTAATAATATCATTTTGGAAAGTAATCGGTTGTGTGGTTTTCTTGTACATCCCAATCATGTCCAGGTAAGAAGAGTTGAGTGCAGATGCATCCGGCCAAAATAGGAAGATGAAGTGACAATGTTGGAGGCACATAATTCAAACTTGAATAGGAGAAACAAAATACTAGTCGTGCTGATTCTGACAGTGGATCTTCAACTGACAGCTATGTGCCATCTTAAGGGGGTGAAGTTTGCGTATGATAAGACTGAAGCTGACCAATATATCCAACAAATCAACAAACGAAAAGGCCTCTTTGTATTTTTTATATATAGAAAAGGGAATTTTGTTGTGGCCTCTGCACGAAGGGCGTTGAAAAGATCAACCTACTGATCGAGCCTCTTTTTTTTTTTTTTTTTTTTTTTTTTTTTTTTTTTGCGGCCTCATCTAAGTACAAAGATTAGTAGTATCTGATACAAACACACACATCCCACACACACGCACACCTCACACACACCACCTTGTATACGAACAAACCTACAACTACACCTAGAAGACTTCGATCTCGTAGCTGATAGGCACTCGAAAATCACCAGACTCCGAGCTGTGTGGCGGGCACGTCACTTGACCATTGGGGCACGTCTGCGTGAGAGGCAACAATATCTTGGGAACCTACTGTTCCAGGCTGGAAAAAACTCGCTCCGAGCGGCGCTCGAACGCGAGCGGCCAGGCGCTGCAACTAGCGACCTTGGCCAACGCACTACACGCGCGTTCCCCTGATCGAGCCTCTTAAAAAAGCTACTGATCGGCTCATTGGAACTCTGATAAGAAAGCGTGTGCCATTAACGATAAAAAATGGACACCTGCAGATTTACACTGCATGAATGCAACGCACTCTTATTTCACATACATTTCTAAATGAGATTTTTTTTTTTTTTATGTAAGTGCAACTACAATCAGACATGAGCGAAATCGACAACAAATGAATGCGGAGGATGAGGATCCTGCACCTCTGGCGATGAATGCCATCCTGGACTCCGCCGGTTCCGTGGACGGCGGCAAGCCGGTGACGCTCGCTGCGCTGGTCTAGAGGGAGGGTGACGGCCGCCGCCTGGCGCCGACGGAGGAGAGCTTCCCGGCGGCGGCGGTGGCGGCGGCCGGGTGTGAGAACTGGGCCGTGGTGTGTTTGCGTCGCCTAGGCTGGTGTGTGGGCCGTTGTGGGCTTTACTGTCCTTCAACTAAACGTTTCAGTTTTGCTCAAAAAAAAAAAAAAAAAAAAAAAAAAAAAAACACACACGTTTCAGTAAGACGACGTACTGAAAAAACTGACTGCTGGCATGCCATATATAATATCAAATAATACAGTGACTGCATTTGATCCTGATCCTGAGGTCAGGATAAGCTAATCACGATTCCTAACTGAGGTTCGAGTCTGGGTCAGGTCAGTCTCTACAGCCTGTTGGCAATGAGCAGTCGATTCCTACCTTATTCGCTTGTAGAAGTTCGAGTCTGGGTCAGTCTCTACAGCCTGTTGGCATGATGAGCAGTCACTTGATCTGCCATCCTCCTGCCATCCTCTTCTTGGATCCGTGCTGCAGCAAAAGCCAGAAAACGATTTGAGATACATACGGAGTAGGCAAGCATGGTTTCACCGGAAGCGGCCGTCCCCTCCCGCCGGACCACCCAGCCGGGAACGGAGCGAGGAGGCGGAGAATTTGAGCAGCCGGGTTCCGGCGGGCGGCTGCCTCGGCTTCCTACTTCGCCACTGTTCAGAGAATTGGCAGCCCATGATGCGATATATAGGCCCATCAGCGAATTGGCAGCCCACGAGGGGATATATAGCCCCAGTTTGCGAAAGCGTAGGCAGGGCTGGGAGAATGGCCCAGACAAAAGAAATACAGAGAGGATAAAAGAAGGAGCGCCATTCAAAAGAACCAAACATTCTGAGGAGTTACGACCATCAGTTTATAGGCTGCAAAGGACGTCGATCCCCATCAGTTTAACTTTTTTTTTTGCCTCACTACCTATCCTGTTTTTTTTACAACAATAAATACTACTCCCTCCATTACGAAATATAAGGCGCTCAACAGTTTTGGTGTTTTGATTTTTGTTAGGCGTAGCATTCTAATCGAGGTGGAGATAAATAGGTGTGCAGCATTTAATATGGTATGCATTCACTGATCTTGCTTGAATCGACGATGTATGCGCACATGCATGCGTTTGCATTCGCTTAAACTTCGGTTTGCATGCCGGCATGCAAACATCGGTTTGTATCTACTGTCGTGTGGTCCTCTTTCCTCCTTGGTATCTGCAGTTCCTTGGTATCTGGGATATTGGCCTAGACGCCTTATAAAAAATGATAGAGGGAGTATATATATTAAAGCCGCCATACATAAAGGTTCTCAAAGGAAAACCTGATTACATAAAGTTCTTGTGACCAGAAATAAAGACAGCAGCGTCGACTAAGGTGCAGAAGCTGACGATTCTGACGTGAGGGGTATACACAGGAGCGTCAAAGACGCATGCATCCAGATAGACTGATCGTGCAAAGCGTCAGTTAAAAGTGGGTCGATGAAGCCATCGTAGAAGAATCATGCCGACAACCTAAGAATATTGTTGATGTCGTCGCCGGAGGTAGATATAGTTCCAACCAAGAACCCAAGGGGGAGCAGAGTCATCAAACCCGTACTAGAGAAGTAGTTGTCTGTTTGGAGCGGGAATCAACAGAAGAAGGTGGAGGGCACGTGTCGAGAAGATGAGAGAGTGCCTTTCATGGGGTGATGCATGCCCTCCAGCAGCCGTAGGAGATAAGCCCCCTCATCAAGACCTCCGAGGCCCACCCAGCCCCACCAGCATGGATCTTCTGTGGCAAAGCGATGGGCAAAGGAGATTGGTCCATCACCGGAGGTAGACTCGCGAGAGGTTGTTGAAGCGCGGCGATGTCGACTCGTCGGCGTGGCGACATAGGCCCCAAGCAGGGGTCGGTGACCCCCAGCACACTGGAGACACCACTTCCTGCTCTCGCCATGGGTCAGGTGATGAACAGTACCCCTCCCGTTCCCGTACCCTTTCGCAGGTGCACCAGTACATATATCACGGCTACATCGGCAATATTCTTGACCTCATGGAGTTCGTACCCATTCGCACTAGGCAGAAAATGACCCTCGCCAACCCAGTGCATGGGTGGTTGGTCCTACGTGCTGAGCTCATCATGCCAAGTACCCCAGATTTGCTCCAGGTGTCATAGAGTGGACTTTCATCTAGCGCGAGGACGCCGCCGAAGTTGAAGAAGGGGGATGTTAGACCCCCAACGGATGGGGCCCAGAGGGGGGGCCCACGGGCCCACGGCCAACGGGTGTGTGCGCCTGACATGGGCGTGTGTGCGCCGCCGCCACTGCCGCTGTCGTTTTGTGATTTCTTTGGTAATTAAATAAGAGTCTGATGAAGATAAGGCTAAATTTTTGTGTGAAGGGGATATTCCACTCTATAAGAAAATCTTCTATTAGGAAAAGAATAAGAGTTTGCTTGTAAAGGTTATTCCAGAATATAAGAAATCTTTAGAGAATGCTTGAGTTACAAGTTTCATAGGAAGGCTATATAAATAAGGAGGATGTAATCTAGCCTTTGCCGCCGCCGCCCCTCCCCAAACCCTAGCCGAGTGAAACAGGGAATGCACCCGTGGATGCCCGCGACGGAGGGGTGGCGGCGACACCCGCGGGCGGTGCGGCGGGGGTGGCTACCCTAGGGCAGCACGCCGCTGGTAGGTGGCGGCGGCGTGCGGCGCAAGAGGGCAGGGAGGGACGGCGGCTGAGCCGAGGAGTAAGAGCGGGGAATATTTTCCTTTTATTTGCTTGTCCCTAAAAGATTACATCCTCCTTGTTTATATAGCCTCCTATGAGACCTCAGATCTCAAACAATCTCTAAAGGTTTCCTTATATTTACGGAATACCTTTTACAAGCAAACTCTTATTCTTCTTATCATAATAGGAGACTTCTTATAGATTGAAAATATCTAGTTCACACTAAAAGTCATAATCCTAATCCGAATCGAACACGACGGGACCGGGGGTTGCAGCCCCAGCGGCACGCCCACCCTCTTGGGCCGGCTCGCCGGTTGGGCTGCCCTGCCCCCTTTGGGCTGCGCCGGTCTTGTACAGTACCTAAGCTGATAGCAATTGGCATATGAGTTTCAGAGTAAGCACGCAAGAAGTAATCAATTATTTAATATTGAAAATTACTGTTTTGTGTGCTACAAGGATGAGGTGGGGGATCGGTAGATTGCACATAGAAACCCAGTAATAAAAGTGATATCCTCTTGGTTTATCTGTATCCTGAAATAAAATATAAACAACATGTATAAGCAAATTATGAATACTTGAAGTGCCCGAGCCACGTCGGGTGAGTGCTCCAAATAGTAAAGACTATTAGGGTATATATTCTCGGGACAAAATTAAAAGAAAAGGTGGCGATTCTCTCTGCTAGCATATCTCCTTTAAGTTTTAAGACGATTCACGCAACAAAAAAAGAGGCCCAACCATTAGGCCACGTCACCTGCTTTATATGAAGCATCCGATCTGAAATGAACGGTACCAGGAAAATGAACGTGGCAGAACTATGGCCCGGTCCAGTGCGGACTCGAAGCGTCGGGAAGACCGGGCAGAAGATAGATGCGTCCTCTCGCCGTCCAGCCCTCCCAGAGCCGCTCCACAGCTCCAAGTGGCTCGGCCTCCTGCCTCCGTTCCCTCCTCCCGGCACGAGCGGGCTACGTGCGCCGGGGGCGTGACCATCCAGGCGCGGGTAGCGGCCCGAGCAGCACCGGCGAACCCAGCGCAAGCAGGGCACGGGCGCAGCGGTCCTGGCGCCGTCGGCGGTGCGGGCATGGCGGCTCCGGCCACCCTGCAGACGGCGGCGGGCACAGGCATGGCGAGCGCCATCCCCGCCAGCGACGTTCACCAGGACCAGGTCGTTCACGCCCCTTTTTCTTTATTTCATTTTCCCTGCCTAGATTCGATTGGATTACCTTCTTCGTGGTTACAATAGCACAATGCGTGGAGGAATTTCCACCTGGATACTTGATTGACTTTATTGTTATTATAATTTCGACAGCTGTCAATTTCCAACACAAGATTTGTGCAACGAACTTATCCGATCAACAGCAATCCAAAATATATCCTTGCTACAGCTTGGTCTAAAAAAAGGGCGAAAAGAACCAATCTTTTACATAGCCTCTGCAATTATTCAGTAGCATGCTTCCTTAGATCGTTTGTTGTTCAAATAGGTGATTCTATATAGCACTTGATATTTAGTTAGGAACTTCATATATTTAGTATTCCATTTTGAGATCTTCCTTTATTCTTTACTACATAAAAAGGAAGAAAGCAAGACTATTTTTCGTGCGGTAAAAATTTCGGTCCGCTCGTCGCTCCGCCCGTGCGATCCCTTCCCCGCGTGACCCCCTCCCACCCGTGCGAAATTTATGGACTTCCCAAATAATGCCATTGATCACAGCCCCACCTGATTAATATTCGCTAAATGCCATCCCTATGCAGAAACAAAAGGTCGCACAAAAGGAAAGATCTCAATCACCGCCGCCCACGTCCTCCGCGTCTCCCTCGGGCCGGCCTCCCCATACGATCTCCCTCAGGCAGCCATCGCCAGAAATCGTCGCCCCGGCCTCCCCATACGATCTCCCTCGGGCAGCCATCGCCAGAAATCGTCGCCTCCATCGCGGACCGCAGCAACCGTGTCCTCGGAGGCCGGGCAGGCGGCAGCCTAAACCTGGAGGCCGATCGTGTTCTTCAGGTATGTATCCTGTTTCCCGTCACGTATGCTCCTCCGATCTATCCTCACTGCCCAGCCAAGCAGTGATCTCGATCAAACTCAGTGAGGGCCCTCGCTGATCCCGCGTGAGGCCAAGGATGGTGGCGGCACATCACCAGCAATTGTGTCATCGCCACCGTCGACATCGTCAACCCCTAAGCCGGTAAGGCTCCCAATCCCCCTACTGTTTATAGCATGGATTCCTCTACTGTTTATAGCATGGATTGATGAAAAACAGTCTAGCTTATTATGTGGTCGGTACTTCATTTAAATTTTTATCTTATAATGAGCAGTTGAACACAGTCCAGCTTTGCCCTAGGGATAATATAAGTCCATTACCAGCTAGAAAGTAACGGGAATATTCATGTGAAAAAAAATACATGAGGTATCATACAGCAAACTAGAAATTAAATGCTATCAAATTAACTTCACTTTTCACGATGTCTATCTAATAAACAGAAATATATATTAATAAATGGTGAAATTCCACTCCCTCTTCAAGGAACTGACATTGCACACTCTGCACAAGCTAAAACCTGATGACTTGACAAGTAAAATACAGGTAATGCAATTCAGCAATGCATCGTGTGCAGAGTAAATTTTGTTTATTAGAGAATATTCTGAGAAGTTTGTGCATCCCAGAACCTAAACTGCAGAAGTAAACCTTTGTTAATTGATATCCTGAAATAAAGAAGTATTAGCATTGATGCAGTAGTGGTTGTATTATCATTCTTTACCCATTAAAGTTGATCAAGAACCAAGTCAAATGAGGTGTCTGTAAGCAGATGATGGCTACATGCAAACCTCTTATTCATCAGACTACAATCACATGGCAGCTTATATTTTCAAATAAATTCATTTGGGAAGTCCATAAATTTCGCACAGTTTGTTCTGATTAAATTGATTCACAGAAGCTGCATTGAACACATAATTTGTGGGACCTGCTAGACTGCTGAAATACATTGTGTGTGTGTGTGTGGTTGCGGGTAGCCAAATAATCCTTGTAATAGTTCTTTTAGCATAATGGTGTGCTAACAAAATCATGGGATGCATAAACAGGTTGAAGCTGAACTCGCTGATCTACCTTTGGAGGAGGGAGTAGAATATTTCAAATCTCTTGGTGTTGCTGAAAGTGGACTAGGAAATCTAATGGGATTAAGAACTTATTCTTTCAGGTTTCCTTCTTCCTCACAATTATTCTTGCCAAATGTTATGGTTAATCAATCACGTAAGTGAAAATAGAGGTTTCCATGTCTGAATTTCATTTTTCCACTTTGAACCTATTGTTACCACAATACTGAATAATTGTAACCTGAAAACACTGATTACTTGCTTGGTAGAAAGATATTTAAGTTTTTCCTTTTCCTGGTTTTGTGCCAGCCGCGGCCGCTCTCCTTGGTTTCCCATGGGCAATGGCTGCTACCGCTAGGGCCATGGGCCATGGCCGTAGCCGAGCCTGGTCCGCGCTTGCTGCCACTGTGTGGATCTCTGCGTACCTGGCAGCAGTCCACGTGCTTGGATCTATATTTTTATTTTTTTAGACAAGTTAACTAATAGTGTTGTGTCATGTGGATAAAATTTCTTCAATTCCATAAGTTAATTCCTATCAAAGTAATAGTGTCTGACACAATAGAGACAGTCAGCACCAGGCAAATCATTCTTGTATGTGATTGGGAATAGTGTGAAATCTGCACAGCTGATTCAATTGTCTCTAAACAATAAAGGAAAATAATAGTCTCAGGCAAATATTGACTCTTCTGTTGTGGAAGTTTAGGATCGACGTCGACATCGTGCTGGATGTAAGTTTAGCCACCATTGCCCTTTTCTTTCAAAACAGAGACTAAATGATTGTTTAGTAAGGTTCAGTAAATCCAGTTAAAAAAAATCTCATTTGTGTATATTTTTCATGGTTTGTGCTTCTGAACTCCATGTACCTATATTAAACCAGAAAACTTGAACCAATCTAATGTTTGCTCGTGCAAAAGCCAGTTGTAACTACGATTCATTATGTTATTATCTCATTGTCAAATATTGCTACACTACAAGTTCTGTTTTCAGTAGTTAGCAGTAAGCTCTAGAGCAGTTCTAGGCTTGCTATTCAGTGATTGCAGATTTACTGCATAGTAGACTCCATTATAATGCTAGATGATAGTTTTCCTAAGGAAGACAAAGGACAATTGATTTCAGGAACAAAGTATCATGTTCAACAATCTGAAAATCCAGTTAACTTGATGCAATCAAAGATTGCAAAAATAGTAAATTCTCTGCCTAATGGATTACTCCTAAAGCATCGAGAACAGAGGTACAAAAGAGAACATAAGATGAATTGCAAACTATCCATTACTTTTTGGCAATGAGATTGCAGGAATGTACTATGTATCTTTGTATGCAACTTGTCATTAAAGTTTGCAGGAATGTAGACTACCTCCTGTATAAGGATAGCTGGTGATTTAGAAACAGATGTAAGCAGCACTGTGCAGTACAAAGAAACAATAATGTTTCTAGGATAGAGAATCGGAGAGCACAGAATAAATTTAGCATGCCAATCCTATATGAAACTTGAAATGATAAGCTGTAATTTTCAGTATAATTTATTTATTTGTTATTGGATAGAATCATTGATGTGATTGTCGGACCTGTAAATGAACTAATAAGGAGAAGAATGGACATGCACATACCACCGCGTACTATGAAACCAAAAAGATGTTTTGAACTCTAATTTAAGAATAAAGAGGAATATATCTTTAGAGATTTTTTTGTGTAAAAAGGCTGTGGGGAAAATAAGTTTTTATATTATAGAGGAACCTGAACTGGCATGAAGCCTAGGTATGAAGAATGTTCAGCGGTGGTGTATTTTTACAACATAAGCTAAATTGTCTTAGTAGCATTGCATCAGAACTTTGCTGTGGGAACAAATAGTTTTTAAGTAAAACATATACATTGCATGACGTACTGAACAAACTGCAGAAGCAATCAGAGACGAAGTAACCATCCATAGGAGCAGTAGGGAGGGGAGAGGAGTGCTGAGTGAGCCGCACCATGGAAGAGGAACCGAGGAGACGGAGAGGCGTCGCAGCAAGGGCCGGCGTCGGCTTGGAGGATGGCCGCGCACCCTGTGGGATGCGGGAGGCAGTTAGCCTCGGATGCTCGTAGCGCTGGCGGCGCCGCGGTGCGACGCGACGCAGCGGTGGCAGAGTCCGAGCTGAGGTCATCGCGCGATGGTGGGGGCGATGCAGGGACGGCGGGAGCGGCGCGACGATTACGAGGATGACCGTTCGGTGCCGCTAGCGAGCCCATCCGATGCCGGAGGTCATCGCCGCTGGAGCGTGGAGTAGGCAGGAGGGAGTCGCGATGTCCGGCCCCGATACGCCGAGGGTCCGCGCCCCCGCTTTGGATCCGCCTAGCGGCGACCGGCGTGGGAATATGGACGAGGGGATCCGTGCCGCCCGCCCGCCTTGATCCTCCCGGTCAGCGGCCGCGCATGGATTAGGGAGGATGGGAGCCGCTGGTCCAGCCGCCGGAAGTCCACCGCCGCCCCACGCTTGCCCGTCGCCGGCCGGCGTCGAGCCCGCTCCTAGCGCCGGCTGCCCGAGCCAGCGATGCGGCGCCCGGCCGAGGTTCCAAGGAGGCAGTCTCGCTCATGCCTCCGCTTCATCTCCGCCGCCGACGGTGAGGAGACGTGCCACGCCCGCCCCATGGCCGAGGAGAGCAAGAGCAGGGGTGCTGGGGCGGTGCGGAGGAGATTGGACGAAGCAGGGAGAGAGCTGAGTGAGGAGAGAGAGTGACCGGGAGAGGAGAGAAAAAATATTGTTTTAAAAAAAAAAACATGTGGGCCCATCAGCTGATAGAGGATAAATATAATAGAATAAATACAACTCTATACTTCTCAAAACTCTTATACCTTTACCCTTTTTTTCTTTCTTTTTTGTAGAGATTTGTATTTATATACAAAATAGAATAAATATAATAGAATTTTATATAGCTGTATATCATTTCAATTGTAAATCCATGACCGCGATGTCCATGATTGATTGTGTTACTTTCACAAAACTTGTTTGGATTAAATGTTACTTTGTTATCATTGTTGAATATCATAGTATTGTTACCTTATCATGCGATCTATTTTTTTAATAAAATATAGTTATTCCGTAGCAACGCACGGGTATTTAACTAGTAGAATATATAATTGTACATCATGAACCAACATCAATAATTTCCATAAGTTAGCCTAGCTTTTACAAAAATAGGTAGTTCAGTTCAGATTGGACATTGGTCATGTACCCATATAGGTATGTTATATAGATTTGAAAGTGAGGCCTTGCAGAAGATCGGATTTGTAACCAGTGTTTCAGGCATCAACGAAGCAAGGAAAAAAAAGTATTACCACTAAGAAGATTTTGCACGAGCAGTAGTATAACATACCATGGCTGCAAATGGAATTATATGAAATTTAGAGACTACAAGATTCTACATATTAAAACTTTAAAACTGCACAAACCTTGAGAACTAGCCTAAGGTTGCTAGGATAGAACCTCGATACAACCCTCAAAGCCCAATCTGTGGAATCTTTGCAATGAGACCCGGAAACAAGTGTGGATACTAGCGTGGGCAGGAGCCCCAGCTGCCCCTTCTTCCCCGGTGTGAGCGATGGTGCGGTCATGGTGGCTCCAGGCAACCCGAGAAGCGATTGGCGGGCGCAGGCATGGCGACTGCAGCCACCAGCTAGCATTTTGCGCTGGTTAGTGCTGGACGTGGCTTACTCTGTTTCGCTTGTTGATTTGGTGCCGCTCGGAGACTTCCCTTCCGCATCAAGCTGCTTCTCCAAGGTAACTGCAGATGCACTTCTCTTTATCCGTGGTTTCCAGAATTTTCTAAAGAAGCTTGTAACTTAATATGAGATACAGATAATTGTTGATAACCCCATAGGCTTCACATATGGAGGAAAGTAGAATTTCAAATAATTAATCAATTTTATGGATAATGAAATTTAATATTTCTACACGTTGTTGGTTGTGTTATACTTCAAGCATTCTTCTTGCCTGGTGAGTAGCAATCCATCTGCACAGTTCGTCAGACAAAAGCTAAAACTACAATCTGTGTAGAAGAGGTTCCAAGTACCTGTTATGTGATTCTGATCCCATCTCTTTCTCCCGTTTATGCTTGGATTTTGTTTTCCCTAGCGGTACATAGATTAATGCTAACCAAACTAGATCATTCCCGATGCTTAGAGATGTGGGTCACTACAACAGTGGTAAGAAAAGCAAGAAAACAAGTATCAAGAGATGGAAGTGAGACAAACTGTTGATCAACCGATGGTTTGGGTCTTGCCTTTTTAGGATTTGGATTCAGTTCAGTATACTTCAGAGGACGAATGAATCATGCTTTTTTGTATATCTGAGACGAAATATTGCACTATATGGTTGCAACTGCAAAAAATATATTTTCATTGCTTCTCATTTTTGCAGTCAATTGATTTATTGAGGATATGCATGAAGCGAGTGTCATGAAACTCCAGGAGGTATTAATTGCTTTTGTAGTTTGTAAACCACATCTCTCCACTTCTGCATGAAGCGAGTGTCATGAAACTCTACAAATTAGCTATTGATAAGGTGATAACAATAATCACTCAAACAGAAATGTGTTTTATTTATTTATTTTTGTTACAACAATCTTTTTTTTCCTGGGAGGAATATTTTACATGAAACAAATTCATGTTAAAGGGTAATCTCTTGTACAATCATCAACAAATATCAGCCGTACTAAGTGATTCTCCATTAGCTCTTGAATTTGGTAAGCATAGTGTCTGTTTGCTTGCATGCTGTTCACAACAAAAATAATCAGTTCAAACTTGACCACAAGAAGACCCTTATTTTGAAGTTAAGTTTACTAATATTCGTTAACTCTGTATAGTAACATTCAGTACTCCATTTAGTTTAATATTTGAAGAATACTTAAATTTTTACATTAGTGGTAATTGATTAAATTAAACAGTTGCCAAGTACCTACTGGGACTGGAAATTCGGGTGGTAAATGAAGTTGTAATTTCTGTTAGATGAATGCTTATTTTGATGAGTATGACTACAGGGTAAAAGCTTCTCTACAAGAAATATTGGAAGGATGAGATCTGTAGGTTAAAGGAGATGACGACGGGGGAAAATTGATCTGGATGATTATGGGTATGCAAATATCGGTGCTGAGAACGAACATGATCCTGCAGAGAATGTATCAGTCTCCTTCCTTTGATTGTGATTGTGGTTATGATGGGGTGAGCATCAAAGAAATACTTGCTATCCTTACCAGGTTCCAGCAAATGTAGAAGATCATGTCACCAAGGACAAGAAGGAATTTAGCAACCATCTGGACTTTTCCACTGCAGCAAAGCATGGAGAGAATGCATAATCACTTGCTGGTTTTGATATACAGACTGTTGGGAGGCAGGTTGCATTATATTCTCTGCGTCGAGACAAAAATCAAGAATATCAAGAAGAACAAAAACCACAGGAGGGTTATCCGCAAATTTCCTTGGCAAATCAAGAATATCAAGAAGAACAAAAACCACAGGAGGGTTATCCGCAAATTTCCTTGGCAACATTATGGCAACTGGACTAAAGGTCGAGGACCAGCTTTCCCTTGGGAAGAGGTTGTGACTACTTCACTAGTAATAACACAAATCTAACATGAGCCATTTGGGCACCAAAAACACAAACGCGCAGTCCACTCAATGAACCAGAAGCTACAGTAAGCGGACAAGATCATGAGGAGTCAAGGAGAAAACACTTGAAATGGTCTTCAGCCCTTGGAATAGTCCTTTCATCTTCACATTGTACAATTGACAACTGACTGCAAGTTTCCTGCACTTTCTAATCTTTTCATATTCTAATCCTCGCATTGGATGTTTACATAACTATTAGTAACAATATGGATCACAACACAAGAAGATATGGTGTTCATTTGCAATGTAAACAAAATCTCCATGGTCTTCATGGGCTGGCCACCTCCGATAGAGGCGCGGCAAAGCCGCGCTTGTTTTCTAGTTTCTTTGTATTGGGCCCCATGGTACAGGAGGCTCGGTGCATCTTTATTCTTTCCTTGAGATATGCGTGCATTGTCTCCTCGGTGCATCTTTATTCTTTCCTTGAGATATGCGTGCATTGTCTCCTTTTAGGCTCTCTGCACCGGGCTGGTCACCTTTTAGGCTGTAACCTTGCGCTACGGCTCCACCTGGCTCCAGGTCAGACTTTTACAGCAAAAAAGTGCTGCACCGGTCTACGGTACCAGCCAATGTGGCACGGGACAGCAGCAATCTTGCGCCATATTTACCGCGGTACAGGACTCTCTGCACAGACTGCTGTGGCCCCCACCAAAACACGCGCGTGAGAGAAAGTTGTGGATGTCAGAGCATCAACGCTGGGTCCCATAGTTTTAAGAAACCAAAAAAACGTTATAACTCGTAAACCAGTAAACCAAATTGAATTCCGATTACACCATTAAATTTGTTTCAATAAATGCTTCAAAACTAGATGTCACATGGATATATTTAGATAAAATTTTAAGTGGACCTTATTGATGGTAGTTGGTATAGAGTAGAGATATAAAGAAGACATGAGTGCAGGAGATGGTGCTGTAAAGAAGAGAATTTTGATGACCAGGATGTATAGAGTAAGAAAATAGAGAAACATGAGTGCGCGGATAGCGCTTTAACGCTATATATATATATATATGCCTCAAAGCATGGCCCTCCGGCGCGCCTATATGTCTAGATACTAGTGTGAGGCACAGATAGCTTAATCGTCCATGCATCCGACGTGGGGCAAAGCAATCAGTGGCGGCGCCAGGTTAGCATTCAAGGGGGTCGATTTCAGTCTTATGACTAATCACTAGTTACAGGCATAATCTTCTTTTCTATATAACACAGCCATACAGTTCTAGTGGAGGAGTTTTTACAGCACATATTATTATACAAAGTAAAACTATATGTTCCCTGATCGAATCCCTGATAAGTGTAAGTGCAAGGTGTTGCAGGATAAATTATCCGACTTGCATACATGCACCTATATACTTAACTAACACATGCTTCCTTTGTTCAGGCTGGGGGGGGTGGTGGCGCAGCTCCGGCCTGTGCCCCTCCGCCTATGACAGCAATGGATGACGCCGCAGATTCATACGCAAATTTACTAAAGGCCACCTTTCTTCTTGTGGCGGTCATCGTCCATGCCCCGCTGTTAATGGGGCTCAGCTCGCGCCGGCGCCGCAGCAGCCATCCGGTGCTCCGCTTCTTCCTCTGGGGCCTGTCCACGGTTGTCCGCCGTGATTTCATTCCTGACCTGCTATCTCCCATCCTTAAAGTCCCCAGATGATGACTATTGGTTCTTGTTTCTGGTTATCATGGTCGTCCCTCATCCAGTTTGTCGGGGCCAATGCTGACATGGCAGCTCTTTCCGTTCTTTCTTTGTCACATCGCCCTGTCTCTGGTGACGACAACAACCTAAAGATCCGGCCATCCATGGAGAGCCTCGTCTACTCAATCTGGGTGGCCGGGCTGGTCATCTACAACGTGTTCAGCCACGAAGCAGAAGCAAAAGCAAAAGCAAAAGCAAAAGCAAAAGCAGGGGTTCGACTCCCCGTGGGAACGAATTTAAACAGGTTTACATTATTAAAAAATTAAAAAAATAGGTCAGGGTTTCCCTTGCTGACTTCGGTCAAAAAAAAAAATTTATTCCCATAATTGGGCCACTTTGGGCACTTGGTGCTTGCAGGATGGTGCTCTTGGGTGCAGATTTATCTTTCTGCTCTGTAGTAGGAAATCGGCAGCGGGTGATTGGGGGACAACCCTCAGGTGCCGCAACTGGACAGCAATTGGGAGATAAGGGCAGCCGTGCTGCTGGGCCTCATCTTCCAGGTGCTCCTCATCTTCCTTGGGCCCACGCGGAAGCGCACTTCCGCGCCATTGTTCCGCCTCACCGTGTGGTCCTGCTACCTCCTCGCCGACCACAACCTCGCCCTCGGCCTCCTCCTCAACAACATGGGCAACAACGACAACAATGCCGCCGCTGGCAGTAGCAGCAGCCCCGTCATCTTGGCGTTCTATATTCAGTTTGTTGATGCACTTTTGTAGCAAAAGAAGCTTGATGATGCAGTTTAGTGCTGCCGGCCCTTTCTCCGATCCGTGCCTTGCAGATAGAGGCAGAAAAAGCTTTATTCCATCGAAGCAAGCTATAGGAGGAGTAGGAGTGTCGACAACAAAAGCTAGTTAGCATCAACGATATCGATATGATACGCAAATTGCAATTAATAATGCAAGGTGGTGAATGAATGCACACTACTCACGTAACGTATGATTCCTTCCTGACCACAGACACCTAGGTACGAGTCTATATATGATGGAGGTCGGAGATACATATATACACACGCACACACATCACCAGCGTCACCACCAACCAAAGCCCAGCGTACATCGCATTTGCATGCATATGTATGCAGATATATAAAGCCGGCCGACATATACACACTACCATATATACTTCTTAGCTCAAATTTTGCAGCGGATCGGATCTGAGGCGCCAAGTAAACCAACAGATCGAGCAAGGGGTCCCAAGAACCGACTGCTGGTGCGTATTTTGATTTCCCCTTTCCTTTTTTTCTTTTAATTTGCATCCACACATTCCACAATGTACCATGCATACAACTTGTGTTTTTTCTTTTTCCGACGATCATCTCGCATTATGCTGATATATATATGCATGTCTAGGTGTAGCTCGAAATCTTTTTTCATCATTATCCACGAAAACGCATCAGAACCATGCCACGCCTCTTTTGCTACTTTAATTTGAAGGCACCATGCATCACGAAGCTTTACGCCTCTTTTGCTACTTTAATTTGAAGGCACCATGCATCACGAAGCTCTTAGAGCAACTCCAACCATCCCTTCTAAAAAATAGCTACAAATAAATAGCTAACTTGTAAAATTTGAGAGACTAAATCTACAATTAACTCTAGTGAAATAAAATGGACTTCCATTTTTAATTAGAGGGTGGATAGAAGGCTCCTATATCTCTAGCTAGCTATAGGGGCTTGGGAGGGAATTTTAGGAGGGCATGGAAAATAAAATTAATTTAGGAGCTCCACTAGTGTTATTTTTTATACCCAAAATAGGGGCTTCCACTGGAGTTGCTCTTACAAATAAAAAGAAACTTCGAGTGTAACACATTTCTATTAGAAACCAATATGGGAATGCATGCAATTTTATTAGGTCACCAGTGAAAGGGATACATAATTTTCAAGGACTTAAAAATACTATTTTCCAAAATTTAATGAATAAAGAAAATCTAATTTGACAATTAAGTGTTGGGCCCCTTGATTTTGTTGTGAACACAAAAGATGACCGGTGATTCTCTTCTTCTCCAATGTTTCTACTCGCCCTGGAGCTCCAAATATTCTCGTCTCTTGCAGAGGCAGAAAAAACTGACTGATTCCATCCAAGCTAGGATTAGGACTGTAGGAGTAGTGTCGACAATAAGCTAGTTGTTTGCATGCAAATGGCAATGCGAGGATAGTATGCACTCACGTAACGTATTAGGGGCGTCCCCCAGCAGTACTGGAGACGTCGCCGGCTGACGTAGCAGTGTAAACGAATACAAAAATATAAGCCTGAACTCACAAATGAGAAAGACGAATGGACCCCTTAACACCCTAGCCCATTAGTAGCATGTAGCTAGGCTATATAAGCAAATTTTGAAGGCGGGTGTTACAGATGATACTCGGAGCATCAACCCTTGCTGCATGTGCCCGTAGAGGGTTGTACTAAGGGGTTGCCTTTGATATTTGCCACATATATGTGGTGAGCTGCTGAGGACGAATGAGGTGAAATATAACACCCTTGCCCATTAGTACCTTATAGTAGTGTGAAGTTGGTCCACATGGCCCAAGTGACTTGTGTGTGGTCGTGGTTGGTGGGTTTGGTACCACTTGAAAGTTTAGGAAGATGATGGCCAACTTATAAGCCTGGTCGTTACAAACATAGCACTTTCGGATAAACTCTTTTACATGAAGTGATGATGAAAATAAGTGAGCCATATGCGTATGCCACGTGCGGAGTTGGCCATATAAGCAGAATTTTTGAAGTACAGTCAACGATCAAATCGCTATCTCAAATCAATTTGTTGGGAACACTCTTTCCATTTTCCTGCTACAACACACCAAATGATTCTCGATTCCTCTCCCAGTAAGTGATAAAGTTATCGTTATTCTCGATTCCTCTCCCAAGATCTAAAATGCCTCCCCAGGAACTACGGGCGGCGCGGGAGATATAATCCTCGATAAAAATTCTTTTACCCAAAATCAGCAGCGGCCCCCTTCCATCTCGATCTCGTCAAACGGACCTGAAATGAATTGAATTCGCGCCCCCACCGATATAAAATGTTGGTTTTTAACGTTTGAAAGTGTTTGGCAAGGCCAAAATCATTCTAAGGACGGCTGGCCAGGCTGCAAGGCTGCAGCTGCGCGGCTTTAATTTTTGGAAATTCAAAATTTTGATGGTTCAAAACTGGAAAATCTAAAATGTCAATAATCGATTAGCTTGAAGAGGTTATACAAACGGGGATTCAAGACTTTTCGCGGGTAGCTAACCCGGTGGCGGCGCGTCGGTCGGATTGAGAACATTTAAAATTGCGATCGAAGATCCATGGCCACGCGGGGGATAAAGGTCGTCCAACGACCATCCGGTTGACGACGCGGGCAAAGATGGCAGGATGGGCGAGGCCGCATCTTCATGCGCGGAGGGGCGGGGCGTGGGAGAGATCGCGGTCTTTACGGCCCCCGTTCAACGGGCTGGGCTGGGCGGGCTTTCGGTGGCGGCGTAGTGGGGTCACCTCCAAATATGGGCTAGCCTAGGCTATATAGAAAAAAGCAAATTTTGAAGGCGGGTGTTACAGATGATACTGAGCGGTGGCGCCACATATATGTGGTGAGCTGCTGAGGACGGGTGCCCCTTGCCCATTACGCATAGGGATGTGGTCGTTGAAGGTTCGGCATCCCCGGCTTACCGGTTGGTGGTTCTCCCCTGGTGTTTTAGGAAGGGGCGCCACTCCGACCGGTGCCGCGGTGGTGGAGGTGTTGGCGGAGGGGTCGCGTGGAGGCAGTGTTTTGGAGGCGTTGCGGACGTCGTGGCGGTGGCAAGTGGAGCGTAGGGGATTTTTCTACGGAGCAGAGTTGCGAAGAGGTTCGACCCCATGGTGGCGCGGTCGACCGCCCTTATCGCCAGCGCGCCCCTCCGAGAAGAACCCGGGCTGATCCGGCTGATCCGGCGACGGGGCGATGGGCGTCGCAGATGCGTCGACCATGGTGGCGGTGTTCTTCATCGGGCGGCGGCGACGATGAAGCAATTGGGTTGGCTGTACCGAGGATGAACCCGTGGCCGGCCATGGTGGCTTCCACGGCGTCACGTCAAGGTGGAGGAGTCGTGGAAAGGGACGGCGAGGATGGCAGTGGACGTCGGCATTTGTTTTCCAGATCTGTATTTCGGCGATGGTGCACGTCGCCGGCAGTTGGCGTAACGGCATGGCCCCACGGGACATGGCATTGGCCGCTCACTACTACGACGACGGTGACGCCCGAGGGCGCCACTTTCCTCGCTAGAGGCGCTGTCTTTTTCAAGTGGATCTCTACGGTGAAAACCTACACCAGTTCAGTTGGCGGCGATGGCGTCTTTGGATGGCATTTTCTCGTTGGAGACGCCGCTGGTAGAAGATCCCTTGGATGTCGGCTGACGCTGGCATCAAGGTGGCGGCTCATCGCACACGCTTGTGGGAACTTATGTTGTTGTCAGATTACAGGATCCGGAGTCTCCAATGGTGGATGAGTTTTAGTTGTTTTAGTTTTAAAAGTGCATCAGTGTTTTCGGGTGACTTTTGTCTTACCTGTAACACTGTTTTTCAGTTGTAATTTTGGTGGCATGATGCATCCTCGGATGACTGAAGCCGGAATATAATTTCCATTATCTAAAAAAAACAGCACACCAAATGATGGTGGATATATATATCACCATACGACTCATCTTTTTCCTTTTCCGGATCAACTTGCATTATGCGCTGACATGTCTAGGTGTAGCTCGAAATCTTTTCTCATCATCCTTGAAAAGGCACCAAAACTATAGCCGGAATTTGTTATTTGTCCCATACTTTCACTTGTTTTGGATGAAGGACCACTGGTTTTTTCCTCAGCGTTAAAGCACAAAGAAGACGCATACATTAGTGATACTAAAACGAGAAACGTCATGGATCTAGGATTAGAGAGTTGCGTCTATCCAATCTGATCTCAGTTCATTTCACGCCTCCTTGCCCTGCTGCTGTACCGACGGCCAACTGCGCTGCTGGCCGCCGGGCCGCTGCTAGCCTACTACGTTGTGCTGATGTGCTGCTGCTGCCTGCTGGAAAGTTCAGCCTTCAGCGATGGCAAGCTTTTGATGCAGCAGCAACATAAAGGGGAAAAAGAGAAAAAGTAAGTGAAATAGATTCAACATATTGTGAATTTGATTGCCTGTAGTTCAGCGATTGCTTTACTGAATCCTTTAATTATTGGTATGTTCATTTACCATCACTAGAATATGCAATTTGGTTTTATCTTTTAGAATTTAAAAACATAAATTATGAGATATTGATATTGTAACAAGGTTTATGGATATATGTAAGTATATTGTTATTTTTCTAAACTATTATCTTTTATATTCTATAAAAACACTTTGTGAGAAAAAAATAGGGGTCCAAAGTTCGCCATAAGTTAGAAACACCCGAGTGAAGTATAGATTACCCGATGTGCAATGTGAGTCGTGCCAGCTCCCTTTTTTCACCCACCTGAATTGAAGCGCAAAGCCCACATCATGCAGTAAGATGCCGGAAGCGTTTTATTGTTGAACAACACTCTAGCGATGATAACGGTGTCATGCATGTAAATAGTGTAATATAAGCTACATGCATATTCAACTATGAACAATGAACATAGCGTACTAATCTAGTAGCAAATGTATATGTATATGTATTATGTGTGCATGTATGAATGGATGGCCAGCCCGGCGGACGCCTCGATCTACAACTGTAGCGGCCGGCGGCAGCGATGGAATTCAACCCTCCGGTGCCACAGCAGGACAGCAACTGGGAGATCCGGGTAGCCGTGCTGCTGAGCCTCCTCCTCCAGGTCCTCCTCATCTTCGTGGGCCCCATGCGCAAGAGCTCTACCTCTCCGTTACCACGCTTCATCGTGTGGTCCTGCTACCTCCTCGCCGACTGGGTCGCTGCCCTTGGCCTCGGCCTCATCCTCAACAACATGGGCAACATTGGCGGTGGTGGCGGAAACTCCGGTGACAGCGGCAGCCCCATCATTTTCACGTTCTGGACGCCGTTCCTGCTGCTCCACCTGGGCGGCCCGGACACCATCACCGCCTACTCTCTGGAGGATAACGAGTTGTGGCTCCGCCACCTTATCGGCCTCCTCTTCGAGCTCTTGTCTGCCTCCGTTGTCATCTTCTGCTCCCTGCGGGGTAACCCCCTGGTCTCGGCCACCATGCTCATGTTAGTGGCCGGGCGAGCGCACCTACTCCCTTAAATCTGGCAGCATTGGGCGCTTACGAGACAGCATGATGGCTCCCCCAGACCCTGGCCTCGACTACGCCAAGTTCATGGGGGAGTTGGATGCCAGGAACAAGGCCGGAGAGAACTTGGCGGTCACCATTGATGAGAGTGCACACAAGGATCGACCAGAGGTGATGCAGGAGTTGCAATCAAGTGGTGTCACAGTGAAGAGCCTGGAGGTGCACGCTTACGAGTTCTTCCTCATCTTCCAGCGTGTCTTCGTTGACGTCATCATCAGCTTCCAGCAGCGCATGAAGAGCCGGGCCTTCTTCGTCGAGCAACCCGACTTGAAGGCCAAGGAGGCATTGGAGGTGATGCAGGCGGAGCTTGGCTTCATGTACGACGCGTCGTACACCAAGGCACCCATCGCCCACACGTGGAAGGGCTGGGTCTTTCGCTCCATCTGCTCTTGTTGCCTTGTCTCCGCACTCGTAATCTTCTTCCTCCTCGACAAGCCTCACCACCAGGTGAAGCGCGTCGACGTCGGCATCACCTACGCGCTGCTCCTTGGTGGGCTAGCGCTTGATGCTGTCACGCTGATCATGCTCCTCTTCTCCAACCGCACCATGGTCTTCCTCGAGCAGTCCAATCGACTGACGTGGCTCTCACGTCTGAGGCGGGCGGTCATGCTCAAACTGTGGAGGCGGCACAGTAGCAACTGGTCGGGAGCGGCCTCGCAGATGAACCTCATCAGCTACTGCCTGGAAAAGCCAGGCCCTTACAGGAATGAAGGCAGAGGTGGTACAAGCAAGAGCCGCCGGCGGTGGCTCATGATAGCCGCCAAGATGCTACGCATGGAGGAGATGGTCGATGACCTGGTCTCCATACAACATGTGAAACTCATCTTCAGTAACAAGGAGGAGGAGGACCCATATGGTACCTTAGAGTTCATCTTCGATGGTCTCAAGCACACGGCCCACAAGGTGGGAAATAATAAGGAGAGCATCAATCAGGTGTGCAACCGCCGGGGCACTGGTGTCCTCCAAGATCTCCGAGAGGAAATATACAAGGCCCTCAGGTATGACCTCGACAAATTGAAGGTGATCATGGAGAGTGTGAAGAACAGGGATTTGGACGAGTCCCTGCTGTTGTGGCATATCGCCACAGACCTATGCTTGCTCCGCAGGACGGGGACGGGGACGGGGACGGGGACGGGGACAAGTCACCGCCTGGAGGTCCTCAGGTGGAAGACGAAGACTCACGACGGATGCTGCGGCGTATGCGTGCTACCATCAGCAAGATCCTGTCGGAGTACATGCTGTACCTACTGATCAAGCAGCCAGACATGTTGTCTGCGACAACCGGCATTGGGTTACGGTCATATGGAGATACTTGTGCGGAGGCACGACGCTTCTTTGCTGCTGCTGGCTCCACCACTTCCACGTCCACGGACAACAGCAACGAGGACGCGCGGCAAGCACTGCTGCGGGTGAACACGTCGGAGAAGCCATTGAAGGTGAAGGGAGATCGAAGCAAGTCAGTATTGTTTGACGGAGTCATCCTAGCCAAGGTGCTCCGGGAGCTGGATGAGGGGCTCATGTGGATATTGGTGTCAGGGTTGTGGAGGGAGATGCTCATGTTTCTGGCAGTCGGCAGCCGGGGCAGCACCCATGTGCGGAGCCTCAACCGTGGCGGCGAGCTCATCACAATCGTGTGGTTGCTTATGCAGCACATGGGCCTAAGCGACATGTATGAGATACAACACGAGGACCCTATCCTACAGTTATTGCCGCCACCGCAAACGTCGCCGCCGCAGTCTCACCTCGAGTACACCGAGCTTTCTGTCAAATTTAATCCGCAGACTGGTTGGGTGTAACCTTAGAATAGCGCAGCTGCGTCTGCGAGGCGCGCGCCGCCGGCCATGAGTTGTGTATAAAAGGATATTGAGAGTGAAGGGAGAGGGCATCAAACATTAAACCCAATTAATCAATACCAACCTGTCCTCTGCTCCTCTTGCGTGTCCCCTTTTCTCCTTCTTCTTCCTTCCCAAGTCTACCAACTCTTCCCCCAAATCCCTATCCGATCCGAGATGCTTACAATTGGTATTCAGAGCCGATTCATCTAGATCGTATACTCTTTCTTCATCTCGATTCACAAATGACTTCGGTTGGGTTCTTCTCGACGACGATCAGCGACGTTGTGGGGACGTTGAGGCCCCGTAATTCCTTGGTCCTGTGAGCGATTTGAAGAAATTCACGATCTGGATCTCTCACCGCCACCGCCACCGCCACCGCCACCGCCACCGCCTCCACCGCCACCCCCGCCCAAACTGCCCGTATCCATCCACTACACCCGCAAACCCAAACACAGCGACACCATGTCCCAGACACGCAACTCCTGCGAAAGGAGCTCCAGAAACTCACCACCGCCCACGACGCCACCCAGAAGCAGCTCGCCAACGTCGACGCCAAACTCGGTGCGTTGTTGCTCAGCGACACCACCAACCCAGGAGGTACTGTCAGGTTGCATGAGGATGTGAAGGCATCCATCGCCGAGTTCCTGGCAACGATCAAGAGCAGAAGAATAGGGGTGGAGTGGTCAGGATTGTTTGTTGAGAATGGGCTACAAGACTGGTTGGGATACCTTCCCTACACAAACGACACAAGTGTCCCTGTCTGGGTCACAGGCGGTGATGAGTCCAATGTCAGCGCATTCACGTGGCGTGTCATGATATGGCACATTGCAACATGGTACTGTGAAGAAGCAGATAAGGAAGGAGGAGACAGCAGCAGCATCAGCAGAGAGAAGAATCGGCGTGTGGCCATGGATCTGTCCAAGTATTGCGTCTACTTGGTGGTGTCTGCATTGGAGCTGCTCCCTGCTGGGCCTGCCGCGGAGACGAAGAAAGCCTTGGAAAAAGCTCAGCGAACAACAAGGTACGGTCTAATCTGGGGAAACAATACGCTGGAGGCAATGCAACAGGTACCTACACTGGTATCACAAGCACACGACGACCCATTATCTTGTTATCTGGAAGACAGCTTTGAGTTTGCGACGGGTGTGTACCTGGGAAAGCGGCTTCGCAACGAGGCGATGACGACGCCACTAACACCGCCCCAGGGCCTAGGGAGAAGAAACGGAGAAGAAGGGGAGCAGAGCACACGGTGTGCCCATGCTCGAGTGACCACTGGGAGCTGCTGGCGCTTGTATGGGTGTGCAGACGTTGCTCTACGCGGCGCCGTACGGCGACAAGCAGGCGCACATGCAGCGCCTCGCGCAGGGCGGCGAGTTCATCACCCATCTCTGGGCGTTGCTGTACCACCTCGGCATCGACAAGTGGCAAGTTGCTGACATCGACGAGCTCAAAGGCGCTGCTGCTGCTGCAGCAGCAGAGACGGCGACGGAAGTACAGGTCGAACAAGAAGATGCTGGGAGCGGATCAGAAATTGAAGAGATCAATTAATCAACTGATGGTGCTCCGCTGGGCTGCTTTTCCACTTGTCTAGCCATTGTTGTATTATCACTACTTGTTCGTTTCTGTTCCTTTGAACTTTTTTCTTCATTCATTTGAGTTTGGGTATGGATGTATTCTAATTTACTGTATCCGGTATCTGGATAATGTTCTATTTTCATTAAATAAACAACACGTTTAACTTTCAACTCCAATATTTGTTTGCACATTTGAAACCTAAAGTTTTTTTAACGCTGACTAGTGGTTGTTTGTTTCAACTCAGAGCAGAGTAGGAATTACCGACGTGACAGTGCCGGAGACCATGTGTTTCTGACGAAGCCGCCTAACTACCGACGGTTGATTAATGCGACATTTAAGCGTGATTATGGCTCCTTGCCTGGGCTGCCCCCGCGACGACGTTTCTTGGATGACTACAGCCTGACGAAGCCACTGCGGCATGATCTTGACTCGAATGAGGAGCAACGCATACAGCAAACCAAGATGCCAATAGTCAGCACGCAAAAGTCCCCTCAAGACTAGATCAACTGCATTTGTCTGTTCAGAATAGGAGCCGGAGATTTTTACGTAGCATCTACAGCTCATCAACCAATGGCTGTCCTGTCCTTCGATCCACTCAGCTCATGCACGGTCCCAGGAATTCAACCGAACAAGGATATGAAAACAGAGCTGCCTGATCCTGACTAGGCAATTTTGCAAAAAGGCAGCTCAAATGGGCAGGCAACTCGTCCAAGCTTTGAATCAAACAAGCTAAGTGTAGTCCAATGCCCGATTCATCTGCCACACAGACAGAGAAGTGGAGATCTCTGTCTCTTCAAAAAAAAAAAAAAATGGAGATCTCTGGCCGTGCCCTGAAATTTCTAGGAACCACTAGTTGGTTCAAAACAATACTGACAATCTTTACTTCCTTTTTCTGAAAGCAATTCTGATACTCAATGATAGTTAAATCTATAGTGAGGATGCTATATATTTTTAACACTCACATAGGTTGGTCTCTTGCACGTGCTTGTCCTTATCCCCAATCCCGAGTTTCTTCTTTTTCTTGTGGTGCAAAGGGTGGGGAAGCTTTCACTCTATTTGTGGTGTGAACAAACCTTGTGCCAGCAATACGCTAGTGACGTGTAATCATGGTTTATAGGCATCCTTCCTCACTACATTCTTATCTTCTTTTTTCCAAGGCTTATTACCGTCGAATGGGGAGCATGGAAGAGCATTTGGGAGGAAATGCAATGTCGATAGCCTCGTTGCGCTATCAGCTCAGAGATCTGTGGAGGAGTCATAGAGGGACGGTGCTCCGTATAGAAGCATTAGCATTGGTGGCAATCACCCTCTCCTTCTTCCTTGCTTTCTTTGGGTCTTGCCGTCGCTGGTCAAACCGTTGGATTGTCCAAAAGGGCTTCTTAGCTGCACAAGTGTTATCTCTGTCTCTTGGGACTTACAGCATTGGCCTAATGCAGTCTTCACCGATCAAGAGCGAGATGTATCCCATATGGGTTGTGTCCTTACTCACCCACTTTGGCTGTGTGGACCCTGTCACCACCTGTTAGATAATATTAGCTTAGGCTATACTTCGATGAAGGATATGCCGTAGTTATACTTGTATGACAAGTAGATGCTGTTTAGATATGCGATATGCTTGTGTAACAAATCTGTTGTAAACGTGACTTGGTGTAAAGGCCATGCCAGGGGCTTTGCCTGGCCTATATAACATGTAACCGAGATCACCAGGAAAGGTATCTCGTTCCACCAAATTCCACATGGTATTCAGAGCTCTAGTTCTAACGAACATTCGTCATGGCGTTCACCCTCGGTTCTTCGTCCGCTGCGTCTGCTGTGCAGTCGCTCATTTCGCCCGTGACCGAGAAGCTGACACGGAAAAATCACGCGATGTGGAAGCTTCAAGTCCTCACGGCTCTGAGGGGCGCATCTCTCGCCTCTCACATTGACGGCTCCGAACCGGCGCCCGAGAAGATGAAGATCGAGAAGACGGGGGATGACAAGGAGGAGATGAAGCCCAACCCCGCCTTCAAGCCGTGGTTCACCGAGGACCAGCAGGTTCTCAGTTTCCTCCTGTCTTCCCTGTCTAAAGAAATTCTTGGACAGATCCCGATTGCAGTGCAAACTGCAAAGCAAGCTTGGGAGGAGATCGAAGGGATGTTTGCATCCCAGTCTCGTGCTCGCATCATCAGCACGAGGATGGCGCTGGCTACGGCATCATCAGTACTATGCCAAGATGAAGGGGCTGGTTGACGAAATGGCGTCGGCTGGCAAGAAGCTGGAAGATGAAGAACTCATCTCGTACATCCTGACCGGGCTCGATGTCGAGTACAACCCGGTCATATCTGCTATTGCGGCGAGGGTTGAACCCCTCTCGGTGAGCGATCTATACACTCAACTCACCGCCTTTGAGTCCCGCATGGAGATGCAAAATGGCGGTGGCGGTTCCTCCGTCAACATCGCGGCTCGTGGAGGTCGTAATGGCGGCAATCGTGGTTGTTTTGGTCGTGGCGGTGGCGGTCGTGGCCATGGACCAAACTTCCAGGCTGGCGTGATATGCCAGCTTTGCGGCAAGGAGGGGCACCCCGTCCTGAGGTGCTACAAGAGGTTCGACACGGACTTCTCCGGTCCTCCTCGGAAGAGCTTCAACACTTCATCCACTTCGTATGGCATAGATACGAACTGGTACATGGACTCCGGCGCTACAGATCATGTGACGGGTGAGCTTGAGAAGCTCACCACCAGCGAGAAGTATGGAGGCCACAAGCGGTTCACACTACGAGTGGATCAGGTATGGACATTCGCCATGTTAGTTCTAGCATTGTGCATTCCCCGATAAACCCATCCATCTAAGAAAAATTCTTCATGTCCCAAAGGCCCAAAACAGTCTTGTTTTACGTTAATAGCCTAGCCCTGTGATAATGATGTATTCATTGAATTTCATCCTGATTATTTTGATATCAAGGAACGGGCAACGCAGAGGACAATTCTCAGAGGCAGATGTGAGAAAGGCCTCTACCCTCTTCGAGTCAATCAGAATAAACAGGTGCTTGGCGTCTCCAAGGCGTCATCTTCGATCTGGCACCATAGGTTAGGTCATGCTGCAACACCAGTCGTGCAGCAAGTCTTGAGTCGTCATCGGCTTCCATTTGTTAAAGAGTCGAATAAAGCGTCGATTTGTGATGCGTGTCAAAAGGGTAAAAGCCATCGCCTTCCCTACCCTAGGTCCATGAGTGTGCCAAAAGGTCCTTTGGATCTTTTCTTCTCTCGATGTATGGGGGCCTGCTCCAACATCAGTGGGTCGAAACAATTATTATGTATCCTTCATTGATGATTTTAGCAAGTATACATGTGTCTACTTCTTGCGTCACAAGTCTGAAGTTTTTCAGCGTTTTCAAGAGTTTCAAAAATTGGTTGAACGTCAATTTAACCGAAAGATCCTGGCTATGCAAACTGATTGGGGTGGAGAGTATCGCTCTCTTAACTCATTTTTTAAGCGAGTAGGCATTGATCACCATGTTTCTTGCCCACATGCCCACCAGCAAAACGGTACCGTGTTGACGGTAACCAACTACATATCAAACACCGTCAACATACACCAAAACCACCTAGAGATAGGGATTATAAACTAACAAATTCCATAGTTTTGGTGTATATTTGGTTCTTGCAGGTACAAGACAAGACATGTGCACTTTGGGCCAAAATACAAAGAAAAAGAATAAAAAAACAATAAATAAGAAAAGCCCAAAAGTGACAAATGTCAAGACCAATCCAACTTACCTCGGCCAGGCCACAAACTCAGGCTCTCCACGACAAAACCAGGCCCAAAGCAACGAAACAAGTCGACACGTCGAAGTTGGGCCGGTTTGGGGCCGACCAGGGTGGGCCCGCACCCTGGGGTGCGCCCGCGCCCTCCTTCTGACAGGTGGGGCCGGGCGGTGCGTGGCGGTTCCATTACTCGAGGAACGTCGGTGGCGCCGTGGACCAGGTTCATGAACCCCCAAACCGCCTATTCTTGGTCGGTTTGGACATTATGGTGGTGGAGGCAATTTTCCAAGGACCCCCCTCTACTCAAGCTATAAAAGGAGACCTCCTACCTCTTCTTCAACAAGCATTCCAAGGAGAATTCAGCACACTTGAGCAAGAGAAGTAGATTAGTCTCCTTCTTATCTTCCAATTCTAGAGAGTGAGAGAGGGAAAAGCTAGAAGGAAACTTTGCTCCTTCTACTCGGAGTTGTCGGAGTAGCTTCGGTGATCCGCGGTTCCTAGGAGGTCGGAGTGCCGAATTTGTCGGTACCACGACGCTTGTACCTCTACAAGCTTCTTACAATTTGGTGAGCAAGCTTGTGATTATCTTTCGGCTTATTGTCTTTCCAAGCATATTATCTTAAATTGTTATAGTCTTATGGGATCGGTAGATTGTCTCGTAAGAGCGTTAGTTCTTGGTGAAGGAACTCTTTGACCGGGGAACCTTAGCCAACATCAAGAACTGTGACCAATAGTGCAAACGTGGTGTTTGGACTAGCGTTCACCTACCTTTTGCGAAGCATCCCACGGTCGTGAGGGTAGGCGGTAGGGTTGTGACAGCTTTGTCCGTCCCTTGTAATCCCTCCACGTTCGGGTGTGATGTAGAGCTAATTGCCGGACTCTGCCCGGTTTGGGCGAGGGCCGGTGCCCGAAGTAAGGAGATAACAACGCGAGAAATCCCTGCCTGGAAATCTAAGCCCATAGAGATACCTCATTACTCGTAGAACCTAACCTTGCCTTGGGTAGACACAGGCCCAGAAAGCCCTCAACGCAACCGTCCTTGCGAATTATACGATACCCTATTTATCACCGGGTGAAGTGCTACAACGGTATTTCCGTGGCGCTTGCGGACTTTGCATTTCGCTAAGAAACACCAACAAGCATTTCTGGCGCCGTTGCTCGGGACGGTTGTCGTAGTTGTATTTCGGACCTAGTCGACCCGTGTGTCTAGATTTTCTCCTATAAAGAAAAAACCAAAAACAGTTCCTTACCCATGGAGCAACCCACCATTCAAATCCTATCCGCTCCTAAGGGCGAGCTCGTAGAACCACTCCGACCAAGGAAGCCAATCACAGCTTCCAATTATGAGCTCATACGGCTTCATAGCCATGGTTCAGGCCCGAGCCTTTTCGGGCTCGGAATATGAAAAACCCATATCATCACCTACGGGAGTTTGAGCAGCTCTGTGGATGCCTGACTATTGCGGGCATGACACATGACACTTTGCGGTGGAAGTTGTTTCCGTTCTCTCTGACTGAGAGGGCGACTCAATGGTACGCCCACAATGTAGGGTTGGTAAATGGAGACTGGGAAGAATTGCGACATAGGTTTTGCCTCGCGTTCTATCCTTTATCCAGAATCGCGGCCCTACGACAAGAGATCCTCAACTTCCAACAAAAAGAGGGTGAAACCATAGGTGCAGCCTGGGACCGTTTTACTATTCTTACCAGATCTGGCCCATATCTGTCCATCCCAAACCATGTGTTGTTACAGCACTTTTGGTTAGGTTTGGATAGAGCAAATGCACTACTGCTTGATTTAGCTGCCGGAGGGTCGTTCGCGCATAAAACCACAGTGGAAGGAGAAGCTCTCCTAAACCGTATTCTTGAGAATACTCCTCCGCTAGAACCCATCCGAGTAGAACCCAAGCAGAAACTAGAGGAAGTCTCTTCGGCTACTGCCGAACCTAAAACATCTTTAGAGAGACCCTCGCCTGAACCAGAAGCAAAGGAGACCGCATGGTCGGATCTCCCGTTTTTCGAGGAAGACCCTACTGAACAATTCGGTAATACCTCGAATTACGAACAATGGAAGAAACCACCTGTCCCAGCTTGGCTCGAACCACCCCCGGGACGAACTCTTTCTCCGTGAGTCTATTAAGGAGCTAACCGCTATCATGAGTACGAAATGGCTACAAGAGGAAGGGCCCTCTTTCAAGAAATTCGATTGAACCATCCCTCTACGCCTATCTCATTTGCAAGTATCAAGGGGACGTAGTGGAGGTCATGTATAACCCTCGCTGTGGGCATAAACATCATGTCCAAATCCTTTGCACAAAGAATGTGACAAGGAAGCACCTAGAACCCACACAAAGACGGACTTTGCGCATAGCGCCCGAACCATCATAAAATGCCGTGAGGTTATACACGACCGATTCTTCTTCATAGGAATGTCAAACTTTCGTTGGATTTTCATATTTTTGATATCCAAGATTTTGACATCCTAATCGGGCATCCCTTGGAAAAGATTCTTGATCTACCACAATCCGGGGATTTAGATGTCAAACTAGGAGGAAAATCATTGTCCATACCGCTTACTCGAGCCAAAAAACTTCGGTAATGAGACTCCCTCCATGAGTATGACACGCCCGAGGAGGTCAAAGGAGTAATGCTCTATGAAAACCCCGAAACAGGACCTAGAACGTGATGCCCAATTCTTCATAGAAGAAGAGGGGCGACTCGGGGAAACCATAGAACTTCCCCAAGAGGAAGAGCCGACTCGGCCTCCCGTTGAGCTTAAACCCCCCCCCTCGGCCTACGCTATGTCTTCCTAAACGGTGACACACAAACTCCGGTTATCATCGGTGATAAACTTAGTGACCGTGAGAGGCGACCCAACTCATAGCCGTTTTAGAGAAACATAGATCGGTCTTCGGGTATTCCTTACAAGATCTAAAAGGGGTAAGCCCAACACTCTGCGCACATCGCATACCTATTGACCCTTCCAAAGTACCCCATCACGCGAACCACGAGAAGGCTCAATAACGCGATGTGTGAAGTCATGAAGAAGGAAGTTCTCAAACTTCTTCACGCCAGATAATTTATCCCGCACCACCACACAAATGATTGGGTTAGCCCGGTCCAAGTGGTCCCTAAAAAGGGAGGAATGACGGTCGTTGAGAACTCTAAGAAGGAGCTCATTCTCGCAAAGACAAGTCACGTGGTGGAGAATGTGCATTGACTATAGAAAACTTAACAAGGCAACTAAGAAAGATCACTTCCCGCTTCCATTCATCGATGAGATGTTGGAACGGTTAGCTTAAACATTCTTTCTTTTGCTTCCTTGACGGGTATTCTCGGTATCACCGGATCCCGATCCACCACGATGACCAAAGCAAGACCACCTTCACATGCCCATACGGAACCTTGTGCGCACCGTAGAATGTCATTTGGGCCGTGTAATGCACCCGCCTTTCAGGTGGTGTATGATGTCTATTTTCTCGCACATGATTGAAGAGATCATGGAGGTCTTCATGGACGACTTCTTAGTCTATGGTAAGACTTTCGAAAGCTGTCTGAAGAATTTAGACAAGGTCTTGCAACGATGCCAAGAAAAGGACCTGGTACTAAACTGGGAAAAGTGCCACTTTATGGTCTGAGAAGGCATCGTTCTTGGACACCTAGTGTCCGAGAGGGGGATTGAGGTAGACAGAGCTAAGATAGATGTTATCGAAAAGCTACCTCCCCCGGTGAATGTCAAAGGGATCCGCAGTTTCCTAGGCCATGCAGGATTTTATCGAAAAGATTTTTCACAAATCTCGAGACCCCTTACGAACCTGCTAGCCAAGGACACACCTTTTGACTTCACGGATGAGTGAATGCACGCTTTCAAACCCTTAAAGAAAGCACTCATCTCGGCTCCAATCATCCAACCCCCGGATTGGTCGTTGCCGTTTGAAATCATGTGCGATGCTAGCGACTATGCCGTTGGTGCGGTCTTAGGCCAAGCCAAAGACAAAGACAAAAAGCAGCATGCAATCGCATATGCTAGCAAGACTCTAACAGGAGCCCAGCTTAACTACGCCACCACAGAAAAGGAGCTCCTTGCAGTAGTCTTCGCTATCGAGAAATTTCGCTCTTACTTAGTAGGGGCAAAGATAATCGTATTTACCAACCACGCTGCTCTTAAGTATCTGCTCACTAAGAAAGACGCAAAACCTCGGTTGATCCGCTGGATTCTTTTACTCCAAGAATTCGATCTAGAAATAAAAGATAAAAAGGGAGTAGAGAATACCGTTGCAGATCATTTGTCGCGTATGCAGGTCACTAACATGCAGGAACCTTCTATCGCTGACTACATGCGCCGACGACATGCTACTAAAGGTATCGGACTCCAATCCATGGTATGCAAACATTGTCAACTTTATGGTTGCGATATGTACCACCCGGAGAGGACAAGCGAGCGCAAGTAGAAAGCCGACGACACCTTTGGGATGAACCGCACCTATACACAGTATGTGGTGACGGCTTCTTTGAGAAGATGTGTACCAAGGGAAGAGGGGATGCAAATCATTGAGAAATGTCATGCATCACCCTATCTGGCCACACCGGAGTATTCCGTACACAAGCCAAAAATCCGGCGGTCTGCGGATTCTATTGGCCAACTATGTACGAAGACACAAAAGAGTTCATCGAGAAGATGCCCAAGCTGCCAAAGAACTGGAAATATTATCGCTTTCGTGATGCAATGCCCCCTCAAGACTACAACCTTCAAATAGAAATATTTGATGTGTGGGGCATTGATTACATGGGACCATTCCCTAAGTCCCATGATTGCGAGTACATCCCGGTGGCGATGGATTATGTGTCGGTGGGTAGAAGCAATGCCATGCGAGCTGTTGACGCCAAACATGCACGCAAGATGTTTCACGAAGTGATCTTCCCCGTTTCGAACCCCATGCATGATGATAAGTGACGGAGGATCACACTTCATGGACAAATCATTCAGGGCATTCCTGAAGGAACTTGGCGCCAAGCACAACATTGCTACCCCCGCACCATCCGCAAACCAAATGGCAAGCCGAAACCTCGAACAAGCAAATCAAAAACATACTCTAGAAAACGGTCATTGAGATGGGGAAAGGCTGGAAGAACAAGCTGCCTGATGCTCTCTGGGCATACCGGACAGCATACAAAGCCCCCATCGGCATGTCACCCTATCAGCTGGTATATGGCAAAACCTGCCACTTACCAGTTGAATTGGAACATCGAGCTCACTGGGCCATCAAAAAGTGGAACATGGACGTCAAACTCGCCGGAAAAGAATCGACGAGGGCAAATCTCTCGAACTTGAAGAATGGCGAGAGAAGGCGCACCACGCTGCAAAAAGCTCTACAAAGAGCGCATGAAAAGATGGCATGATCGGCAATCAAGCTAAAGGAATTCACCATGGGCGATAAGGTACTCTTATTCAATTCCCGGGTGAAATTATTCGGCGAAGGAAAGCTAAGGAGCAAGTGGAAAGGACCGTACACCGTCATCAACACCTCGCCACATGGCGCGATCACAATACAAGATGACGCCGGTTCGATCCAAAAGGTAAATGGACAACGCCTCAAGCTTTTCTTTGAACCATTGCCTGATCTTAACCAAGAGCTTGATAGAATAGATTTATGCCTTGAAAATAATTAAATGATAATCAGCATACAAAAAAAAAAGAGAAGCTTGTGAGGTCATATTTATACTATTTTACCTTTTTGCCCTCACTAGTTTATGCTGATTTGTGCTTGCTTAATTTATTTATTATTTTGCACAATTTTCTATTTTTAAAGAATAAATCCAAAAAGAAATCAAACCTGGGATTGGGAATCTAGGGTCAGAGCTCGCGCGGCAAACGGCATAGTTCAAAATTTCAAATCCAATAATGAACGAGGCCGAAAACTCGACCAGGGGGGACGCCAGGGGGGTGCGCCCACACCCTAGGTGCGCCCGCACCTCGGTTGATCCCGGCGGCACCCAATTTTCGTCCCTCTGAATCTGCTGTTTAAAGATTCGGTAGTCAGTGATGTTGTGAGTGATCATATCATGGAAGCCACAATATCTGCCAGTCTTGACCCAATCTAGATGCTTCATAGAATGGTTTTACGGTAGCTTGATGCGTCCTTCCTTGACTAAAAACTCAAAGAGCTTCTCCGACTTGGAGACGCCGAAGTCGTATGCCCCCTGAGTGTCTTCATCCGGTATTTGGTTAACCCGGACGGGCTCCTTGCCCCAAGTGAATTCGGTTGCTACATCCTCCCCGCCGTCATCATCATCTTCTCCCTCTTCCAGAAGTGGTTGTATGTCCGATAAGACACGTTGCCCCCTTTTCGAAAACGGGTATCCTTCTTGATGCTCGAACCGATTGGCCATGAGTGACAGCGCCTTGAGAGCTGTCCTAGGTCATCAAACTCCATGCCGGCTATCCTCTCCCTGATGGCTGGATGCATTCCCCGAATAGCTACGGCCGGCAACTGATGGTCTGGCAAGCTCAAAGATTAACAGGAATTCTTTATCTCTCTGAACCTGCGCAAGAACTCTTGTGGTGTCTCATTGTATACATTGTCAACCCCATCAAGTCAACAAGCTCTTTCTCATTGGAACCGCCAGTAGAAGTATGAATGAAACTTATCTTCCAAATCGCACCGGGTTCCAATAGAATTGGCCGGCAATGTAGCAAACCATGTGAAAGCCGGGCCCTGTAAGGGATGATGGGAAGAAACGAATCCTCCATGCCTCATCATTGGCAAGCTCTCCCAACTAAATCAGTACCGACCGATGTGTTCGGTAGTAGAAGTGTCATCTTGTCCAGAGAACTTGGTCAAGTCGGTAGGAGGCTTCAACCTTGAAGGAAGCGCCACTCTGTTGTACCAATCAGGATAGGGTGACTGATACACATAGGGCCGATTTTTGGCTTAATCCCAAATTGGTGTTGCATCATATCGGCCATCCTCGCTAGGAGTATATCCATATTTGAGTTACGTGGTCCATGAGATTGTCCTCGACCGGTGGCCTATACCCGTGGATTTGGCATAGCATGAATTGTGGAGTAGTCAACGAACTCGTGGTAACCGGGGCCAAAGGGATTTCTCTCGCAACCCACCGCCATCGAGCTATTGAGTATGTGTTGTACGCTGGAGGATTTCCAGATGTACCGAACGCCGCTTCTCCATGTGTCTTGGCTCCGGATCCCTCTGGTTTCTTTGGTGTCTTGTTCTCTCCTCCAGATTCCCGATTTGTAACTCCTTTTGTTGGTGGTGGCTTAGGTGTATGTATGTATCTTGGCCCTGAAAGCTCACCCATCCGAGCCTCAAAGTGTTGATCAAACTCGGGTCCAAAGCTAGCCTTCATGATGTCGCGAAAAGTGTTGAAGAACGCCGTGTTGTGATTGGTCATTGCACTCCCAACGGCAGCTGCGACAATTTCCTCCATCCGACGGATTTCTTCAGGACTTGGTTCCTCATCTACCTTTCCTGCCCCCTCTTCTTCATCAGATACTTGCTAAGCATATCCTTTATCACCGGGCATCAATATCTTTGGAAGATCCGTCTTACGGATGATTGTACCGCTCTTGTTCTTGGAGAAGAATGACATGCACTTTCGAGAAGGCTAAGCACATCTCTCACACGTGTGTTCCGTGTCGGTGGAAGGTCATCCATCCGGAGCTGAATGACATTGTTCTTGTCGACTTCTTCCGGCATATTGTTTTGATCTTGAGTGGTCCCACCGGGCGTGCCAAAAAGTGTGTAGGCACAAAAATCCTACTCCTTGCGCCGCGCACACCGACAAAGCCGGAATAGCCGGGCTTTACTCGCCGGCGTCTTGAACCGAAGGCATGCCGATCAATTTGACCTTTGTTAATTGACAAGGAGGTAAACGTGAGATCCGGAACATGCCCGTGAGACCAAGACAGTTCGCATGTATGGCTCTAAGGCGGATGTAAAGACATATAGCTATGAGAGCTATCTCGTCGTCGATAATGAATGCATTCGGTAAGCATGTATAAGGATGTAACGTAATAACAGTTGCCGAATGATCATAGAAGACATGTTTAAACAAGTAAAGTTGATCATCATGATACGTCATCATAAAGTTCTATTGCATGGATCGAATTAATTGACAACATGGAACAAAAAGCAGGTAACTCATAAATATAAACCTAATCTAAATGACACATGCATAGGTTTCATCCAACTAGTCCGCCCGCGACGTCTAGTTTTCCTAAACCCGTCAAGCTTAAACCCTTGCAAGCTAATCCACCGCATGATACCACTTGCTACGAGATATAAACCACTTACCACAACTAGATCAATCCACCGCATGATACAATCTAACCATGATAAGCTAAAAGCACGATACATCTAAATAGATCTATAAATACTCATTACTCGTTGAGGCGCGTATGCATAGACAAGTAAAGTACATATGCAAACCTAATCTAAAGCAAAGCCGAGATTCATCCCGATCGTCCTAACAAAAGAATCCAATCGCATGATACACCGCAACAAGCTAATCCACCGCATGATACGGCTTGCCGGACTTAACCGTTCTAAACCCTCTTCGTCCCTAACAGCTATCCACCGCATGATACACCGCAACAAGCTAATCCACCGCATGATACGGCTTGCCCGGACTAGACTCTAACGATAGGTAGACTTACACATGCAAGATACGAGTAAACACATAATCGTGTTTTCGGCAAGCTTGCCGAATCCGTGGTCCATGAAGAAGAAACTCACACGTAAAACCTTAGCCCGCCGCACGACTCATGACTAAACGCCGCAAGAACCCGCAACACGTGGCAACCTAGATTGATCTAGGTTCGGCTATGACAAAGACCTATAGATCTAATGACAAGCTTAATGATAAACATTGAAAGTATTGATGACATGTAGATCTAACAAAAGATAAAGCCGAGCCACATCAATCTTGATTGGGCAAAGAGTGTGTGCAAACATAAATAAATAGATAAACAAATAGGAATCATGCACCACTCGGTAACTTAATGAATTCATTAGGGTGCCAAGCCTAATGAAGCCGATAACTAGCTCTTAGCCGATCTTAGCCCACCGGATGGCTCATGATCGACAAAAGAACCCTCTTGCCCCCTCGATAGCTTAAATCCGCCCTGACGATACTAAGCGTGAACAAGACTTCTTGCAATAATCTAAATCCGCCCGATGATACTAGACATGATGCAAGGTTGCCGGGTACTTACGGAGGTCGGCAATTCGATGAATCCTCTCGCATAGATCGACGACACGACCGGACTCGAAGGGGTGGCCGGAGCCAAGGCACGGAGCCGGGTTGTTTGTATTGATTTGGGTAGAACTTTTACGATTCTTGGGGGTCTTATATTTATACCCCGGGCTTGACGAGTCCTAACTAATTACGAATAATATAGCGAAAAATATCTAGCTAAGATACATTGTCCTCCAAGTCTTCTCGAGTCGTGGAAGTGTACGTGATGTGGGCCTCCGTCCTCGAATATTCTCCTTTGGTGCTCCACGCTTGCCGAACCGTCTCTCGCTCAGCTCCTTCTCGGACTTAGGCCCCCTTAGCCGAATAACAGCGGCTCCCTTGAATGCCACAGTATCATTGGCACCATACTGCTAGCCGAATGACTCCTTACCGAACCATCGTGTGCCGGCCCATCTGTCATCCAGGCTCTACCAAATTTTGGTGTTAACACCGGGGTCGCTTGCGTCCTCTGATGTCCACTGGCCTAGCGGAGACACCTTCACCGGGCTCTTCGTGATGTTGGGTCTCGACCTGCACACGAAGGATTGACGGAGGCCCCACCTCCGAAGAAGGGAGCGAAGCCCGGGGTCGCTTGGGTCCTCTGATGCCCTCTAGCCTGGCGGAGGCCCCTTCACCGGGCTTGCTTGTGATGTTTTAAATGTTAGTCGCTAGACATGTTGCTGGCAAGGGTCGCCCTCCCCAATAGAGAGAGAGATAAAGAATACCATTGTTTGACTTCCTGCCTGCATCGGCCATCAAACTATAAAGACATGTGGTTGTGGCATAAGTACTTTTGACAGAAAGAATCTATACGGATGCAAGGGACGACCAGCCACGTCGTCTGTGTGTGTCGCCGATGATCGAATGGGTTCATTTCATCGGTACTCAATGCAAACCTAACGTTCCTCGAACTCCTCTACAAAGTCAGAGTAGGCGGCGTCGAAGTCTTGCCACTGCTTAGCATCCGAAGGGTGTCGTAGCTTCCCGTCATCCTTTAGACGATCGCTAGATGCATGCCAGGTCATGTGCTTAGCATCCTCAAGGTTCCCATAGAGAGCCCGAAGGTGATCAGTGATAGGAAGGTACCACATTGACAGCGCTGGACGTTTCCTCTGCGTGTAACCTTCTTCTTCCGCGTCCTGCGTTGACATGATCTTCTTCGCTGCCGCACTGGTTTTCTTCGCCCCCTTCTTTTTTTCGGCCGTCCTCCCTCCTCATCGAGCTCATCGTCCACGCGACATCCGGCATTCCTCTTGTATCGACTTCGTGCCACGGTCTGGACAAGCGGTCAAATTCTCATCTTGATCGCCCCGATATAGGATATAGTGGTTAGGGCAGGCATCGAACTTTTTGAGTTTCATCGCCACTGGCCAGATCAACTTCTTAGCACGATACGTATTAGCAGGAACTTTGTTAGGCGTTGGATACATGGTAGCAAGGTAACTTACGAGCTCATTGAAGCTAGTGTCAGACCAGCCATGATGAGACTTCAACATCAGCAAATTAAGGTTAAAACTTAGCGCCGTGCAACCCTTCAGACTGTCCTTGTAAAGCGGATCAATTGCTGCCTGCTTCATCTATTCGAAATTCTCTAACCATCTCGGGCAGCCAAACAAAATGTTGTCTTCATTGAGGCGGTTCACCAAATCTTCAAAAATCTGGACATCCTCGGGATGCGTCATAGGAGTCTCCTGCTCACCATCCCCGCCTCCACCACCACCGTGATCATCGTCGTCGTCGACGTCAGCCGTGCTTTTGAATATATCAGATGCAATTGGATCGGCTGGTGGATTTCCTGCTACTGGATCGGTCGGGGGATTTCCTCGCTCTTCGGATCGGCTGGTGGCTCTAAGGGTGGAACTCCTTCGCCGTGAAAAGTCCAGACCAAATAGTCCTTGACAAAACCATGCATGATTAAGTGAGATCACACCATGGTGTCAGTGCCAGCTTTGAGATTCTTGCAGCGAGAGCAAGGACATATAATCAGGCTCTGTTGATTTATCTCACTGTGTCTCTTCGCTCGAGCAACAAACTTTTTTACTACATCATAGTATTCATTCTCAATCCTCTTCATACATACATCCAGTCGGCTCGGCGCCTCTCCATCCTATTTCCCTGCTCTCCATGAATGCTAAGTGTCGTTATATAGTACTCAAAGCGAAAAAAAGAGGGGAATAGAGGATGAGAGCAGAGAAAATAAGTTTTCTCTCCTCCATAGATCTAGATCTAGAGGGGATCAAAAGAGCAAAAAAAAGATGAAGAGAGGCCTTTACGTGCACGAACCGAAGGTCTTTTCCTCTCCCAAATCCAAGCCCAAAGTCCCAATTCAAAGATTTTGTCAATTTTGGGACAAAACTCCCCCAAAAGTTGGAAGAGGAAGATCCGTGGAGAAGATGAGGGGGCGGCCGTGCGATTTATATCTTGCTCGGCATTAACCGCGTGGCGGGCGCCATAATTTGCCCGCCACGTAAAATCTCGATTACGCTTGGCGGGCGCCTGCTATCGCCCGCCACGGTTAATATATTTACCATGGCGGGAGAGTTGCAAGCGCCGCCATGGTTAAACCTTTAACCGTGGCGGGCGGCGGGCGGCGCGGCCGCCACGCCGCCTCGGAATAACCGTGGCGGGCAAATTTTGTGCCCGCCATGGAAAAGACTCACCGCCATCACGCAAAATCAAATCGTTAGTAGTGGCATGTGTGGTGAATACCATGGACCATACAGATTACTTTCAATTTAGCAAATGTTCTAGAGAAAAACTAACAGACGTGACTCCATACATGACAAAAACGCCCTTTCGATAGTTCTAATTTATTCTTAATCCAAATATTTTTCTAGCTTGCACCATTAAGTTGGAGTCACAATGCAGCAAGAAATCACCTTCTTTCGAATTATGATGAACATAGAAATGGCTGGCTGGTTAACTGTGCCATGGGCTGCTTCAGCTTTAATGTTTTTCGCATCAGGGTACACCTATACACAACAGATTGGCATCATTATGTATCCCGGTTCAACAAACAATAAGGCTCTTTTGGCATTACACATTACATAGTGAAGTTGTACACCTTGAGATCAATATGTCATTCATGTGCAGCTCTAACACTACTACAGATTCGTTCATCACTACCGCCGGCATGCCGAAATTTAGTCCACCGGCAGCGATGAACCGTGCCCGGCAGTGATGAACCGTTCGAGCGCTGGGAAAATCGAAACTCCACGGACTCGACCAATTGCAGCGGTGGCGACTTAGATCACCACCGGGTTGAATCGTTCCCCCGGTAGTGGTCTTGATGGACACAAATCACTCGCGGGTTTGAATAAGAACCGATAGCGATTTGAAGATTGACACGAGATAACATATTGGGACGGGGGAAGCAAAATATGATGACAAGGAACAAGAAAACAAACGACATGAACGAGAAAGATTAACACGCATCGATTAACAAACGACCGATCCATTAACAAATGACACAAACCAAATTAAACTGACTTACAAACAACCGATATAATAAATTAACATAAAAAGAAAGCGGCCAGCCTAATTAAGCCGCCTTCTTAGCCTTCTTGGCCGCCCGCCCGCCTTCTTCCTTCCTAGCCCGACTTCCCGGCGGCCTCCTCCATCTCCTCCGCCACGCGGTATCCCCCCGCCGGTATCGTATCGGCCAAGTACTCGATCCGGAGGGCAATGATGTTGACTTCTCCTCGAAGGGGTGATTCACCGTTGGCGTGCCAACTTGGTCGGCCAGCCGTTGAGCTTGTTGAGGGTGGGGCCGAGGCGCCGCAGGTGAACTTCTCCGGCCGGTTGGCGACCATGTCGATCGTCGGCGGTGTCGGCGACCGATTTCTTCGTGTAAACGGGTAGAGAGGGAGTGTGTTGGAGAGCGGACCGGAGACAGGGTGGTTATGTATGTATAAATAGGACTCAGCCACGATTTCTAAGATGAGGGAACAGTAGAACGCAAATGATAGAAAATTGAAGATTAAGACGCATCATATTAAACCGATACAAGGAAACAGTAGAACACAAATTAACAACAGATAAAGAGATTGACATGCATCAGATTAACCAACAACTGATTCATTAGCAAATTAACCACATAGATCAAATGTATTGTATCTTACACATCCACACAAATCATACAATAGATAAATTAACATAAAAAAGAAGAGAACCTAGGCCGCCTTCTTGGCCTTCTTGGCCGCCCGCTTGGCCGGCTTTGTAACACCCGTGTTTTTGCATCATTTTAAAATTCACTAAAAATTTGAACTTTTTATAATTACAACTAAAACTTGATTTATTTTCCGCTAAACCGAAACCCTGTTTTCAAAAACCTGCATTCAAACTCTCACCATATAGAAAATAGGAAATCTGGTATGTTGCTTGAAGAACTTTATGGTGACCAAGGATGCAAGGTAAGTCCTAGATTTTATTTATGGAAGTAATTGCATGAGAAATGATTTACGAATTTTCTCTGGGAAATAAAAGAGCCATCTCGTGTATTTATATACAAATGATATAATTGGATACACAAGATTCGTGAACGCGGATAAATACATGTGCGAACGCGTGTATTCCAAAACATGTATATAAATATACAAAAGAGTATGGCCACATGTATATATATATGCACACCTACATAAATTACAAGTATGTGTGTGTATATATATATAAGTATTACAAATACAAATGGAAATGGAAATGGAAATGGAAATGGAAAATGGAAAAGAATAAAAAGTAATGGCACTCGGGAATTTCCTCCCTTCCCTCCTTCCTAGCCCAACTCGAGCCCAGCTTCGTTGCCTGAAGGCAGCAACAGCAGCATCCCAACAGTCCCCACTCTTCCCTTCTCTCTTACAGACGGGCCCGCCCGTCAGCCCTTCCTCCCACCTCCAGCTGCTCACGTGAACCACATGGACACGGGATATTTTCCCCTCGCCGTCAACTCCAGTACTGCAGAGGACGACCATGGCACAGCGACCCAGCTGGCCCTCGCCACCGTGTCGCCTCCGCATCCGGCATCAGTGAAGCCGATCCCTGTGACCAATAAAGGCGCCGCCGTCGAGTCCCATCATCTCACTGGGATGCCAGCTCGAAGCACCGTGTGCGTGCGACGCTGCCCCAAAATATCTCCGCCACGGGACAAACAACGCGTCCACGCCGCCACTGCTCCGGCCGACATCGCCGCAGCCGGGTAGCTGTCCTCGCCCCTTGCCGACGCGTCACGACGACGACGCAGCTGTGCCACCGTCAATGCCGCTTCCAACCATGTCAGCGCCGCCGTGCTCCCGTCGACCTCGCCACAGCAACTCAGCGGACAGCTCACCCATAGCTGCCGGAAAATATCTCCGGCGAGCCCTCCTCCTCCCCGCCTATAAATAGCCCTTCCCAGACCACCGGCCTCAGCACGCCGAGCTCTGCGCCGGGACGGGCGATGCCGAGGCCTGCATGGGCGCACTGCGCCCCTGCCTCCATCGCGCCGCGCTGGCCAACGGAAGCTCGACGAGGTCCAGCCGCCTGGGCGCTGCGTCGAGGACGAAGACGACGACGCCATGCTCGCCATTCGCCCGCCGCCGCGCTCGGTTGCCGCACTGGACCACCACCGCCGCGCCCAGCTCTGCCCTCCCCCCGCCTCGCGACGCCCTGCCGCACGGCCGTGCCAGCTAGTCATGCCGGAGCCGTCGCGCCAGTGCCGCCCTGTGCACGCTGTGCTCGCTGCTCGACGCGCTGCCCGCCACCACCGTCGCCTCGTTGCTTGCCATCACAGACGCCGCGGAACGTCGCCATGCCGGAACGCCGGCGCAGCCGCGCACTCTCGCAAACCGCCACTCGCCGCGCTCACGCCGTGCAGGCCCTGCTCACGCGCTCAATCACCGCCGCCACACCAGCTCCACCCTCGCCGCCCGCGCCGCGTCCACCAGCTGCACAGCCGCCTCGTCCTCATCACACACCACCACCGGCAAGCCAATCCCGCACTCGCCGCACGCTGCATGCCGCCAACCACTGCTGCACCTCACCACGACAAGTACCACCACCGGCCATCCCTCCTCTCTACCTCTCGATGGCGCTGGTCATTGGATGAACGAGGACAGAGAACGATGAACCATGGGCAAGCAGTGTTCGTGACCAAGAGCCACCGTTCCCCACCTTATCTCTTCCCATCATTCACGTGAACCTGGTCCATGTGAAATAAAGAGAGAAAAGGGGCACGGCTCAGATCGGTTCACAAGGGCATAAGCCGAGTTCACAGCACAGTACAACAGGGAGTGCCAGCAGCCTGGACCCGCGTGTCAGCGTCGTGGAAATTGCTAAGGCCACCCGGGAATCGTACACAGGGCATTAAAAATCTATTTTCCGGTATCAGAAAAATTCCCAGAAAATTTGTAAATTCATTATTTGATTTATATAATTTTATCATGTAATTAGTTCTATTTTATTACATGATAAAATTATATTATAATATTACCCTAATGATTCAATTAGGGATTAATATTATAAATTCCATATCTCATGCATACTAACTCGTTTCGCGTGAAACAACTTCCATAATTCATCTAAAATCTAGCTCTATGCATCTAACCTATTGCCACCATAATGTTCTATGTTTGTTCTATGTGCAATAGTTCGAGCTAGGTTTATCGCCAGACGTAAAGTAGATTCGACGACCCGATTAGGAGCTTCCGTCCGAGGAACACTAGAGACGTTCGACGCTGTGCCGATTCGTAAGAACCTCCCAGGCAAGTCCTTACCCCCTAATCATGACCTTAATAATGTGATGATATAATGACGATGATAATGATATGATAATCGGATTAGTAAATAGAGGTATGAGCCTGATAACGTAGCTATGGAGCTAAGCCGGATGACGTAATCATCCACGTTATCTACGCTCATACGTTGTAATCAAGTATAACGTAAGATCGTTTAATGAACCCTAACCAACAAAAGAGGTGGGTGATAGTGATTCATTGTGAGATGGGTTACTACGGGAATTGCCGTGAGGGGATTCCTGCGGAGAGATACTCGCCTCCCCTAAGGACCGGTTCATAGACCTTCTACCTAGTATAATATTACGTACAGCCACACGCCGAGATGGGACGGCTTGATTCCACACCCCGTTGGGTTGAGGTATAATTGGAGCCAAGGTGGCCGGAGTAGGCAAACGACCTATTGGGAGCGACATGGGGAGAGTGGCCCGTGGTCCGGTTGGCGTGGATCTTGAGTGGTCTTCCACGTAAGTGTTTGGGCGCGATGGGCGCAGTGCTAGAGGCACATATTGATGATTTGAGATTGAGAGTGGTGTTGACAATATAGGTTGGGTAATAAGGTATTACCCAGTAAAGCCGTGGGTGATTTGGTATCACCATATTGTCTAGGGTGATGCGTCATCCGTAGGGGTGACGTGTTATCCTTCTAACCCCCGAGAAGTCGTGGTGAAGATTATACCAATATACCTAGGGTGACGCCCAAGCGGGTATGGGATCTTGTTGGACCACCTTTGACCAACCGTACGTGGGAAAAGATGGCCCTTCGTGTGGGGAAAGTGTACAACCTCTGCAGAGTTAATTGAATCTATTCGAATAGCCACGTCCTTGGAATGGGCAAGTGCTAGGCCGAACATCTATGATTAGATATACACTTGATGATGACTAACCTATGGTGTCATGACAAAGAAGATGATGACATGAGATAACCCGGAACTAGCGAGGAAGCGATTTTAGAGACTCGCTAGGGCCCAAACCCTTAATAATTACAACCCCTGGTTGGGACTTGCTGAGTACGTTTGTACTCACCCCTCTATTTTTTACGGATATCGGCACATGTGAAGGTAAGATCGACGATAAGGTAGAAGATCAGCGTATCGTAGGAGTTCGTAAGGTGTTCGCTTAGGAGAAGGGCGTTGAAGCCCGATTTCATCCGTGCACAAGTGCACTTTGTGGAGTACGGGCGTGTCATAGTTAATCCACCGCTTCTCGGTTGGCCAACTCGATATTGTAACCCGGCTTGGTGACTCTTAAATCGCCCTTTGTAAGCCCCTTTCCATCCTATATTTCTATAGCTCGGTTTACTATTAATTACATTTACTATTATCATTACTAATAAACGTGTTTGTGGCGTGATCCCGGCGCAAACACGTGTGATTAACGTCCCCATTAAAAGTGGGGCGTGACAGGCTTCCTGGCAGCCGCCTTCCTGGCCTCCTCCTCCATCTCCTCCAGTTTGGCCGGTATCCCCTCGGTGAGGGTATCGGCCAGAGAGTCGATCTGGAGGGCGTAGAAGTTGGCCCTCTCCTCGAGGGGGCGATTCACCTTTGGCAAGCCAACATCGTCGGCCGGGCCGTTCGGCTTGTTGAGGGCGGCGTGGAGGCGCTTCACAGCGAACTTCATCTCCTCCCGGTTGGCGGCCATGTCGACGATCATCGGTGGCGAGTCCGGCTTTCCTGTGAGAGGGGCACGAAAGAAAGTTAGTGTTGGACAACGGAAGGGGCGGGGTATAAATATGGCGTTTCAAAAGAGACGGTTCCTCGGAAAAACGTTAACGGCGACCCAGCTGCGCCCAATGGTCGTCTCCTCGGCACTCAACGGCGATCAGATTTTCCAAGGCACAACCGAAACGCTTAATTGTTTGTTTTTGACAAATTTTACATTGAACAAGTTTAGATTCAAATCAAATTTAAGCGCTATTTAATTTTAATCGCTCTTTGAACTGAAAACGAAATAGATTCTAGGACGGAGGAGCAACACACAACAATAATATATATAATATTTATTTTATCAATATATAAAAACAAAAAACGAATATATTAAAAATGATAAAAAAAAAAAGGCCGCCGGCCTAGTCCTCGTCCTCCTCCTCCTCCTCCTCCCCGGCGTTGTCCTTCTTGGCCAAGGCCTTGAGGGCGATCTCGGCCAACTCGTCCACTTTCGGGCGTAGTGATTGATCTTTTCTTCGGTGGCTCCACCTTTGGAAGACCATGGCCGTCCGCCCGGCTCCTTCGGCTTCACGAAGGCGGGGCTTGAGACGATCGGGGTGAAATCCCTCTCGATCACCTCTTGAAGCGGCGTTGATTAGAATTGGCCGCCTCCTCCGGTAGACGAGGCGAAACCTCCATACGGTCCCGCTTAGGAGAGGGCGGGACGTAGGAGTCGAAGTCGTCATCGGATTCGGGCCCGGGGTCGGCCGCCGGCGCCTCCACCACCGAATCGTTGCCCTTGCCCTCCGCCGCCTCCATCTCCTCCTTGGTGCGCTTGTTGGATCCCGAGCCTGAGGCAGCCATGGTGCTGATGATTGCAAAGAGAATATGGCTGGATTAGAGAACTGGAAAGGATGAACGACATGATCAGAGTGTGTGCTTAAATAGTGAGTAAGCCGGTGTTAGCGGTCGTTATCGACCATTTTATACCGCCAACTTATGTCTTTTTCTAGGGAATTTTGCAAACCTATGACACATATACCTTTACTATTGACCCAGTTCCACTTGTATTCTGAGAAATATGTTTTGCAGGACTTATACATGGAATCCAGTGAAAAGGCGCCAAAAGATAATGAAAGCGCACTACGGAAAACACGCTATCTATCAAGTGTAACACAAAAGGCCCAACACATAAAAACCTTGGATGGCAAAACGGAGTACACCAATGCGAAGAGCTCGTCGCGCTGATCAAAATGAACATATCACTTGCTATATTTGGACTCCGGAATGAGAAGATTTTTACACAAATAAACTTCCATGCAAGTGGGTCCCACGCAGACATGAATTACCATGCAAGCCAACCAGATGCGGACACGTGGCATAATGAAGCAGCAGCAGCAACCGGCGCCAAGCGCCGTGTCCGCGCGTAAGGTGGACAGCGTGGGCCATGCGGGGCCCAGCCCAGTGTCCCAGCGACGGACGCTCGCAACACGCACGCACCCCTACGGACACACGCACGCAAACCCTACCCCACTATGAAGACCGGCGGATCTGGAGATTCTCGAAGTCACCATTGGCGCCTCGTCGCCGACGTGGAAATCCTTTAAATCCCAAGTGGGCCATTTGAAAACGCGGTGGGGCCCAGCTGCTCCCCAAATGCTGCTGAAACCAGCGACGGGGCTGGCCATTGGGCCTCTGCCACGCGGCCTGGGGGCCCATCAGGCTGTCCTCGCTCTCCCACGCGCGAGTGCGTGCGCGCACGCAGCAGGGCCAACGGGCCCACCCTGTCGGCGCCGGCACACAGCAGGGGAGACAGAAGCCCAGGCGGGGCCCGGCTGTCGGCGCGTCCCCACGGGCGAGCGGGAATGCGAGGCGCGCGCGCGCGTTTCGTCCGGCCGCCTGGCCACGTGGAGGCACCGGAATGGAGGAGGCAAGGCGGTATTCGGTTCAGCGTGTGGGCGCGGTTGGACCCGCCTGAACCAGCCGGTTCAGCTGCCCCCAAGCCGGATTACCTTCCAGAAACAGCGGACAGCGCCTGATCCGCCCGGTTCACCTCCGGTTCACTGCCTTAGAGCAACTCTAACCCACCCCCTACTTGAGTCCCTACCCTAAATTCTAGGGGGCTTGAACACAAAAATCAACTCCAATGGTACCCCTAAATGAGACCTCAAATTTTATAAAACCCCAAATTTTAGTTTGAACCCCCTAGATCTGGTTCCCCCTATTTCCATGGGTCCCACCTCTTCTTCTTTGTCACCGGTCAAGATCCGTCGGGGGGCACTCGTGTCCTTGATCGGCGCCGCCCCGCCGCCGGCGTCTTCTCCCGCTGCGTAGCGGCGGCGCATCTCCACCCCACCCTCGCCACTCCGCGCCGCCCTCGCCTCCCAGCGCCCCCTCGCCATCCTGTCGGTCGCCGCCACCACGCGATCCGGTCAGCCGCCGGCGGCGCTCTCCTCTCCGCCCGGTCAGCCCGCGCCGCCGCATCTCCTCCCGCCGGTCCCCAGCCTAGGTGAGTACATGCTCTTGCACTCATCAGTTCGATTCGATTCGCCCGGTCTGCTGCATCGCCAAAGGTGTTCAGCAGTCGGTCATCCACGAATCTTTATGCTTTGCTGCGTCTCCTTGCATGCTAAACTACAGTCTACAATGGCCGTGCTACCTATCAGTTTGCCGGTTGCGTGAACAATTACTGCAGCCTTGTTTTGTTGATCTGTTCAGTGATTCCATGCTTAGAGTAGTTTGGTTGTGCTCTGCAGTTTGTGAATCAGCAGGGTTTGGTTGCCTTGACTGTGGCACTACAGAGTACAGACTGATTACTGATATACTCCTACTTCGTAGTGCCTGTCTGCCATTGCAAGCAATCACCTTAACCCACTATTTTTAATGATTAATCACCCTTGTCTTGGATGGTAGTGGTCCAGAATCTAGTAGTCTAGTAGTAGTTATATAAAATGAGAAATGCAATGGATAATGTCGTCCAAATCTCTGAGCCATTTTTGCTACAGTACATGCGAACTCACATGGCGAACCAACTGATTTCAGAGTTTACATAATAGTGTACACTGTCATTTAGGCAAGTCACATTTAAAATGAATTGTAATTCCTCAACAAAATTTAGGCAAGTGCCATCGCTTGTCAGAAGAAAAGAGTTGTTCCATGCTAACCTACAACCTGCAGCAGACATATGGCGGCGCCGGGATCCTCCGGAGGCGGACTGCCTCCCCGTCCGACGGTTGGTGCCACGTGACGTCATACGTTCGTCGTGCCTCATCGCCAAGCTACCTCAATTCCTCTCAACAGTGGTGGCAGCAACTTACCTCATCACCAAGAAGGTCCTTCTATGGCGGTAGCAGCGGCAGGATGCCAGCTCTCGGCAGTGGCAGCAGCGGCTTGCCTCGTTATGTTTGGCACCTCTAAATTATTTTGCAAAATAATGTGTAAGCATTTTTGGTGGCTGAACCATATGTATTCTGTTGAGCACAATGAATACCTATGTGAACATGTTTCTGTTATTACAGTCTATATATCTGAAACAAGCTGGTTCAGTTGCAATAACAGTCTACATATCAGCAATGTTACTGAATGTTCCTGCCAGTTCAGAAATAATGTTCTTGTCGGTGTGTGGTATATGTTTGCTCAGCAGCCAACCACTGCCCTTGTTCAGTTGCAATAATAGTCAACTCATTTATCAAGATATTTACCTAGTCCTAATGCATTTTGTTCTAAAATTGGGCAAAATTGACATGCAAGGGGGAGGTATACTATAAAATACTAGACTTTATGTCACTTGGACCGAATATCATCTTTTTCAGTACAGTTTCAGTTTTCAGTAGCAACTATAGTGGAAGTCCCAGGTTGCAGGAGGTCACGTCCCAGATTGGCATTTGATTTCTGAATGCTATTTTTGGGATGTTATTCAGTGATCTAAATTAGTGTCTGATCACTACATGACTGGCATTTCATCCGAACTTGACAAGTGCAGGACTGTGCATGGGAAAAAATGAAGTAGTTTCTGGGAACCGAACTTGAGAAGTGCACGAGACAGCTGAAGTAGCTGCAACCACTTGATAACATATTGAGAACTCAGATCCATTATGATGGCAATGGCAGTACACCTTTTTGGTACAGTTCTTGAACTGAAACTTACATGTTCAGACAAGGACACTTAAGGCTGGCAGGATTCCTGGAGATACAGTTCTTGAACTGAAAGTTACATGTTCAGACAGAGAAGCATATTGAGACAACATAGACATTCCACGTTCTTGAACTGAACTGGCACTTTGCGGCGACCCGGCAACGACCCACGAAACTTTTTCTTGCACTTGTTTCTCCTCGAGCCCTCAAGAAGACCGGCAATGATGACGAGGTCGTCATCAGATTCATCGTCTTCGTGCCACCGTCGGCGACTAGTCCCAAACCTATTTGTTGACATCCTGAAATCAAAAGTATTCATCAGATTCTCGGTGCATACGCGACACTTCATTTACACATTCAGAAACTTGTGTACTGTACACATTCGAAACGCAAACATTCAGTTCATAACTTTGCGGTTGTTGACATCCACGAAATCAAAAGTATTCATCCTTCGAGAAAAAAAGAGAATGACTAATCTAGAGGCAAAGCTATTTGTTGCTTTATAATCTATCTGAATTATTAGCTGAAAATAGTACATGTACAGTAGTATACTACAACAGAAGGGCCTTGTTTACATTTTCCAATAGAAACGAGGCACTTCAATTTTCTTGACCAGAAAAAAATGACATTCATTTCAGCATACCAAGCATTCAAACAGCGCAAGCGGGCATCGATCCCAACTCACGTGTCTAGTCTGAATCAACAAGCAACAAGGGTAGCATACCAATCTTGACACTTTGTTAAATAAGGGTATAACGGGCTCTATAGCTATTGTTTGTTTTTGCCAAGTAAACCCCAACCACTATTCATCTCATCTTGTCATACATCGACTCAAAGCAAGTCAGCGATAATCTCGGTGGAGGCCTTAAATCATGTGAAATGCAATAGTTAATCGATCACCGAAAGTGGGAGCTTCATTTGAGGCTTGATCATGTCGAGAAGTTCATGTTTGTATTTGAAAATTACGGATGAGATGGCCCTTTGTTATTATTCATATTCACATGGGTTGTGGTTCAACTTCAATAGCGAGACACAAGATCCTTGTAAAGCTGGATCTTGCTCTCAAGAACTAATAGCATGCCGTTTCGGGGAAGATGGAATAACACGCATGGAATATGGCGGTAACCGGCCAGTAGAGTAAGCTGCCATCTTGATTCTTGTTGCCAATGCTTGGAACATGACGATGCGATTGATAGAACAATCTCGATAAGACATTAAAGTACACACTCGTGCGGATGACGCCACAAATGGGTTTGCTACAACAGAGAACAACGATGTGGGTGCCTCACCAACGCCACGAGCTTGGAGGGCGCCTCGGCGGCACCTGCCTGGCGACCTCGCCCGGAGCGAGGCGCGTGGGCGGCGGCGGTGGCGTAGCGCGGTCGAGGCGGCGGTGCGGCGCGGCGTCTTGGGCGGGGCTCGTCTTGGGATCATCATCGAGCACGGCTCGCGGGCGGTGTTGGAGCGGCGGCGCGGGCGAGTGCCGGGCGGCGGCGAACGGCGTCGCGAAAGGCGGCGGGCGCCGGGCGGGAGAACGGAGTTTAGGGGCTTTTTTCATTCACGGTTGGAGTTGGGCTCCAATTCGAGCCCCCAAACTTTACAGGCCGGCCTCCAAATTGGATGGATGGGGGTTGATTTCGGGCTTGGGCCGAGTCGCTCTTAGAGTTCGGTTCTCGTCGGTTTTCGACCTTTGCTTGGATGTAAACTTCCTTGCCAACCTAGTAGGGTCGGTTGCATGTGCCTAGAGGCAGTAGGAAATGTTTCCAAGTATAGAGGTGGCCTCTCTCACCTCTCTCCCATATATAGAGGCCATCTCCTACCATTGTAAGACACACCACACAAGAGCCTCTCTCCCTCACTTGTATCATTTTACTTTTTGGTTAGTATTAGGAGCTTGGCAAGGTTGTAAAAGAAGATCAAGATCAACTTGGAGATATTTGGTATGATCAATTCTTTGTTCATCATGTTCTTCATATTGTTCTTGTTCTTTACTTATCAATATAGCTATGCTTATGAACTAGAGTATAGTTCTTATGATATGATCTTAGCATATGAACTAGTATATAGTTTTCATGTTATGATCTTGTCGTATAGAACTTTATGCTTAATATGCTATACATACATGTTTAGACCGGGGAGCTAAGTTGAGATGTTGAGTTCTACTTTGAGTTAGTCTTGGTCGTTGTTGGGTTGCAGGATCGTCGTCCGCCCTTGTGGTGGATGCTCTAGTAGAAGGACCTCGCCAGTCGGGTAAGCCTTGCTAGCACGCTAGAGTAGTAGTCAAAGCTTAGACATGGTGTCTAGGTTTGGGGCTACCTTCGTTTGCATCGTTCTCGTGCGGTTGAGGTGGTAGGCGGCGGTGGTGGTGACCACAATGCGTCCCTTGTAATCCCCACGTCCGGGTTCGGGTAGAGTCAGAGGGCGGCAACGCTTGGCGAGACCAAGTGTTATCCGGTGCCCGAAGTAAGTCAACAGTGACCATGGCTATCTTAACTTAGAGTCTCTAACATTATAAAAGCATGTATGTATATCTACTCTCTTAACATAGCTATATAGGATATGCCTGCTCCATGTTAGGTTTATTCTTTTATTCTTTCTTTTTCCTTTATCCTTGAGATTGGTTCAAGTGTTTGTGTCAAGTTATCCTTTACATATTCTGTTTCATCCCTGTTATGAACTTTGGTCTATTGCATAGTCATGTTATTATGTCCATGTTCATATTAGAGACCATTTACACCAAGCCTTCTGTTGATATTTCTTAACGACATTACTAGAAATAGATAATAAACCTATCTCCGGTAATGGCACCGAAATGCTTGTTGGCATTTCATAGCGCAATCACTAAGAATAAATAATATTCTTAGTGACCACGTTAAGAGACATCGGTGATAGATGGATTCATATGTTTGCGATAGTCAATCCGCAGCGCACGGATCTATCATTGTAGCATTTCACCCGGTGGTATTCGGTATCGTGATTTATATTTTCCCAAAGGAAGGCGACTTTGGGTAAAGTCTAGCATAATGATGATGATATCCCCACACTGTATTTATGAATAACCATTAGTCAGATACAGGGGTAAGGAGACGATATTCAGGATAGTGACAAACACACATAAGCTACTACACCACTAGGGGAGGATAAGGATAAAGGAAAATCTACTATGAGTGGTGGTTCTAACATTGCACATGGGTGAACTCTAGTATGCATATGAGGAGGGCGAATCATGATGGAGCTACGATCATACGATGAGGAGATGCCCGCAGCCGGTATGCCCGGCCGATAGACACTTTCGAAACTCCAACTCAACATCCGAACGTGGAGGTACAATGGGCGGAACAGGGCTGTCACCACCGCCCCCTACCTCACTACCATGGAATGTTGACATTTCGATGGTTTCTATAAACCTGGACACCACGTCCACATGTATAGAGAACTACCTAAATCCCCTCGACTCAGGCCCTACGGATCGACAAGCAAGGATAAAGGTAAACCCGAAGGTACACCAAACCATCGTAATCTACATAACCCGATCAATCTTCATCGAGTCGACATATGTCGGTTAATCCTATAGTTAGTCATATCTAATCCTCATTACATGTTAACTAGACCATAGTTCACACGTTCTAAAGATAACATGAGGGTAACTATACTCTAGCTCGAATGCATTGCAATATGAATATAGGGACTTGAAAGCGAAAAGGAACTCCATAGTGAATATAAATAAATATATATTACCGAGAATTCTTTCCAAGGAGACAAGCCCTCCTTGAAGCTCAACCTTGCTCAAAACTACAACTATGACTAAAGAAGAGTAAGTGAGTGATAGTGCTCAAGGTGTGTGTGTTGTTTTTTAGGAGGGGGTGTACCCTCCTATTTATACTAATGGGAAAAGTGCTCTTGGCGGGAGAATTGGCGCCAAACTCCGAAAAACACCACCATGCACCGCCTCTATTCCTCCGGAGACGGAACCGCGGACACGGCGCGGCGGGGTCGGGAGCGGGCTGTGGCGGGCGCCGCGCTTGCGGCGGCCGGCCCCAGGTTTGGCCCGCCCTCGTGCCGCGCCGCCAGCGGTGGGGCTGGTGGCCCGCTCTTGTTCGCACTTTCGGTGGTGCTTTGGTCCGGTTTATGTTCGTTTCGGCCTGATGGCATTCCCTTTGTCAAAGCGCATTCCTCGAGTTGTGTTTCACTCTTTATTTGGCATACTCTCACATTTTACGTGTTTGTTCTGCAAAACAGATTTTCTTGAATACAAGTGGAACTAGGTGAGTAGTAAAGGTTTATATGACATAAGTGTGCTCTTCCCTCTTATTTAGAGCTAAATTGGCGGTGTAAAGTGTATGATTTTGACCGCCAACAACTCCCCCAAGCAACCTTTGCTCGTCCCGAGCAAATAGCTAAGTGTTTTGGTTGTTGATCGGGAGTTGCTTCAATGCCGATATAAATTAAAGTGTACCATGTTTATAACAAAGTGTTCACCCATTGTTTAAATAAGTTGGCATTTTTATCTATCCTTGTCACTTTCGAATCATGTGGGGCTTAGAACATATTTCCATATTCTTAAGAGATTGCAAGGCGAGCGGTTTTATAAGAACACTACTCATTTGTTCTTTTGATTAACTATTCATCCGAGATTTATTTTATTTTATATGTCATCATCATTTTTTTTTGAATACTCTTGAGAAAGTGAGGTTTCTCTCTTTTTTTTTTTTTTTTTTGGAGAGGTGGGCTCTACTCGCCCTAGACTTGTGTCTTTTATTTCCTCTCTTTTTAAAGATGTGGGCTCTACTCACCCTTGGACACTTGTCCATTTTTCATCTTTTTTTTTTTTTTAGATTCAGGTTCCCGGATGTCAAGTTTTTTTTTCTAAGAACAAAATTGTAGTAGAATCTTTTTACACCTTATCATATCCGGCAATAACTTAGAAAAGGATCATGTATTTGCAACCCACATTTTATCAAGTTCCTAGGACAAGATAATTTAGCCAACAAACTTAAACATTGAGGAATTCTAAGTTATGAGCTAGGTGCAAGCTGATTTATAAACAGAGCAACTATTCATCATTTCAACTTAAGAGGGTTTTACACAATCTTAAAGTCACATAATTTTTTTAAATATAAATAAATATAAAATGACTTGGGAAAATAGAGGCTTACCTTTGTGTGTGTGTGTGTGTGTGTGTGGGGGGTCCTCCCCAAGCTAGCGCGTGAAGCCTACACATCGGGGTCGAAACCCATGTGTCGCGAGAACACTCTCTGCTCAGCGTGGCGCTGCTCCTCCTGCTCGCGAATGCTGATGATCTCCTGGCGATGTTCTTTGGTTTGCGCTGATCTGCGATGCGCACATAAGAGTGAGGGTGTCGCGAATGTTATTGGTGCAAACCTTGATTCCCTGGATCCGGGTGTTGAGCTCCTGGATCGTCTGGGGTCCACTGTGGGTCGGCGCGGTGAAAGTGATGGAGGCATCCCATCGGACTCAGATGATATCTCATATGTGTCCCTCCATCCTGAGCCGCCTGCCTGATCTGGGTGCGGGGGGCGATCCATAGCCAGCCTGGTAACCAGGTGCGTACCCGGGGTTTGGCGCAGCCGAAAAGAACCCTGGTGCTGGTGCAGGTGACCGTGAGGTTCCTGTTCCATCTCTTCCAACTTTGGTTGACCTGCGAGACACAGAGCTTCTGCGTGCTTCATCGGAGAGGATCCGAACGAAGGTAAGTGGTTGGGACTTATACAAGGAGTATTCCGGGTTAGGAAGCGGAATCTCAATTGTATAGCCCAGGAAATAATAAATAGCCTTCTCGTGATCATTTGCATCAAGCTTAATGTGATGCCCTTGTATCAGGGATTGGATCATGATTTCCATGTGTGGGGAAAGGATGTAGAGAACATCCTGTCCCTCCAGCGCACCGACACCACAGGCAATCCGTGTCACAAGGGAAGTGCAATAAACAGTGGTAGAGAGCCTGATAGTTTCTAGCATCCAGTCAATCATTTCTCTAATGGGAGCAATTTTAATTCGATGCACCATTGCAAAAAGACATTTTAGTTCAGCATCATGTATGCGGCGGGGGTCTTGCCTAGGGAATATGGTGATGGACATCCATTTATGCATGAATCTCAAAGATGGGTGTTGGATGTTTGCATTAACAGCATCAAATCTAGCACTTGAGCAATCTATATCAGAAATTTGCATGAAGAAAGCATCATGATTGTACCCACGGAGGGATGCATCTAGGTTGATGGAACATTTCATTGCATCAAATCCTAGGTAACCAGCAATTTGTTTCCATGTGTGATAGTATGGGGTTTGGAAAAGATGGAAAGAAATACCCTCATCATGAACTTTTAAAGTGCACAGAAATTGGATAGTAAGCAATCTAGAACCTGGATCATCAAGAGGATCTAGCTTTGCCCAACCAACAGCTCTCCACATGCGAGGGAATTCGGAATCCATACCTAGCTTTTCGAGAGCTTCTTGGGAGAACATGGCGCGTGGGCGAAGGGGTGATCTTTGAGGAGGTTGTACGCTTGCGTCTCTTGCCCTTCTTCTAGGTCGAGGTACGGAGCGTCAGCTTCATCGATCGTTGTGTGCGCGTGGTCTTGAGGGGGAGCGTAGTCTTCGTGCATCGGGCTTCCGTCGGTTTCGGTGTGGCGTGAGCTTGAGCCTTGGGATAGCCTCGTGCTCCTCCTCAAGTTCTTGAATGCTCCGGAAATCCTCCTTCCTACTCCGCTCATGATGGCAAACAAAAGAACAACAAGAAAAACTCAAACAAGGGTGATGTTAGCTAGAAAAATCTTACGAGCTCTTGATTGTAGACAAGTTGTGGCTGATGTTCTCAAGAGGTTTCTTGCACTAGGGCTTTGCTCAAGCTCTTGGGAGGCAAGAATGAATGGAGAGGTGAAGTGGGAGAGTGAAAATGTGAGAATGAGAGGGGTGGAGAGCTCTCCGGCCACCTCGGTATTTATAGAGCAAAGCACCCGCGACACTCGGGCGTGAACAACTCTGCTAGAACCGACGGAGTCGGGGGATAGCGGGCGCGTTACCCGGGCGGCGGTCGCCGCACTGCGGCGGCGGCGCCCGGGTGGGCCCTACTATCGCTCAACTTTGGCGGGGTGGTAACAATCGGTTAAGTGCTGCCCCCGACCGTTGGTGCTTCGGTCGGATTCGACCGTTGGCTCCGATTTTTCGTATTTCCCATGTCTTATTTTGATTTATATAAAAAGTAGAAATTATTTTGGAGTATGTTTTATTCATGGCAAATGAGTTGGGTACCAAAAATCAAAAGTTTATTGTAGAAGTTGTAAAAGTTTTATTTAGACTATATTTATTTTTATATTATAATTTTAGATTGGGAATAAAAGGTAAAAATTTATAATCTATTTTTTTTTTTATATATATATTTATATAGATAGGAAAGTAAATTTTATTTTAGTGGGAGCAGGGAATACTATGGTATTAAAAGTTTTAATAATATTAATAAACAATTAAATAATTAATGTGGTACTTGATTTACCTCGAGGTTCTTTACCGTATGATACATTGGTAGATTGAAGAAGGCGGGGTTGATTTGAATATATTCCGCCTTGACACCCAAAATTTCTTCTAGTGTAGGCTCACCGTCTTTACGGACAGGTGTATGCTTTACTTGCCGGACCTTCTTTGTGGTCTTTGGTGGCGGCGTCGGTGTTGGTTGTTCCTTTTCTTTGGTGTTGGTTGTTCCTTTTTCTTCCACACCTTTTTGGTGGAAGTGACTCTCGGTTTCTTCTCGAGTTCTCTTTGTTAGGAACACCTTTTCCTTTGCATCATTATTCTTAGGAGCCACCTTTCTTTTTGGCTCTGACTTCTGTTTTCTCAAGGTCTTAGTTGATTTGGGGAGGCTCATGAACTTTCTAGGATCTATCACTATTTCTCTCAACTCTTGGGTGGTTGGTCCGTACTTGATGCGGATCATGGAACAGTGCTCTGAAGTCTTCTTGGATTGGGTTTTAGGTTTCTTCTTCCTGATTGGGTTGGCAACATAGTAACCGTTGAAACGGCATCGTACCGTCTTATCAGGAAGTTGGGGATGTAGCTGTTCTTCACCCGTACTAGGATGTCTTTTGCTATGCCTTCTGCTATCTTGATGGACTGATCTGCCATCTGGAGTTGTAGCTTGATGGGGGTTAGTGGCGAACATCTTAGTGCATCACTTGTCTTTTTGGACATGATGTTGACGCTTGCCCCCAAATCGTAGTAGGCCTTCTCAAATGTGTGAGGACCGATTGAACAGGTGATTGTGGGTTGTCCAGGATCTGCCTTCTTTGTGATGAATGGTGACTCTGCAAAAACATGCTGGTAGGTCGACCCCGGGTTTACCAATCCTCGTTGTCACCATGTTAACTGTCTCAACAAAGGGTTCGGCTTCCGCCACATCCTCTTTTGATTTAGATGAGATGGCAGATGACATTTGAGAAATTTGAGTTTCAATCATTTTATTAAAATTGGATTGATTCTGAACAGCAGTGGATAAACTTTCAAGCTTTGAACTAATGGATTCTAACATTTTATCATTGTAAGATATCTTCTTGTTTAGAGATTCATTAATCTTAGCTTGACCAAGAACTAAATCTTTTAAAGAGGGTTGGTTCGAGTTGTAATTTGAATTGTAATTGTAATTAAAGCTATTACCTCCTTGTGGACGTCCTTGGTTGTTCCACTTGTTGTTGTTATTACCTGGATGGTACCCGTTGTTGATGAAGGCAAGCTCTTCTCGAGGTTCGGGGCAGTTGTTGCCCGAATGTCTGACCTCTCCACAGACTTCACAAGTCATCAATGCTTCTAGAGGAGGTAGAGTCTTGTTCATGGCTTCCTTCTCGGCAGCTCGTTCTCCTAATCTTTTCAGCAACAGGTCCATCTTTGCAACTAGCATGTCCGTCTCTTTGACGTTGTGCATGCCTCTTTTTGTTGGGGCTCTGTCATCTCCCCATGCTTGGTTCTCGATCATCTTTTCAATGAGCGCTTGACTTTCTCAACGGTGAGGGGGACGAAATGCCCCTCCGGCGAACGGCATCAAGATGGCCCTTACACATAGGTGTAAGACCATTGTAGAAGTTCTAAAGTATGAGCCATGTCTCCATGCCGTGATGTTAGGCGAGGATGTATTCTTACAGCCTTTCCCACGCTTCAGGAATTGGTTCATTAGGATTCTGCTGGAAGTTGGAGATTCTTGCCCGTAGGGCATTGGTTTTGCCCATTGGGAAGAAACGTGCGAGGAACGCAGTGGAGCACTTGCTCCAGGTGCTGACTTGAGCTTTGTCTTTATAGAACCACTGCTTCGCCTTCCCCACAAGGGAGAAAGGAAACAGGCGGAGCTTGATTGCATCAGGCTCCACGTCCTTGATGACGATGGTGTCACTGTTGGTGTTTCTTAGCGAAAGTAGCAAAGTCATAGCGCCGCGGGAAATACCGTTGTAGCACTTCACCCGGTGATAAACGGGGTATCGTATAATCGCAAGGGCGGTTGCGTTGAGGGCTTCCTGGGCTGTGTCTACCCAAGGCAAGGTTAGGTTCTCACAGTAATGAGGTATCTCTATGGGCTTAGATTTCCGGACAGGGATTTCTCGCGTTGTTATCTCCTTACTTCGGGCACCGGCCCTCGCCCAAGCCGGGCAGAGTCCGGCAATTAGCTCTACGTCACACCCGAACGTGGAGGGATTACAAGGGACGGACAAGGCTGTCACAACCACTGCGCCTACCCTCACGACCGTGGGATGCCAAAAGGTAGGTGAACGCTAGCCCAAACACCACGTTTGCACTATTGGTCACGCAGTTCTTGATGTTGGCCAAGGTTCCCGGTCAAAGAGTTCCTTCACCAAGAACTAACGCTCTTACGAGACAATCTACCGATCCGTAAGACTATAACAAGTTAAGATAATATAATCGGAAAGACAATAAGCCGAGAGATGAACACAAGCTTGCTCACCAAATCGTAAGAAGCTCGTAGAGGTACAAGCGTCGTGGTGCCGACAAGTCCGGCACTCCGACCTCCTAGGAACCGCGGATCACCGAAGCTACTCCGACAACTCCGAGTAGAAGGAGCAAAGTTTCCTTCTAGCTCTTCCTCTCTCACTCTCTAGACTTTAAAAGGTAGGAAGAAGACTAATCTACTTCTCTTGCTCAAATGTGCTGAATTCTCCTTGAAGTTGTTGTTGGAAGAGAGGTAGGAGGTCTCCTTTTATAGCTTGAGTAGAGGGGGGTCCTTGGAAAATTGCCTCCACCCCCATTATGGCCAAACCGACCAAGAATGGTCGGTTTGAGGGTTCAACGAACCTGGTCCACGGCGCCACCGGCGTTCCTCGGAGTTAATGTACCGCCTCGCACCGGCCCGGCCCCACTGTCGGCCAGGGAGGGTGCGGGGCGCACCCCGAGGTGCGGGCGCACCACTGGCGGCCCGGCCTCGGCCCAACTTTGTCGTGTCGCCGTGTTTCGTCACCTTGGGCCTTGTTTGGATGTGGAGAACCTGAGTTTGTGGCCTGGCCGAGTAAGTTGGGTTAGTCTTGCCATTTGTCACCTTTGGGCTTTTTTTCTATTTATCATTTTATTATTCTTTTTCCTTGTATTTTGGCCCAAAGTGCACATGTCTTGTCTTGTACCTACAAGAACCAAATATACACCAAAACTATGGAATTTCTTAATTTATAAACCCTATCTCTAGGTGGTTTTGGTGTATGTTGACGGTGTTTGATATGTAGTTGGTTACCGTCAACAAACTCCCCAACACTTAGCCCTTTACTCGTCCTCGAGTGAAGGCGTAAGGACTAGAGTGGTTCAATCTCCAAGATGTAGACCTGCATACAAGTTATTCCGGGCCTCACCGCTTTTGTGAGCATTCGGGAGTGGCTATCATGTTATCTTGGACGATTGAGCAATGGAACGGCATGAAATCGTATCTCCTTGCTACTACTCATGTGCAAAGACTCGGTTGATTTTTGAATTTTTTAAAGATAAAATAGCAATGCTCCTTGGTTGATTCTCACATAGTCACTCGTTTTGTGTGTCCTTGCCAAAGCACTCTTGTTCTCACTCATCCTATCTTTTTGCAGGGTTTTGTGGATCTTTGAGTAGAGTGATGCATACGTACCTCTGTATGTTTTGTCGGGTCAAGCTCGGATTGTTGGAAAGAGGTGCCATACCCTTAGATCGAAATGTGCAAAAGTGTGTGGAAAATATTTGTGGTATTTTTGTTTTGCTATTACTCCTTGACTCATGATCTCTCTCTTTTCTCTTTTTGTATGCTTTTGGAGAGATACAGGCTACTTCTTTCTCTCTTTTTTTTTTTTGGAGATGTGGGCTCTACTCGCCCTCGGACACTTGTCCATTTTTCATCTCTTATTCTTTCTTTTTCTATAGCCTGTATCTCTTTTCTGCATGATACTTTTCTGATATAGGAGATGATCATGGTATGATGGATGGAGTATTTATTTAGTGGATGGTGAAGATGCATGTTGTGCGCAATTCTCATTGTGAGAACCGGCGTGTATATGTGGGTGTACGTGTTTTTTCGATCTTGGGAGTATGAGCCTCTCTCAACGCAGATCAACGGAGCCTGACAAAACTCAATACAGCAGGTAGTAGCTATAGTGGATATTCGTGTCATTGTTCAGGCTTTGGTAGGATTTGTCTAAGTCAAACCAGGAGCATGCTTTATTTAAATTTTTTTTTTGAAATAAAACCAAGTCTTATTGCATAAGAGAGCAAGTGTCAAGTCATTCTACCATATCTCAAAGCTCAATTGTTTAGATGAACATGAGGTCCCTAATAGGTAGTTGCTCATCAAAGTATGGTTTTGGCGAGGAATAAAGTGTATGCATGCCATTTCTCAATTGGTAGACTAGTGATGGAGTTTTGCCAACTTAGGTTCAGTTTTAGGATCATATTTAAACATGGGAGGTAGAGAAAGTATGCCACAAGTCAAATTTCGAAATTATACAATGCGTACCTTGACTTGTGAGAGACGGTTGCCTCCCCCACACTTGTTTTTGTACCTATTTTATTTTCTTTTTGCACAAGACAAAAACAAGTGGAGACATACACAATATTCCAAAGACAAGCTTTATTGAATTCATGAATAATTATAATACAAATGTAGACGCGCACTTGAAGGTATTACAAAATAATTGGAAAGGGAAATGCTGAAATTTAAAGTTTGCGCGCGTCTAATTTATTTGGGGACGTAGAAGTGCCTATGCGGGCCTTTTGAGGGCATGCCCCGCATTGGCGGCTTTAGCGACCCTGACAAGCTTGGTCTTAAAGCCAAGGCGGAAGGAGTCTAATTCCTTTCTAATTGCCGTGTTTTCATCTTCCGTCGCTTCTACGTCAGTGGTGAGCCTTTTTACTAGCGAACGCAAAGAATTGACTCTAGCGTTCAGCGTTGCTAGCGAAGGCTCCTTGGGTACCGACCTGCTGCCGGCTGTGTGCAGCGAAGGAGTGCCCTCGGAACGGCTCTCAAAGACATTGGGTGCCTTCCTAGGGACAGCCCGGGGTACCCTCAAAGGTCCCTCACTACTCGGCGACTCGATCACGTTCGGGGCCTTTCTAGGGGCTGCCCGAGGGATGCGAAGGGGAGCACTAGGAGATGTCACCGGAGTGGGGGCCTTCGTAGGCCTCTTCATCAACCCTTTTCCACGCCCACCCGCTGGTGTGTCAACACCAATGACGGTGTAAGGGAAGCTTGTATCGGAGGCGTGGAAAGACGAAGTCTCCGTTGAAGAAGAACGTCCGCCCGAAACTTCGGGAGCCTTCCGCTTGATGCCGATGGTGCCCACCGTAGGGGCGAGGGGCACCCAAGGATGCTCTTGGGTGCCACGTTCCTGCCCGTGGTCACCATGCTGCTCCCTCGCTCCGAAAGAATAATGAGGAGGAGGGAGCATGGCAAGCGAACAACGGTTGATTGGTTCGACCTCCTCGCTTGGAAAGGAGAGGTCTCCATCGTTGATGGAGCAAAGCGAATGAGCGGAGTTGTAGAGGGAGAGAGCATGGCTTGCCATTGATTGCTGGTTGGTGAAGAGTAGTATAGGTTTGGGGAGTGGTGAGCTTGAAGATGAGTGTGTGAGGAGAGGAGAGGAGAGGTGAGGTATTTATAGGACAAGGATCACCCTCTGCCTCGACACGATTCAAATTGGCAGAATAAACAGCATCAATGCTATTCATTTGTAGGGTAAAGGCAGTGGACGAAATCGGGCTGCCAGCAGAGCCAGCCAGGGTGCGGGCGCACCCCCCTGGCGTCCCCCCTGGTCGAGTTTTCGGCCACGTTCGTCATTGGATTTGAAATTTTGAACTATGCCGTTTGCCGCGCGAGCTCTAATCCCAGATTCCCAATCCCAGGTTTGATTTCTCTTTTTGGATTTATTCTTTGAAAATAGAAAATTGTGCAAAATAATAAATAAATTGAGCAAGCACAAATCAGCATGGGCTAATGAGGGCAAAAAGGTAAATAAAAATAAACATAACCTCACAAGCTTTTTTTTTGTATGCTGATTATTATTTAACTATTTTCAAAGCATAAATCTATCCTATCAAGCTCTTGGTTAAGATCAGGCAAGGGTTCAAAGAAAAGCTTGAGACGTTGTCCATTTACGTTTTGGATCGAACCGGCGTCATCTTGGATTGTGATCGCGCCATGTGGCGAGGTGTTGATGACGGTGTACGGTCCTTTCCACTTGCTTCTCAGCTTTCCTTCGCCGAATACTTTCACCCGGGAGTTGAATAGGAGTACTTTATCGCCCGTAGTGAACTCCTTGATCTTGATGCGCTGATCATGCCATCTTTTTGTGCGCTCTTTGTAGAGCTTTGCACGTGGGTGCGCCTTCTCCCGCCATTCTTCTAGCTCGAGAGATTTGCCTCTGTCGGTTCTTCCCTACGAGTTTGGCGTCCATGTTCCATTTCTTGATGGCCCGGTGAGCTCGATGTTCGGCTCAAGCGGTAAGTGGCAAGTTTTGCCATATACCGGTTGATAGGGTGACATGCCGATGGGGGCTTTATATGCTGTCCGGTATGCCCGAGAGCATCGGCGGCTTATTTTTCCACCTTTCCCCATCTCATTGACCGTCTTACGGAGTATGTTTTTGATCCGCTTGTTTGAGGTTTCGGCTTGCCCCGGTTTGTTTGCGGATGGTACGGGGTAGCAATGTTGTGCTTGACGCCAAGTTCCTTCAGAAATGCCCTGAATGATTTGTCCACGAAGTGTGATCCTCCGTCACTTATCACCATGCGTGGAGTTCCGAAACGGGGGAAGATCACTTCGTGAAACATCTTGCGTGCATGTTTGGCGTCAGCAGCTCTGCATGGCATTGCTTCTACCCACTTTGACACATAATCTACTGCCACCAGAATGTACTCGCAATCATGGGACTTAGGGAATGGCCCCATGTAATCAATGCCCCACACATCAAATATTTCTATTTGAAGGTTGTAGTGCAGGGGCATTGCATCACGAGCAGTGATATTACCGGTCCTTTGGTAGCTTGGGCATCTTCTGATAAATTCTTTTATGTCTTCATACATCGTTGGCCAGTAGAATCCGCACTACTAGATTTTGGCTTGTGTACGGAATACTCCGGTATGGCCAGCGTAGGGTGATGCATGACATTTCTCAATGATCTGCATCCCCTCTTCCCTTGGTACACATCTTCTCAGCAAGCCGTCACCACATACTGCATGCAGTGCGGTTCATCCCAAAGGTGTCGTCGGCTTTCTACTTGCAATTTCCACTTGTCCTCTCCAGGTGGTACATATCCTGCAACCATAAAGTTGACAATGTTTGCATACCATGGATTGGAGTCCGACACCTTTAGTAGCATGTCGTCGCGCATGTAGTCATTGATCGGTGGTTCCTGCATGTTAGTGACCTGCATACGCGACAAATGATCTGCAATGGTATTTTCTACTCCCTTTTTATCTTTTATTTCTAGATCGAATTCTTGGAGTAGAAGAATCCAGCGGATCAACCGAGGCTTCGCGTCTTTCTTAGTGAGCAGATACTTAAGTGCAGCGTGGTCGGTGTAAACGATTATCTTTGCACCCACTAAGTAAGAGCGAAATTTCTCGATAGCGAAGACTACTGCAAGGAGCTCTTTTTCTGTGGTGGCGTAGTTAAGCTGGGCTCCTGTTAGAGTCTTGCTAGCATATGCGATTGCATGCTGCTTTTTGTCTTTGGTTTGGCCTAAGACCGCACCAACGACCAATCCGGGGGTTGGATGATCGGAGCCGAGATGAGTGCTTTCTTGAGGGTTTCAAAAGCGTGCATGCACTCATCTGTGAAGTCGAAAGGTGCGTCCTTGGCTAGCAGGTTCGTGAGGGGCCTAGAGATTTGTGAAAAATCTTTTATGAACCTCCTATAGAATCCTGCATGGCCTAGGAAACTGCGGATCCCTTTGACATTCACCGGGGGAGGTAGCTTTTCGATGACGTCTATCTTAGCTCTGTCTACCTTAATCCCCCTCTCGGACACTAGGTGTCCAAGAACGATGCCTTCTCGGACCATAAAATGGCACTTTTCCCAGTTTAGTACCAGGTCCTTTTCTTGACATCGTTGCAAGACCTTGTCTAAATTCTTCAAACAGCTTTCGAAAGTCTTACCATAGACTGAGAAGTCATCCATGAAGACCTCCATGATCTCTTCAATCATGTCTGAGAAGATAGACATCATACACCACTGAAAGGAAGCAGGTGCATTACACAGCCCAAATGACATTCTACGGTAGGCATAGGTTCCGTATGGGCATGTGAAGGTGGTCTTGCTTTGGTCATCAGGGTGGATCGGGATCTGGTGGTACCCAGAATACCCGTCAAGGAAACAAAAGAAAGAATATTTCGCTAACCGTTCCAACATCTCATCAATGAATGGATGCGGGAAGTGATCTTTCTTAGTCGCCTTGTTAAGTTTTCTATAGTCGATGCACATTCTCCACCCTGTGACTTGTCTTTGCGGAATGAGCTCATTTTTAGAGTTCTCAACGACCGTCATTCCTCCCTTTTTAGGGACCACTTGGACCGGGCTAACCAAATCACTATGTGGTACGGGATAAATTATCCCGGCGTGAAGAAGTTTGAGAACTTCCTTCTTCATGACTTCACGCATCGCATTATTGAGCCTTCTCTGTGGTTCGCGTGATGGGGTACTGGAAGGGTCAATGGGTATGCGATGTGTGCAGAGTGTTGGGCTTACCCCTTTTTGGTCTTGTAAGGAATACCCGAAGACCGATCTATGTTTCTCTAAAACGGCTATGAGTTGAGTCGTCTCCTGGTCACTAAGTTTATCACTAATGATAACCGGAGTTTGAATGTCACCGTTTAGGAAGACATAGCATAGGCCAGGGGGCAGGGGTTTAAGCTCAACTGGAGGCCGAGTCAGCTCTTCCTCTTGGGGAAGTTCTATGGTTTCCCCGAGTCGTCCTCTTCTTCTATGAAGAATTGGGCGTCACGTTCTAGGTCTGTTTCCGGGTTTTCATAGAGCATGACTCCTTTGACCTCCTCGGGGTGTCATACTCATGGAGGGAGTCTGTTACTGAGTTTTTGGCTTGAGTAACTGGTATGGACAATGATTTGCCTCCCAGTTTGACATCTAAATCCCCGGATTGTGGTAGATCAAGAATCTTTTCCAAGGGATGCCCGATTAGGATGTCAAAATCTTGGATATCAAAAATATGAAAATCCAAAGAGAGTTTGACATTCTATGAAGAAGAATTTGGTCGTGTATAACCTCACGGCATTTTGCGATGGTTCGGGGTGCTATGCGCAAAGTTCATGCTGTGTGGGTCCTAGGTGCTTCCTTGTCACATTGCTGTGCAAAGGATTTGGACATGATGTTTATGCCCACAGCAGGGTTATACATGACCTCCACTACGTCCCCTTGATATTTGCAATAGATAGGCGTAGAGGGATGGTTCAATCGAATTTCTTCGAAAGAGGGCCCTTCCTCCTGTAGTCATTCCGTACTCATGATAGCGGTTAGCTCCTTAATAGACTCCTGGAGAAAGAGTTCGTCCAGGGGTGGTTCAGGGCCAACTGGGACAAGTGGTTTCTTCCATTGTTCGTAATTCGAGGTATTACCGAATTGCTCAGTAGGGTGTTGGTATTTGATAAGCCTACGAAATATTTATAATAATCCATAGTTTAACGGATACTAGTGAGCATTTCACCCCGAGAGGGTTTTAAATATCGAATCCACGGGGAGGATGGTATGAGAATAAGCGAGGCATATAACTAATCCCTGAGCATCAATCAAGGATGGGAGAGGATTAAGAGGTAAGAAGATTCCTATGGTTATCTAGGTCTCATTCTTGTAAGTTATGTTGATATTGATCTTAAAGGGACGTACTCAAGGGAACGTAAGGGCGGAACTTACTATTATCCCAGTAACATCGTCCTACGTGTCCTATCCAACGGGATGTGGAATCCAAAGGAATCAATAGTACTGTCACTACCACGATCTACCACATCCGGAAGGTAGGGTGCATTCATAAGTAACTTTGATCTAGGCACCACGCCTACACCTAAGTAAACCCCTCTAATCTATATATTCCCATAGATTAAAGTACTCAAATAGTTATGAACATTAAGAAAAATACTAACACTGAAGATAATATGATACTTACTCAAACAAGAAGTTGATCCACCATAGAAGTCTTAGGATCAAGTGCCATAGGCCCTTGATCCCAGAGGTACAAGCGTAGAGGAGTCACCGACATGTCCGGTGCTTCCCCTTCTTCTCCTCCACTCACTCTTTTGCTCTCAAGAATAGATCTAGAACTCTAATTAAGTCTCTTTGATCTAATCTCTCAACTTGATATTCACTCTTGATTAGATCTAATTAGATCTAATCTACTTCTAATTACATGTCTAATTCTACTTCACTAATCCCTTAGAGAGAGTTGATCCTTACAAGGGACCCCTCTACAACTAAGAGTTAATGAGATAGAATGAGATAGTTATGAATTAGGGTTTAACCCTAGGGCAGGGGGTCTTCTTATATAGGCCTTGGCGATGAACGTGAACCCTTGGATCAAACCGACCTTGGCAACGGTGTAGATACAACCTCAAAGTCGGTAGTAAACCGACCTAGAAAGGTGACACTGACAGGTGGGACCCACCTGGCGGCCGGCCTAAAGGCTCACGGCGGCCGCCCGGCCATGGTGGGCCCATCTTTGTCGGGTCCTTCCTGGTGTCTTCTGGTGTCTTCTAGAATGTTTTAGTCTACTTTTCGGGTTGAGTTACTTCACGGTCAAGTCTTGTCATCATATGTCTTGTATATTCCAGAACTTTCTCCATTCTTCTCTGCATTTTTATCCATTGAGTCCACTCGAAAATATATAAATCACCAAAGCTCGTGGAATTATGTTAGTTAAACCCCTAGACTTATGTTGATATTCAATTTAAGCCCTTATTTCATGTTAGTTGACTAGTAATTTTATGCTATAACAGGTGTCAACAAGCTCCCCAAAGCTTACCCTTTGCTAGTCCCTAGCAAAGCCAAACTTTAGCAATGGATCGGGAGTTCTTTGCAACGCTTTCACACCTTAAAAATACACATGCTTTCAAACAAAATTTCTCTCCGGATAGGAATAAACTTTTGATAGCTTTTAACTTATATTACCTTTGTCCATGGAGCTTATAGCTTTTTCTTTGATCTTGGGCAATTGAAAGATAGAACAATTGAGTCAAGCACCATATCTCAAACTCTTTGTTCAACTGTCCTTCTGGAGTTTTGCAAGTTTTCAAAAATAAAACTCAAAGTTCCCAGTATGACTCTCTCAAGTCTCTTATTTGTAGTATTTGTGGATCCTTACTAAGGCAACAAGATTGTTTTGCCTTTCTCTCATGATATGTGGTATTTTTGGACTAAGGCAGTAGCATACTATGCCTTCTTCTCTCTCACCCTATATCTAAAGCTTATATGTGGAGTTCATAGGTGGGAGAAGACTAAACTTACTTACTAAGCATATATTGTAAATTCAAGCAATGGATCCAAAGTTACAAGTCACACTGATCAATTGGTGCATGTGTATGGTGGATAGAATATAGATGGTAAGGAATGTAGTAAAGTATGTAGTGAAGTGAATAGAATAGATGAGGGAAATCTTACTTTTGCTCCTTGAAAAATCTTCTCTCTTTTGGAAACTTTGTAGAGAACCTGGGTTGTATCTTTTTCTTTCTTTATTTTTCTAGAGAGGTGGGTTCTACTCACCCTCGGACTTGTGTCCATTATTTCCTCTCTTTAAAGATGTGGGTTCTACTCACCCTCGGACACTTGTCCATTTTTCATCTTTATTATTTTTAGAGATGTGGGCTCTACTCGCCCTCGAACACTTGTTCATTTTTCATCTCTTTTGTTTAGGGAGGTAGGCTCTACTCGCCCGTAGGACTTTTGTCCATTTTTCATCTCCCTTTCTCTTTTTCTCTTTTTCTTTTTCTCTCTTTTTCTCTTTTTTTTTTTTTCATCTACAACCCAGATCTCTTTTGTAATAACTTTTGAGAGATAAATAAATACAATGGAGCCTTTGTAAGATTTTGGCTAGCAATGAATGAGTGAATGGGTATAGGAAATATTTTTGGTTGCTCTCTCCTAGGATAGGAGTAGAACATTTTTGCTGGCTAGAGTAAAAAATGGATAGTGGTGTATATATAGTGGATGCGTACTTCGGGGTAGAAATAGCATATAGGTGTATGGAGTCGAGTGGAGTGGAATGTTGGTGGAGTGTACATGATCAGCATGACAAGTTTCTAAGGGTCGACAAAGATTGACCAAACTCAATGCAAAAGCAAATGACCTATATATATCAAAAGTGTTTTTCTAATCTAGGGAGCATGTATATATGGTGTGGTAGGAGGTTCAACACTCTGTCACACAGAACTTATCATGTGCACCTTTTAAATTTCAAAATAAATCTCCAGAAATCTAGTATCACTAGGAGTAAGATCAATAGCAGCTCAAACTCTCATATATCATATCCGTCAATTACCTAGACTTTAGAGCAAGCAATTTGCAACCCATAGGTTTCGGGTTCAAGGTGAATCTCAAGTCAAAGCAGTTTTGCATTTTTAAGGCTCAAGAGAAATTAAGCTTGAAAGCTAGGTATTGAAAAGGAACTACGGCGAGAGCAACTATTCATCATTTCCATGCATGAGATTTATCCTTAGAGATTATTTTATGTAGGTGGAAATGAAAACTTCTTGTACACACTCCTATTTATTTATTTATTTATACTCTAAGATCACACTTCTATTTATTTATGAACTAGACTCTTAGTAAACTAAGCAAACCAAAATATTAACTAATAATAATAATAATATAAATAATATAATAGTCGAGATACTTATCGTGGTAACGGGGGTGCTCTCTCCCAAGCCGGATTGAAGTGTCGGATTTATTGTGGGAGTTGAGGTAGACAATGACGAGGATATCGCCATATCATGTTTCTCTCCTTTAAATCCTGCTGAACTCAAATAGACAACAAAGCTAGTGGAACTTGATTAAGCGTTAGTGGTTCGCCACATAGGCTTCATGTGTCTAAAGATTTTCAAGATAGATCATGATTATTCCAGATAGAACTTTAGCAAGATTTCTTTTCTAAATATTTTTGGAGTCTTATAATTTTATATGCATGCAAAGAACTATAATGCAAATGCAACTAGATGAATGCATAATTATTTTTGTGCCACCAAAGTGAAAATCCTTATAGGTTGTTATACGCCACAAGATTGTTCACATGGGGCTTGAGAATTTTTGAATGAAATGCCAATGCATAAATATAAATATGCTAAAGGGAAAATGATTATGCAACGTAAATAAATATGCTATGCATGATGCAAAAAGATAGATATGATATGCAATTGGAGATGCAATACCAATAATTAAATATGGATAACTACCGAAGTTACCTTTCGGCGAGGGTTCAATGTTTTGAGTCGTTTGAACAAGACTTCTTACCTTACTCACTCCTCAATTGTATCATCTGCTCTTGGTGGCTGCGTCTCCTGAGATAATGATCTCTGAGAATGGCATCACCTATGTTGCTTGCTTGTCTCATGGTTTGAAGTGAAGCTTTGATAGTGGAAGCGAGCAACATCTTGTTTTATTGTGCGTGCTTTGTGGGTCGGGACATTCCCTTGTAGAATTCTGGGAGAGTGAGATACTCCTCCACGTTGTGCTCGAAGTATGTCCTGTTTACAAAGACAAGGTAGAGATCAAGTGCATGGGCTCTGTTGGTGGAAAAACACCAACAGAACCAAAACTTTATTCGTTCTTCTATACTCTTAAGCACATTAAACAAGGCAGAGTTAATGTTTATTTGTTTCATTTATTTATGATGAGGGTGATAAGATCACAAGATAGAGCATCAACAATTTAATTAATTATGACTATCTTGCAAAGCATGATGAGCAACATTTGAGTTCACATGAATGGAGGCTATGGGTCCAAGAGAGTGGCGAGTTAGGAACAAAAGAATTAAACATGTGAAACTAAACAGGATGGATTTAACTCTAACATGTTTAATTCTTTATTTATGAACATGCCAAAATTAAGGAAACGCTTAGTTAATGATAGCTTACCTCAGGATGTTACCTTTTATTAGAGTGTGACGGCACTGTAACACCTTGTGGTTGTTCTTTCCTTCTGCTTGGAGCTTTCATCATTTGGCTTCTTGTATATCTTGCTCCTAACTTGTCTCCTTTATTGCATCATCCTTTCTTTCTTCTCCTTTGAATTGTGTAAGACCTTTTTGCTCTTCTCATGATTTTATTCCTGCAGTATTAGTGGACAGCACATACCCGAAGGAATATACAAGTAATTTTAAACAAGGGTAGATTTGTCATGGAGCTAAAGGTATCTTCTATTCTACAAAGGGTTTTAGATGTTTATTTTAACATGTGCTCACTATTACTTTTTCTCTAATGGGAAATCTTAAGATTGATTTTGATGTATGATATTTATAAACATTCAATCTTTAGAGAGACAAAGTAATAGTAAGTAAGGGGATTGCAAACCAGTATGTCAGAGTGACGGTAGCTTGATAAGAGGAAGAGAAACGTCAGATCTTTAGAGGAGTGGACCTTCCTCCCCCACGCTCAAGCCTTCTTGTCACTTGGCACATTAAGTGTAAATGCTGAACCATCCCTATTTGTGTGTTGCAATCACCATGTCCTTAGATGTTGTTCGTCCTTTTTGCAAGGTTAGTGACCAAAAATATCCGAAGGGAACTTGTCCTGTCTTTGGTGTTCTCGTGGCCCATTGCTTTGTCCATCTACTTTTGTTGAGTGTTTACTTTTCATGATCGTGGTGTATGGCACTCTTCTTCATAGAATGGACATAACATAGATTCCTTTTTCTGCAAAATGTTAGTGGACACATACCCGAGGGAGTATACAACATGGTTGAAACAGGGGCTGTTATCCAAAGTTCATAAGATCGTATCTATGCTAATGAAAAGATGGTTCTTTGATTACTCTTAGCACAGATTTTTAATTATCATATCTTATATCACATTTTTGTTTGCTACTTCATTCTAGCATAAGGATCAAGGTAAAGCTGAATTATGGCAAAAGACTGAGTGGATGATTTGAGACTTACAGTTCTTCCATTAATGATGAATGAACCGTGTCATTTGCACAAGGTTTGGAGTTCATCTTATGCCTTGCTTCATCTTTGATCTGAGTTCATCTCTTTGACTTACCCGAATTGGTTTTGAGAGTTTCCTGCAAGGGTTAGTCTAACAATATATACCAATGTCTACACAAGTATTATTTAGTTCAATAACCAAACTAGACTCCATGTCTAATTTAATTAAGGAAGACCTTTCAACCTAAGCACCACGCTTAATTTAAAAGCCTTTGAAAATACCCTACATGCATATAGAGTAATTTCAAACTAAAGCATACTATAATAAACAAAGGGTAACATGAAAGCATTATAGAAATTTACTCAAATGGAGATGAAATAATGTAGTAATTTGAGCATGTCTTAAAGGTAGAGACAACCAAGATAAGGTAGCAATATGACAAGATATATATGAATGATTCAATGTTGCTCAATGATTGGTTTGGACATACCTTTACATTGTCATCCTTCGTTCTCTTTGTTATAGACCTGAAATGGTTAGTAGCAATTATACCTGAAGGAATATTCTTATAATTATATCTCTATGCTCACTACACAAGGGGGTGTTATAGCAAAAGATCTATACTTATATTACTTCCCCTAGAGTGCTTGTTTTAGGACAAAAAGCTCGTCCTTGGGAAACCTTCAAATATGATTCAAGATGATGAAGAGGTTTTCCCTTAAATCACCAATCTCAATATTCAAACCAATATGATCAACAACCACCCTTTCTAAATCCTTATGAACAATTATCTCAAGGGGGTTTGAGATCTTGTAAGTGGCAAGATTAGAGATGGCAATTAATTCAGGAGTTTGCTCACATGGGCAAGGATTAGATAGAAAATTTAGGATGTAACTCCTATGCTCATGGATGTTCTCCAACTATGGATAATGCTCTTTCTGGTCTTCCTTAGATCTTTCATAATGTCTATACTTGGACTTTCTAAGATCGTAGGTAGACTCAAGAAAAGAACACTAGAGGATTCAATGGGGTCAAGGATGAGGTTAAATATGGTTTGGATAAGTTATCTAGTCTAAAATAGAAGGAAAGAGACATGAATGGATTCTAGATAGCTTTGCTCTCCTTCTATGGCATTGTTAGATATGCCATCCTTGGGCTCCCGACGTCCTTTGTAAGAATAAGAATGCTTTCTAAGAGACTCTTTCCTTAAAGGGATTTGGTTTATAGGCACTCAAAGGTCTCTTTGTGAAGCTAGAAGTTTGTCTCCCATAATCATCACCATAAAAGAATCAAGGGTAGAATTACTTCTTCCCTTGGAGGTGTTTAGAATATGGATGATTTAGGATTGGTAGCTGAATTAAGGGATTGGAAAGATTATGATCTGGCTATTAAAAACTTCTTCTATGATCTAGAGGATGATTCCTTCTCTTCCTTTGGGTGTTCATAAAAATTCTAAGAAAAGATCACACCTGCTGAGTTTATCAAGGATAAACCTTGCTTAGAAAAGGAAAGAAAAGTTCCTCCAGAAAACTGCATGATGGTCATGCCAACAACTTTTCTAGGATGAGATCCAAATATTATCCTTTGTAAAGGATAGGATTTGGCCTGAGGTTAACTTCAGAATTCCCTCCTATAATGGGTTGTTTCATGATCATTTAGATCAACCTTAGGCACAGCTCATGGCCAGGGGATAGGATAGGTTCTAAAGATTCTAGTGGCCTGAAGCTTGTGCTTATGGGTGCAGCATAAGGATAAGTGTGGAATCCGAGGATCCCAAAAAGATATAAAAAGAAAAGAAAATATAAAAAGAAAGACTACACTAAGATATGGTACAAGATTAGTTATGTTCAATGTTTTCTCAAAGACCATTCCTCCCGCAACGGCGCCGAGAAATGCTTGTTGGTATTTGATAAGCCTACCGAAATATTTATAATAATCCGCAGTTTAACGGATACTAGTGAGCATTTCACCCGGGAGAGGGTTTTAAATATCGAATCCACAGGGAGGATGATATGAGAATAACTGAGGCATATAACAAATCCCTGAGCATCAATCAAGGATGGGAGAGGATTAAGAGGTAAGAAGATTCCTATGGTTATCTAGGTCTCATTCTTGTAAGTTATGTTGATATTGATCTTAAAGGGACGTACTCAAGGGAACGTAAGGGCGGAACTTACTATTCCCCCAATAACATCGTCCTACGTGTCCTATCCAACGGGATGTAGAATCCAAAGGAATCAATAGTACTGTCACTACCACGATCTACCACATCCGGAAGGTAGGGTGCATTCATAAGTAACTTTGATCTAGGCACCACGCCTACACCTAAGTAAACCCCTCTAATCTATAGATTCCCATAGATTAAAGTACTCAAAGAGTTATGAACATTAAGAAAAATACTAACACTGAAGATAATATGATACTTACTCAAACAAGAAGTTGATCCACCATAGAAGTCTCAGGATCAAGTGCCATAGGCCCTTGATCCCAGAGGTACAAGCGTAGAGGAGTCACCGACATGTCCGGTGCTTCCCCTTCTTCTCCTCCACTCACTCTTTTGCTCTCAAGAATAGATCTAGAACTCTAATTAAGTCTCTTTGATCTAATCTCTCAACTTGATATTCACTCTTGATTAGATCTAATTAGATCTAATCTACTTCTAATTACATGTCTAATTCTACTTCACTAATCCCTTAGAGAGAGTTGATCCTTACAAGGGACCCCTCTACAACTAAGAGTTAATGAGATAGAATGAGATAGTTATGAATTAGGGTTTAACCCTCAAAGCGGGGGTCTTCTTATATAGGCCTTGGCGATGAACGTGAACCCTTGGATCAAACCGATCTTGGCAATGGTGTAGATACAACCTCAAAGTCGGTAGTAAACCGACCTAGAAAGGTGACACTGACAGGTGGGACCCACCTGGCGGCCGGCCTAAAAGGCTCTGGCGGCCGCCGCCATGCCATGGTGGCCCATCTTTGCCGGGGTCCTTCCCGGTGTCTTCGGTATCTTCTAGAATGTTTTAGTCCACTTTTCGGGTTGAGTTACTTCACGGTCAAGTCTTGTCATCATATGTCTTGTATATTCCTAACTTTCTCCATTCTTCTCTGCATTTATCCGTTGAGTCCCCTCGAAAATATATAAATCACCAAAGCTCATGGAATTATGTTAGTTAAACCCCTAGACTTATGTTGATATTCAATTTAAGCCCTTATTTCATGTTAGTTGACTAGTAATTTTTTGCTATAACAGGTGTCAACATAGGGTCTTCCTCGAAAAACGGGAGATCCGCCCATGCGGTCTCCTTTGGTTCTGGTTCAGTTCGAGGCGAGGGTCTCTCTAAAGATGTTTCGGTTCAGCCAAGAGCCAAGAGACTTCCTCCGGTTTTCGCTTGGGTTCTACTCGGATGGGTTCTAGCGGAGGAGTATTCTCAAGAATACGGTTTAGGAGAGCTTCTCCTTCCGCTGTGGTTTTATGTGCGAATGACCCTCCGGCAGCTAAATCAAGCAGTAGTGCATTTGCTCTATCCAAACCTAGCCAAAAGTGTTGTAACAACACATGGTTTGGGATGGACAGTCCTGGGCCGGATCTGTAAGAATGGTAAAAACGGTCCCGTGCTGCACCTATGGTTTCACCCTCTTTTTGTTGGAAGTTGAGGATCTCTTGTCGTAGGGGGCCGCGATTACGGATAAAGGATAGAACGCGAGGCAAAACCTATGTCGCAATTCTTCCCGTCTCCATTTACCAACCCTACATTGTGGGCGTACCATTGAGTCGCCCTCTCGTGAGAGAGAGAACGAAAACAACTTCCACCTCAACGTGTCATGTGTCATGCCTCGCAATAGTCGCATCCACAGAGCTGCTCAAACTCCCATAGGTGATGATATGGGTTTTCATATTCCGAGCCTGAAAACGCTCGGGCCTGAACCATGGCTATAAAGCTAGGGCGGAGCTCATAATCGAAAGCTGTGATTGGCTTCGCAGATCGGAGTGGTTCTACGAGCTCGCCCTTAGGAGCGGATAGGATTTGGATGGTGGGTTGCTCCATTGGTGAGGAACTGTTTTTGGGTTTTTGTTTTATAGGAGATATTCTAGACACACGGGTGGACTAGGTCCGAAATACAACTACGACAACCATCCCCGGCAACGGCGCCAGAAATGCTTGTTGGTGTTTCTTAGCGAAAGCAGCAAAGTCCGCAAGCGCACGGGAAATACCGTTGTAGCACTTCACCCGGTGATAAACGGGGGTATCGTATAATTCGCAAGGACGGTTCGCGTTGAGGGCTTCCCGGGCTGTGTCTACCCAAGGCAAGGTTAGGTTCTACGAGTAATGAGGTATCTCTATGGGCTTAGATTTCTGGACAGGGATTTCTCGCGTTGTTATCTCCTTACTTCGGGCACCGGCCCTCGCCCAAGCCGGGCAGAGTCCGGCAATTAGCTCTACGTCACACCCGAACGTGGAGGGATTACAAGGGACGGACAAGGCTGTCACAACCCTGCCGCCTACCCTCACGACCGTGGGATGCTTTGCAAAAGGTAGGTGAACGCTAGCCCAAACACCACGTTTGCACTATTGGTCACAGTTCTTGATGTTGGCCAAGGTTCCCCGGTCAAAGAGTTCCTTCACCAAGAACTAACGCTCTTACGAGACAATCTACCGATCCCGTAAGACTATAACAAGTTAAGATAATATAATCGGAAAGACAATAAGCCGAGAGATGAACACAAGCTTGCTCACCAAATCGTAAGAAGCTCGTAGAGGTACAAGCGTCGTGGTGCCGACAAGTCCAGCACTCCGACCTCCTAGGAACCACGGATCACCGAAGCTATACTCCGACAACTCCGAGTAGAAGGAGCAAAGTTTCCTTCTAGCTCTCCCTCTCTCACTCTCTAGACTTTAAAAGGTAGGAAGAAGACTAATCTACTTCTCTTGCTCAAATGTGCTGAATTCTCCTTGAAGTTGTTGTTGGAAGAGAGATAGGAGGTCTCCTTTTATAGCTTGAGTAGAGGGGGGTCCTTGGAAAATTGCCTCCACCCCCATTATGGCCAAACCGACCAAGAATGGTCAGTTTGAGGGTTCACTGAACCTGGTCCACGGCGCCACCGACGTTCCTCGGAGTTAATGTACCGCCTCGCACCGGCCCGGCCCCACCTATCAGCAGGAGGGTGCGGGCGCACCCTGGCCGGCCCGGCCTCGGCCCAACTTTGTCGTGTCGCCGTGTTTCGTCACCTTGGGCCTTGTTTGGACGTGGAGAACCTGAGTTTGTGGCCTGGCCGAGGTAAGTTGGGTTGGTCTTGCCATTTGTCACCTTTGGGCTTTTTTTCTATTTATCATTTTATTATTCTTTTTCCTTGTATTTTGGCCCAAAGTGCACATGTCTTGTCTTGTACCTGCAAGAACCAAATATACACCAAAACTATGGAATTTGTTAATTTATAAACCCTATCTCTAGGTGGTTTTGGTGTATGTTGACGGTGTTTGATATGTAGTTGGTTACCGTCAACAGTCACACAGCTCTAGGAAGTTTTGAAGGTGTTGTTGATGGTCACTAACGACATATTTTTCCCGTCAACTTACTACCATAAAGGGAGTAAAACTATACCCTTTTATACTCATATACATTTATTACTGTCCGAAATGTATTTTGTAGTATTTATAATAAAAACAGGTGGAAATACGACCAAAAGGCGCGACCCTGGAAAGCGTATTTCAGAAGATCACAAGCCCAGGGTGAAAATAGGCCAAAACAGATAAAGTGGACCAAGCCAAGCCCATGACACAACTTTTCAGGACGAAAGACGACGGCCTGCCAAGACCTGGGCCGACCCGAGCCCAAAGGGGTGCGGCCGCACCCCAAGGTGCGCCCGCACCCTCCTGGGGGCGGTTCGAGCCCGGGTTCGACGTGGCGGTGCAATAAGTTACCTGGAGGGCGGTGCGGTGGTGTGCTGGCCGGTTCACTGTACCTAGACGTGTCCTTGAGGTCGGTTTAGGGGTATTAGGGTCATTTAGCTCCTCTCCCATGTGTATAAGTATCTCCCCTCTCCTCCTTCTTCCACACACACCATTTGGAGTCACCTACACCAGCACCACTTCACTCTCCACCACCTCTTCTTCTTCTTCTTCTTCTTTGGTTAGAATTGGAGTAGAAGAGCTACAAAGGAGGAGCTTGTAATCTAGAAGAAAGTGAGCTTTGGTAATATACATCTTCCATGGATCTTTCTCCTATTTGCAAGTTCTATTTCTATGATCATGGTCTAACTTATGAATTAGAGTATAGTCTTGTTCATGTTGTAGTGTTGATATATGAACTAGCATATAGTTTGCATATCATAATCTTGACATGTTCATATTCGTTCTTCATCGATCATCATATGCATAACATGATTCAAGATGGGATAACGGTTCGTTGTTCTTTCGGGTTTGCTCTTATCTTAGTCCGTCCATCCGTAGGGTGGGGATCCTGGGGGGACAAGAGTAGTGCTCTAGTATGCGGGCATGGTGCCCGGGTATTACGACACCTTCGAATATGAGAGCATGCCACGGTCGTGAGGGTAGGCGGCAGGGTCGTGACAGCCCTGTCCGTCCCTTGTAATCCCTCCACGTTCGCATGTAATGTAGGAGTTCGTAAATGCTTCCCATTGGGCCGGATGGTACCGGGGAGTCTCCCTGTTATCCTAGACATAACCACGCTTATATCGTGTTAGCATATGATCCTAACTATTTATTTGTATGACCATGACTAGAATACATTAGAACACTCCATAGGTTATTCATTTATTCTTTATCTATTTTCTTTATCCTTTCAAGGTGGATTCCAATATGTGTGTCACACTATCTATGAACCGTATTGCTTACCCCTGTTATGATCAAGTTGGACTTAGCGTGCACACATTCCATCATCCAGATGCCATGCTAGCTTCTTATATACAAGCCTTCCTTTGGGAAAATATAAATAACGATACCCTGAATTCTTCCGGGTGAAATGTTACAATGATAGATCCGTGCGCTTGCGGATGAAATATCAACTATGGCAAGATCTATCACCGTTGATTGAAAGTGCGTTATCACCGACACGGTGGTTCCACTTAGTGATATCGATGGCTCGTTTCCTAGCGCCACCATTAGGGATGGGTTCTAAACCTGTTTCTAGTGATTGCGCTAAGAAACACCAACAAGCATTTCTGGCGCCGTTGCCGGGGAAGGCATTGTTATAAGAAATCACTAGATGGCTATGAATATGAAATGTGTATGCGTGGTAGCCACTTGCTCATACAGGCTAATCTTTTATGTTTTCTCCTGTTGTGGATGAAAACAGGATAGTGTATGTCAGGTTTCCAACTGCCGGCAAACTTCATCGAGGATCCCGAGGCACTCCTAAGGAAGAACAGGTCCTGTACCTCTTCTTTTTCAGCCGGAACCACGACAGTTGAGACCGATACCCCTGCACCAACCGAACCGCAAGCTATGGCTCAAAAATCGCTTCGCGATTTCTCCGTTCCCGCTGTCGCCAATGTGCCCACTGGGCCGGTGGTTAATGTGGCGGACAAGAACTTCGAGCTGCGCACTGGGCTAATCACTATGGTGCAGGCCAGTCCCTTCTGTGGACTGCCTAGCGAGGTCGCCAATGCACATCTCCAACACTTCCTTGAGCTGTGCAACACTATTGTTATCAAGGACGTCGAGCCCGACATTATCAGGCTCCGTTTGTTTCCTTTCTCCCTTGTGGGGAAGGCGAAACAGTGGTTCTATAAGGGCAAGGAAGCAGTCAATACGTGGGCTAAATGCTCCACGACGTTCCTGGCTAAGTTCTTCCCCATGGGCAAAACCAATGCCCTACGGGGAAGGATCGCCAATTTTCAGCAGAACTCAATGGAACCCATCCCGGAGGCGTGGGAGCGGCTGCAGGAATATATTCAAGCATGCCCACACCACGGAATGGAAAACTGGCGGGTGCTCCAGAACTTCTACAATGGTCTCACGGCCATATCGAAGGGGCACCTAGACGCCGCTGCTGGTGGCGCGTTCTTATCACTCACAATCGATCAGGCAACAGCCCTGATCGACAAGATGGTGGCAAATCAGAGCTAGGGGGAAGACAGAACCCCAGCCAAAACACAAAAAGGCATGCATCCCGTGAAGGAGGCGGATATGCTTGCCGCAAAAATGGATCTATTGCTGAAGAAACTGGAAGAGCGCAACACAGACTCAAGCACTCAGCAGCGCCCAGTTTATGCCACAGACTCACACATGACGTGTGAGACCTGTGGTGAAGTTGGCCACTCAGGGGACAACTGCCCCGAGGCCCGTGAGGAAGCGGCATTTATCAACAACAACGGGTACCGCCAACCTCAGCAAGGCTAGAACAACCAGTCCCGTCCACCATTCCAAGGTAACCAGGGCTATAATCCCAATTACACTCGGTCAGCCTTCACTCAAGGACCTGGTGTTGGGCCAAGCCAAGATCAATGAAAATCTCACCAAAAAGATGAGCCATCAAGATAAAATCCTTGAAGGAGTGAATAACAAGCTAGAAGGGTTGACATTAGCTGTGAAGAATCAACTAAGCTTCAACAAAATGATAGAAACACAGCTGGCCCAGATTGCTGCCCAAGTATCGGTTAACGACTCGGGTAGGATCCCAGGGCAACCTGAGATCCCGCACGAGTCGGTTAACATGATATCACTGAGGCTCAGTCAACCCACTGAACTAGCAAAGATCCCCGTGGACTCGCCGTTCATTGCCAAGAAGGGAGACCTTGGACACCCAATTATCAGCTGTGCCATTGGCCCCCAAAACTTCGTCAATGCATTCTGTGACCTGGGGGCCAGTATTAATGTAATGTCCAAGGCCACCTTCGACAGAATCCATGGTGGGACACTTGCTCCCGCAAGCTTTGTCTTCCAAATGGCAGATCAAACAACACGGCGGCCCGAGGGAATTCTTGAAGACATGCTGATCAAAATCAAAAAGGAGTACATCCCCTGAGACTTCATGGTCCTTGACATGGGCCCAAAAGAGGATGTGTCTCTCCTCCCGGGGAGGCCATTTCTCTATACGGCCAAAGCCGATATCCGCATGGGGAAGGGCTTCATCATCTTCCATGTCGGAAAGAAGGCGGTGAAGTGCCCATTTATTGGGTACAAGCAACAACACACCCGGGTATCATCATCAAAACCGGTGTGGTGTGTTGGAGGATCGACTCAGAGACCCCTGGAGCGGTACTCTCCGCCCCGATGAGCGAGGGAAAGTCGGGTGGGCTGACTATAAATAACCTGCCCCTTTTGCCAACAGGTAAATTGGCTCTTTAAAAAAAAAAAAAATGGGCTATATGAAAAAAAGGTATATTTTATATATATTTTTTTGACATATATATATATCTATTACACAAAAATCTATAATCGAGATATTTTCAAAAATTAAAATAAAGATCTTTATAAATAAAATAAATTCTTCTATGAAAAATTAAGAAAAATATTTCCCAAATAAAATATGCAGAAAAATATTTTCTAAATAAATTTTTAGAAGTATATAAAAAAACACAACAAAATTTTGAAAATTTTTGGAGAAAATCAAGAAGGGGAGAAAAACGACCGAACCAAAGACGAGCAAATAACGGTCGCAAAACTTTTTGTGACCGTTGAGCACGCTGGCCAAAGCTCGGCGGCGGCGAGCCTCGAGGCGAGGGGTGCGGCCGCACCCCAAGGTGTGCCCGCACCTGGCCGGCGCTGCGCGGGCCCCGCCGCCAACGGCTCCTATCCGTTGCATGGCGCGTGCCCGGCCATTTGCTCGGTTATAAATAGCCCGAGCACCGGTGTGAGAGTACCCACCTTCCATTCTCACTCTTTTTACTCTCACACTCTCTCCCACTTTGCTCTATACTCTATTTTCTCCACCAAAAACATTGTGCCGAGCAAGATCACGGGTGTGAAAGTTCATACTTTCATCTAACCCTTGCACACCCGAGATCTCGCTCAATTGTTTTTGCAGTAGCCATGAAGAAAGCTGGGAAGATTTTCAGCGGATTGAGGCGATCATCAAGGCATAGCTCCCGACATACAAGCACGAGCTCCTTCAACCTCGACGAGCAAGAAAGCTCCCCCATGCAAGAAGATGCTGCACCAGTCGGGGAGGAAGAAGTTCAAGCTCCCCCGACTCTCGACGAAGCCGATGCTCCATACCTCGACATCAGGGGAGACCGGGAGATGCAAGCATATCTCCTACTCAAGGATCGTGTGTTCCAACACACACCCGGAATCGACCCCGACCTTCTCACGCAAACAGGTATGGACGATGAACTTCGTACTATTTGGAAAGCAGTTGGGTGGCAGGATTATCCCCCTCTCGAGGAGGAAGGTTCTTGCCACCTAACAATCCAGTTTCTATGCACTTTGGTAGAGGACAAGCTAGGAATTTCTTTCTGCCTTTTCGGTCGTTCTTATCATATCAAGTGGGCGGACCTAGCTAGTCACTTGGGCTTCAGTTATAGATGTGCATTAGATTTGGATAGTGCTTTGCCCGGCTTCGTTCGACCCCAGTTTTGGGAAGAGATTACCGGTGCTCACGAGACCGGTGTCTTCAAGCCTCGCCACTCACAAATCCAGCATCCATCACTTAGATTCATTCATCGCTGGATGTCGTTGGCATTGTTTCCTAGGCACGGGGTTAGATGGGTGAATGAGACTGAGCTTAAACTTCTCTATGCCGTTGTCCATAAGGTGAAAGTAGCCCCAGTGGTAGAGATGTGCAGGAACCTTTACCATGTTATTACTAAAGTTGCTATTCCAGTCACCTGCACATCGATTATCACACGCATCGCTTCTGCGATTGGGGCATTAGACAATGAGCATATAGAGTACATCACCATACCCCGAGAGTATTGGACTGCTGCACAGCTAGTATTAGGGCACCTGGAGAAGACACTACCAACAGGAGAGCTTGCACATACTTTTCCTGGCTATACAACTGTGATTCGGTTACCTAACCCGGATCTACAGTTGTATAATAGCCAGTCTTTGACTTTTGAGCTCGAGATTGCTTCTAGTGTACGCAGGAGAGAGGCCCCAAGCAGTTCCACACGCAGTGCCAGGAGGACAGAGGCTGGCTCAAGTTCTCATGCAGCATACTTCACGCCACCACCACAGCATGCACAGACATCCCAGGCAGGAGGATTCCATCCTATGGGGACCCCATGGTTTATACCCGGGTATGATCCTAGGTGGGAACCACCGCCTAGGACGCCTGCACCAGCAGAGTGGCCTGAAGGAGATTCAGAAGCATGGAGGGCCAACATGGTTGACCTGTCCAGCAGCTCCGATAATATGCCTCCAGAAGTCCAACCAAGGCCATCAGTATATGGATTGGAGGCTATCAACGTGCAGCTGCAGAACCTCGACGTTCGCACAGGGAACATAGAGCATACACTTAACACTCATGTGCAGAACACCCATCAGTGGTAGCAAAACTGGGAATACCAACACAAGCAACGATGGGACCAGTTCGAGGCAAGCATGGCTACTCGCAACGCGCGCGAGGAAGCATTCTGGAGGCACCAAGGCTTCGATCCCGATCAGTAGGCCTCCAGATAGCTTGGGGGAGGACCCCCACAGGTATCATTGCATTGCATATTTATTTTCATCAAATTTTATTTTAGCATGTTTAAATTTCAGCAACCTTGCATCCTAAAAAAAAAATCCAAAAAAATAGAAAAAGTAGCTCTTCTTATGCTTTCATGCCTATACATATGAGCTATGAAAATGTGTAGTCTTAGTCCCTTGTTGAAATGATGAATAGTTGCTCTGTCTTATGTTTTGCCTGTGCCTAGTTTATAACTTGAATTTCTCTAAAGTTTGGGTTTAGTGGCTATGTCTTAAAACTCATCTTGAAAAACCTGATTCATGTGGGTTGCATAAGCTCTATCCAGTCTAAGTTGTTGCCAAATATGATATGGTACAAATATATTTGCTATGATTTTGTTCAAGAGAGAAACTTGACATCCGGGAATCTAATTTGAAGAAAAGAGAAAAGATATGGGCTATGCTAAAAAAAAAAAAAGAAAAGAGATGAAAAATGGACACGTGTCCGAGGGCGAGTAGAGCCTACATCTCCAAAAAAAAAAAAAAAAAGAAGAGAAAAGAGAGAGAAAAAAAAAAAAAAAAAGAGGAAATAAAAGACAAAAGTCTAGGGCGAGCGAGCCCACCTCTCCAAAAAATATATATAGTAGTAAGCCCATACTTTCTCAAAAAACAAATATAATCTAATAAAATCCCGGATGAAAAAGTTGATCAAAAGAATGAATGAATAGTATTTCTATTATAACCGTTCTATCTGGCAACCGCCCAAGACTCTGAGACAGCTAACAAGCCCCACTATGATGAAAGGTGATAAAGGGTGAGTAAAGACGTGCCATTTTATTCAAACTATAGTAGAAAATCTTGTTATAAACCTGGCACTTGTAAAATGTAATCGGCATAGTAGCAACTCCTGATCAACAACCAAGTACTTATCTTTTGCTCGAGGACGCGCAAAGGGTAAGCTTGGGGGAGTTTGTTGACGGTCACTAACGACATATTTTTCCCGTCAACTTACTACCATAAAGGGAGTAAAACTATACCCTTTTATACTCATATACATTTATTACTAACATATTTGCACTTGTAGTGTCCGAAATGTATTTTGTAGTATTTATAATAAAAACAGGTGGAAATACGACCAAAAGGCGCGACCCTGGAAAGCGTATTTCAGAAGATCACAAGCCCAGGGTGAAAATAGGCCAAAACAGACAAAGTGGACCAAGCCAAGCCCATGACACAACTTTTTTGGGACGAAAAGACGACGGCCCGCCAAGACTGGGCCGACCCGAGCCCAAAGGGAATGCGGCCGCACCCAAGGTGCGCCCGCACCCTCTCCCGGGGCGGTTCGAGCCCGGGTTCGACGTGGTGGTGCAATAAGTTACCTGGAGGGCGGTGCGGTGGTGTGCTGGCCGGTTCACTGTACCTAGACGTGTCCTTGAGGTCGGTTTAGGGGTATTAGGGTCATTTAGCTCCTCTCCCATGTGTATAAGTAGCTCCCCTCTCCTCCTTCTTCCACACACACCATTTGGAGTCACCTACACCAGCACCACTTCACTCTCCACCACCTCTTCTTCTTCTTCTTCTTCTTTGGTTAGAATTGGAGTAGAAGAGCTACAAAGGAGGAGCTTGTAATCTAGAAGAAAGTGAGCTTTGGTAATATACATCTTCCATGGATCTTTCTCCTATTTGCAAGTTCTATTTCTATGATCATGGTCTAACTTATGAATTAGAGTATAGTCTTGTTCATGTTATAGTGTTGATATATGAACTAGCATATAGTTTGCATATCATAATCTTGACATGTTCATATTCGTTCTTCATCGATCATCATATGCATAACATGATTCTAGATGGGATAACGGTTCGTTGTTCTTTCGGGTTTGCTCTTGTCTTAGTCCGTCCATCCGTAGGGTGGGGATCCTGGGGGGACAAGAGTAGTGCTCTATTACACGGGCATGGTGCCCGGGTATTACGACACCTTCGAATATGAGAGCATGCCACGGTCGTGAGGGTAGGCGGCGAGGGTCGTGACAAAGACTGTCCGTCCCTTGTAATCCCTCCACGTTAAGCATGTAATGTAGGAGTTCGTAAATGCTTCCCATTGGGCCGGATGGTACCGGGAGTCTCCCATTATCCTAGACATAACCATGCTTATATCGTGTTAGCATATGATTCTAACTATTCATTTGTATGACCATGACTAGAATACATTAGAACACTCCATAGGTTATTCATTTATTCTTTATCTATTTTCTTTATCCTTTCAAGGTGGATTCCAATATGTGTGTCACACTATCTATGAACCGTATTGCTTACCCCCCCCTATGATCAAGTTGGACTTAGCGTGCACACATTCCATCATCCGGATGCCATGCTAGCTTCTTATATACAAGCCTTCCTTTGGGAAAATATAAATAACGATACCCTGAATTCTTCCGGGTGAAATGCTACAATGATAGATCCGTGCACTTGCGGATGAAATATCAACTATGGAAAGATCTATCACCGTTGATTGAAAGTGCGTTATCACCGACACGGTGGTTCCACTTAGTGATATCGACGGCTCGTTTCCTAGCGCCGCCATTAGGGATGGGTTCTAAACCTGTTTCTAGTGATTGCGCTAAGAAACGCCAACAAGCATTTCTGGTGCCGTTGCCGGGGAAGGCATTGTTATAAGAAATCACTAGCTGGCTATGAATATGAAATGTGTATGCGTGGTAGCCACTTGCTCATACAGGCTAATCTTTTATGTTTTCTCCTGTTGTGGATGAAAACAGGATAGTGTATGTCAGGTTTCCAACTGCCGGCAAACTTCATCCTCGCTTGGCAATCCACAGAATGGATTGGCCTGTACCATTGTGATGAGACCAGTGCGGACCTTGAAGTTCTTGTCTCCGACGTTGACTGCTAGCCCAGTGGGCACATTGCCCACTGCTGGGGTTGAGTAGTCGCGGAGTGACTTGGCCATGAGTGTTGGTGAAGATGGTACTGGGATGATGGGTTCAACCTCCGGTGGATTAGCGATAGGTGTAACGGTACGGGACCGTCTCTTTCTGATCAATGCTTTCAGATTGTCAATGAAGTTGTTCGGTAGGTTGCGACCAATCATATACTATCCCTGTTTTCATCCACAACAGGAAGAAAACAAAAAGAGTTAGCCTACAAAGACTAAGGTTATCATTTATACATGTGGGTATAATCATCATATGCTAGCTTTATTTATCTTTTTGAAAAACCATGCCTTCCCCAAACACGGCGGCGAAAATGCTTGTTGATATTTCTTAACGACATTACTAGAAATAGATAATAAACCTATCTCCGGTAATGGCACCAGAAATGCTTGTTGGCATTTCATAGCGCAATCACTAAGAATAAATAATATTCTTAGTGACCACGTTAAGAGACATCAGTGATAGATGGATTCATATGTTTACGATAGTCAATCCGTAAGCGCACGGATCTATCATTGTAGCATTTCACCCGGTGGTATTCGGGTATCGTGATTTATATTTTCCCAAAGGAAGGCAGGTTTGGGTAAAGTCTAGCATAATGATGATGATATCCCCACACTGTATTTATGAATAACCATTAGTCAGATACAGGGGTAAGGAGACGATATTCAGGATAGTGACAAACACACATAAGCTACTACACCACTAGGGGGAGGATAAGGATAAAGGAAAATCTACTATGAGCTGGTGGTTCTAATATTGTACATGGGTGAACTCTAGTATGCATATGAGGAGGACGAATCATGATGGAGCTACGATCATACGATGAGGAGATGCCCGCAGCTGGTATGCCAGCCGATAGACACTTTCAGAACTCCAACTCAACATCCGAACGTGGAGGAGTACAATGGGCGGAACAGGGCTGTCACCACCTACCCCCTACCTCACTACCGTGGAATGTTGACATTTCTGATGGTTTCTATAAACCTGGACACCACGTCCACATGTATAGAGAACTACCTAAATCCCCCCGGGACTCCGACCCTACGGATCGACAAGCAAGGATAAAGGTAAACCCGAAGGTACACCAAACCATCGTAATCTACATAACCCGATCAAACTTCATCGAGTCGACATATGTCAGTTAATCCTATAGTTAGTCATGTCTAATCCTCATTACATGTTAACTAGACCATAGTTCACATGTTCTAAAGATAACATGAGGGTAACTATACTCTAGCTCGAATGCATTGCAATATGAATATAGGGACTTGAAAGCTAAAAGGAACTCCATAGTGAATATAAATAAATATATATTACCGAGGAATTCTTTCCAAGGAGACAAGCCCTCCTTGAAGCTCAACCTTGCTCAAAACTACAACTATGACTAAAGAAGAGTAAGTGAGTGATAGTGCTCAAGGTGTGTGTGTTGTTTTAGGAGGGGGGTGTACCCTCCTATTTATACTAATGGGAAAAGTGCTCTTGGCGGGAGAATTGGCGCCAAACTCCAAAAAACACCACCATGCACCGCCTCTATTCCTCCAGAGACGGAACCGCGGATCAAGAGCTGAAGAATCAAGAGCTGAAGAATCAGATTCTGGCAAAGGCTCACTCATCAAAGATAACAATTCACCCCGGTAGTAACAAGATGTATCGGGATCTGAGAACCAGATTTTGGTGGACTAAAATGAGGAAGGAGATTGCTGCACATGTGGCTAGATGTGACAATTGCTGTAGAGTTAAAGCTATTCATATGAAGACTGCGGGATTGTTGCAACCATTGCCAATTCCTGATTGGAAATGGGATGAGATTACAATGGATCTGATTGTTGGTTTGCCACATACCCAAAAGGGATTTGATTCTATTTGGGTAATTGTGGATCGCTTAACCAAAGTTGCTCATTTTATTCCCATTAACATACGATACGAGCCCCACCAATACGCAGAACTATATATCTCGCAGGTACTTCGTTTGCATGGAGTACCTAAATCGATAGTGTCAGATCGTGGATCAAGTTGGACCAATCAATTTTGGGAGAGTTTACAGGAAGCCCTAGGTACCAAATTACTTCATAGTTCTGCCTATCACCCACAAACCACAGGCCAAACAGAATTAGTGAACCAAATATTAGAAGACATGTTGAGGGCATGTGTGTTATCAGCGAAAGGTTCTTGGGACAAGTGGTTGCCATTTGCAGAGTTTTCATACAATAATAGCTATCAAGCCAGTATTCAGATGGCACCTTTCGAAGCATTATATGGTAGGAAATGCAGGACACCTCTGAACTGGATAGAGACAGGAGAACGACCCTATTATGGCATTGACTTGATAGATGACGCCGAGCAGAAAGTGAGAGTGATAAAGCAACACATGAAAGCTGCTCAAGACCGCCAAAAGAGCTATGCGGACAAGCTTAGGAAACCTATCAAGTTCAAGGTGGGTGACTTTGTTTACTTGAAGGTGTCACCAATGAAACGAGTACAGCGTTTTGGAGTAAAGCGAAAGCTAGCACCTAGATTTGTAGGCCCATATCGGATAATTGCCACAAAGGGGGAGGTAGCTTATCAATTGCAATTACCACAGGAGATGAGAACTGTTTTCAGTGTCTTTCATGTGTCGCAATTAAAGAGATGTTTGAGAGTTCCTGAGGAACAAGTTCCAATTCGGGATATCGAGGTTAATCAAGATCTAACCTATTATGAAGAACCAGCAAAAGTGCTAGACACTAAAGAGAGAGCCACTAGAGGCAAGGTAGTTAAGCAATATAAGATCCTATGGGGAAATCATGGGGAGAACGATGCAACATGGGAGACTGATGAGTATCTCTTGAGGAACTATCCACAGTTTTATCACAAATGGTTAGTTCACCCAAATCTCGGGATGAGATTCTTTTTAGGGGGGGAAGATTTGTAACACCCTAGGTGTTAAGCACCTTGTTTGCATGATCAATTGCATAGCATAATCATCATTGCATGCATAATCATGTTACTAGTGACATTCACTTTGATTTGACTTCATTTCATGCTTGTTTGACCTAGCTACTATAAGATCTTTGCTATAATGAGGTTTTGGACCTAGATTGTGCCTAGTTATATTTTTTTTGACATAATTTAGGACCATGTTTGAGCTTGAGTTTCAATTTAGAAAATTTTTATAAATCTGCCCTAGAGCCTCAAACCTCTTTGAGTCATTTTGAAACTCTTTTCAAAAGTGCATGATGGGATTGTTTCTAGCTAAAGAGTTCTATAGATGAAGTGTAGTACTTTTTATATAGATCAAAAAGTCTTCTATGAGTTTCTTGTGAAAAGGCTTGCATGTGGTTCAAATAGTGCCCAACAGTTTGGGTCAAATTTGATTTGAATTCAAACTCTGTTTTTTGAATTGGTGATGATGACCTTGCTGTTTTTAATTTTTATCTCCTAATCTAGGCCGAACTAGGAAAAGTTCATATTGAGAGTTTTGTAGCTTATGAAATTCTCTACAAAATCGCTGTTTTGAGTTTTTCCAAATTCCACATGAATCTCGATGTACGAGCAAAAACCGAGGCTGACCCGAAAAAACGGGGGAGGGGACTTATCGGCCGACTTCCGGCCGACACCGCCGTGTCGGCGTGGCGGGCGGCGAACGCCGATGTGCGGCTCGGATCGCGCGCATCCGTGCCTTGCGCCGCGTATAAAGGGGCGGGCAACGCCTTGCCCTAACCCTAGCCTCACTCCACCGCCGCCGCCCGGCCGCTCCGCTGAGGAAAAGCGCCGCCCAGCGCGCGCCGCCCGTCACCCGCGAGCTCCGCCGCCCGCGTTCTGCCGTCGCCACCGCACCAAACCACCCCAAATCGAATCCCTAGCTTCACCATGACTCGCTCTACCTAAAGCCATTGTCGAAACAAGGTAAAAGCCGAGGTATTGAGCTCTATCCCGCATCGCCGCCGCTCGCCGGCGAGTCCGCCATGGCCGCCGTCGGGGCAAGCTCGGCGTCAAGCTCCTAGGTCGCGTCCGGGCCTTTCTTTTGCATGTTCTAGCTTCACCTAGATGTGCTCGAGCTTGTGAGCAAGATGGTTGAGTGGATCCCGCCGTCGTTTATTTGGGACGCGCCGTCGCCGACGCCGCGTGCCCGTGACCGCCGCCGTGCATGCATCCGTCTTGTCGCCGCCGTAGCTCCATTGAGCCCGAAACCAGCTTGCATGCCTTAGTTAAGTAGCATGGAGTCGAGAACGAGGTTTGGGTTGCTCGGTCGAGCATCGGACGCCGGACCGCCGCCGTCCGCGCCGCCCGCGAGCCGCTTGCCGTCGTCGTCACTCTTGACCGTTTTTAGTCGAACCAAGTGCACCAACGCGTCCGCCTCGTCGAGTAGAGTCGAATCGAGTAGCCGGTCGAGCGTTTTGGTCACCGCCGGGCGAAGATCCGCCGCGCACCCGCCCCCCAGCGCTCTGCTCTGTGTCGCTGACACGCGGGCCCCGCGCGATTTTCTTTTTCTTTTATCTTTTTACGTTTTTCAGTTTTGAATGAAAAACTTTGGAAAATCATAACTTGGTCATTTTGAGGTCTTTTTGAGTGAGACAAATTTTGCCATGCTTGTTAGATGATAAACTATAGTATAAAATTATGAAACCTTATTTTCTGACAACTTTTACATATAGTTTTATTTATGGCCATAAATGCATGGAAAATAAGAAAAATCCATATCTTTTAATTGGTGCAAGATAAAAAATATGCTTCCTGTACAAAATGTTCTTGGTTTTGTGTGTAGAGTCCAGGAAAAATATCATACAGGGTATGTTCTGTAGAAGAAATGTGATTTTCTATTTAGGTGCTATTTTCGGTGTGATCTTGGTAAAATCATAGAAAAATAATTACTAGGGTTTTGAGGGTGAGACTTGGTATGTTTGGTTTTGATAGGTTTTAGAAGCTTGTCATACTTAGAAATCTGTTGTCTGACACTTTTCATAGTACTAAGTATTTTCATGCCTAGTTTCATTGCTAGCTTATCATTTTTGTGTAGAGCTGTATGTACATGATCTTGCCATGAAATTTTTATGGTAGCCATGTTAGACCAGTAGGATGCTCTGGTAATTTTTGTAGATTTTTCTCAGGTAGTTATGCTTTTACCATATTTATGTTGCATAGAAAATATCCTAGAAATGCATGTTTATATTAGAGTGATGTGGTTGGCTATTTTTATTAGTTGTTCCTAGCATGAATAGAACCTGTTGGAATGCTTAGTTTGATAGCCTCACAGGTTTTGGTCAATTTATTGTTCCTAGCATTTATATGATTTATAGTGTGTATGTGTAGTGGATGTTAGGGCATATCATTTTATGTGCTTTAATTTATCTTTTGGCTTATGCAGTAGGTTTATTTGGTAGATAATGACTTGTTTTGCCTGCTGTTCAAGTGTGATAAGGTTTGCATGAGTAGTTTACAAGTTGTAGTAGTTGTATGTGATGGTTTGGGTTAGAAACAGAACCTCTGTTTTCTCTGTTTTCGAGGCTGTAGATGATAGAATTAGGTCAGGGCGGTATGGAATGTTTTGTAGGAAATTTCGTTAGCTTTCCATAGAGTATTTGTTTGTTGAATTTGGAGTTGTAGAACTCTCTGTAGGACTGTTTTACTGACAGCATGTCTAGCTGTCATTTCCTGTGATTAGTGGGATAGGGTGTTTGCTTGATGTCGGTTATTAGGGTTTCTTGTGTAGATTTAATTATGTTTCTACAGAAGAGATATCCACTTACTAATAGCATGCATCATGAAGCATTCATCCATCATCCAAATCTTATTTCATATGAGTCTTTATTTATGCATTCGTAATAATCTTTTCTCCATCATATGCATCATCTCAGGATCGGGAGAAGTGATAGAGGAGCTGATCGAGGAGCAGCCCGGGGAACTTCACCACCTGGGGGTACAGCCGAGAGAAGTCATCGAAGGAGGAGAGTCGACCGTTGAGTTGCCTGAGTGCCCGGAGCACGAGCCAGTGACGTTTCTGCGAGGCAAGCCCCAGAGCATTCTGCCTTTCCTATTTTCTTCCAATTAATTTGACTTGAGTCTTTTACATGTTTCATGCATTAAGTTCAGGAAATGGTTGAAACCGTTGATGCACTGAGATCCTTGCTGAAGTTTGCCCTATCCTATTTAGAGGTCTAGGTTAATGCTCGATATCATGGTTGCGATGAAGCGGTGATTCCGGTCACTTAAGAAAATGTTGTGAACAATCACATGGGTGATTGTCAAGCTGCTACTGAGAACCTGATAAAATAAAACATGCTTAGATTGGATGGATAATGTGGTCTTTCCATCTGATCGATTAAGGACTTATCCTTTGTCGGGCTGTGGTCGGAAGTTGAACGTACCTGTCATATAGTAGGCTCTGCGGGGTCGTGAGCCGCGAAGCTCGTGGAATGTTAGGGGCCGGCTTTGCCCGCTTATCGCTCCTCCTTTGGCGTGGTTGGTTGGGATTGATTGGGCGCAAGAAGATGCGCACAAAGCGTCGTGTTCGTTGCTCGCTCACTTGGTGGCCCGAGAAGGGGGTAGCCGGCAGGACTGAGACTTTACGTCCCCTAATGTCCTAGGAGTGATTGGGTCCGCCTTTGCAAAGTAGATCTGGTTTATGTCCGGGTATTCGCCACCGTGGTTTGTCTAAATCGATTGAATCGCCATCTCTCTGGTTAGTGAGAACCGGGTTGCGTCCACGACATCGTAGACCTAATATTACAATATATGTTATTATCATGTTGCTTTCTTGTTATATTAATGATCAAGTTACTTATCTTTGTTATTTATTCTACTGAGCAATGATTAATCTTGACTATCTACAGGATCTATGGTTATATATGAATAAATAACCTTTTAACTTGGATTATACAAGTAGCATGTGTAGACTCACTAATCAACTTTATTTTGAAAAATTAATGTGAGTCACTGAACCCCGGATAAAGCCTAGCATACTCCTTGGAGTCTTTTATTTTATTTTTGTCGGGTAAGTCTAGCTGAGTATTTTGTACTCGGGGTTTTATTCCGTTGTTGCGGTGAGCATTTGTACCATGGGTACTTTGTAAGACTTGTTTGTTTCCTGTCGATGAAGAGTAAGGCCAGGGGCAAGGCATTCTATATCCCTCGTCTCATCTTTATTTCTTGCGGGGGATGACTACGTATCTGGCACTACTTTATCTTTGTTTTAAGCTAAAGACTATTTGGTTTTCAAAAACTACGCTTCCGTACTATGAACCCGAGTTTGTAATAAATGGTACATCGCGCTTTCGATAATTATTATATGCTGAACTTGGTTTGAAATACCTGCAGATTTTACTACCGAGCTCAACGATCCTGTTCGTGAATGTTGATGAGTTTGAAATCACTCACGAGATTTCCGAATACCGGGTTTATATGGACTCAAGTGTAGACTACGATTGCCTCGGTAATTGCGAATTATACTTGATTTCTTATAAATTTTCAGCTCTGTCATAGCAATCCGAGCCGTACATCGGCGTCGGTGCCTGCCACGCCACGTCGGCGCGGGCGGTGTCGGCGTTCCGGTGGCCGATAGTCCCCCAATTCGACCTATGCTCGGTTTTTGGACAGTATCTCGAGATTCGTGCGATTTTGGGAAAAACTCAAAATACGGATTTTGTAGAGAATTTCATAACCTACAAAAGTCTCGGTATGAACTTCTCCTGGTTCGGCATAGATTTGGAGTTCTAAATTAAAAACAGCAAAGGTATGAAAAACTTAGAGAAAAAACAGAGTTTTGAAATCAATTCAAATTTGACCAAACTGTTTGGCCCCATTTGAACCTTTTGCACACATTTTCACAGGGAGCTCTCTTAGTAGACTTTTTTATCTACATAAAAAGTACTATATTTCATATATGGAGCACTTTGGCTAAAAAGCACTTTATAAAGCACTTTTGAAAAGAGTTTCAAAATGACTCAAAAAGGATAAAGCTCTAGGGTAATTTCTCAAATAATTTTCAAAAAGATTCATAAGCTCAAACATGGTCCTAAATTATGTCAAAAATATATCTAGACAAAGTTTAGGTCCAAAACCACATTATAGCATACATTTTATAGTAGCTAGGTCAAACAAGCATAAATTGAAGCAATTTAGAGATGAATGTCATTGGTAACACTATTATGCATGAAATGATGCTTAGGAGATGCAAGTGCACATGTTAATGAGATGCTTAACACCTAGGGTGTTACAAATCTTTCCCCCTAAAAAGAATCTCATCCCGAGATTTGGTAAGACTAACCATTTGTGATAAAACTGGGAATAATTCTTCTGAAGATACTCATCAGTTTCCCACGTTGCATCGTTCTCCCCATGATTACTCCATAGGATCTTATATTGCTTAACTACCCTGTTTCTTGTGGCTCTCTCTTTGGTGTCTAACACCTTCACTGGTTCCTCATAATAAGTCAAGTCTTGATCCACTTCTGCATTTCTAATTGGTATTTGTTCCTCTGGGACTCTCAAGCACTTCTTCAATTGAGACACATGAAACACACTAAAAACTGTCCTCATTTCATGCGGCAACTGTAACTGATATGCTACTTTTCCCTTCCTAGCAATGATACGGTACGGGCCTACGAATCTAGGCGCTAGTTTCCGCTTAACTCCAAAACGTTGCACTCTTCTCATTGGTGATACTTTCAGATAGACAAAGTCACCAACACTAAATTCTATCTGTTTCCTGCGCTTATCTGCGTAGCTCTTCTGACAATCTTGAGCTACCTTCATGTGTTGCTTTATTATTCTCACTTGTTGCTCAGCTTCATCGATGAAACCATGGCCATAGTAGGTCCGATCTCCTGTTTCTACCCAGTTCAGAGGTGTTCTACATCTTCTACCATACAATGCTTCGAATGGTGCCCTCTTGATACTAGCTTGATCACTGTTATTGTACGAGAACTCTGCTAATGGCAACCACTTATCCCACGAGCCTTTTACTGACAACACACATGCCCTCAGCATATCTTCTAGTATTTGACTTGCACATTCGGTTTGGCCTGTGGTTTGAGGGTGGTAGGCTGAACTACAAACTAATTTGGTATTCAGGGCACTCTGTAAACTTTCCCAAAACCAATTGGTCCAAGTTGATCCACGATCTAACACTATTGTTTTGGGCACTCCATGTAGACGAATTAAATGAGAAATGTAAATCTCTGCATATTGGTGAGGCTCATAGATTATGCTGATAGGGATAAAATGAGCAACCTTAGTCAAATGATCTACAATCACCCAAATAGAATCAAATCCTTTCTGGGTACGTGTGTTGCATTTCTTAAGCGCAATCACTAGAAACAGGTTTAGAACCCATCTCTAATAACGGCGCCAGAAATGCATCGTTGACACTCCTAAGTGAAACCACCGTGTCGGTGATAACACTAGGTACATCAACGATGATAGACCTTGCCAAATAAGATATTCATCCGCAAGCGCACGGATCTATCATTGTAGCATTTCACCCGGAAGTATTCAGGGTATCATTATTTATATTTTCCCAAAGGAAGGCATGGTGGAAAAGGATCTAATAGAGACATGAACAAGATAACATGACTGTGTAATGGACCAATGCTCATAACAGGGATATAAGGGAACAGTAAAAGGATAACTTGACACACTCACTCAAGCCAAACTCAAGGATAAAGATAAATAAGGAATAAAGAAAGTCCTAAGTGGAGCATACAGATTCTAGTCATGGCTGTGCATAGAACCGAGTTGATAATCAGGCAACACGCATGAGCGGGGAGGCCGGAGCTAAGAATGAAATGGACAGGGAGACCTTCTCGGAGCATCCGCCCTATGGAAGGCATTTACGAACTCCTACAAAGACACACGAACGTGGGGGATTTCAAGGGGCGGTCAAGGCTTGTCACGACCAAGCCGCCTACCCCCTCAACCGTGGCATGCACTCATATTCGAAGGATACCGGCATCCGGACACCACGTCCGCATACTAGGACACTACTCATGTCCCCATGGCCCCCACCCTACGGATGGACGGAATAGGACACGAGCAAGCCCCGAAGGACACAACGAACCGCCATTCAAAGACAATCCCGACACTACCCAATTATATTGCATGAACGGTTTAAGCATAAAGTTCTGTATGACGATATCACAACATAGAAACTATAGACTAGTTCATGTGTCATGATCATGTCAAGAACAACATGTTAGATCATAGGATAAATCACGAGGTATAGAAATAACATGAAGACTCTAATCCTAATGCACAACCAAGATAAGATAAGAGCAAGGCTTTGGAAGAATACCATAGAAAGATTTATTCCCTGGAATCCATCTTCCAAGGAGCCAAGCCCTCCTTGGTAGCTTTGCCTAGCTCCACATCCCAAACTACTAATCCTACTAGGAGGAGGAAGAAGAAGAAGTGGAGAGGAGAGAGTAGCTTTCTTGTGGGTGTGTGTTACAATGGTGGGAGATGGCCTCCTTTTATAGGTAGAGGAGAGGGGGCTCATTGAAAAATGTCCCTCCCCATATGGAAGGAGCCAAAACCGACACAGGGAATACCTTCCTAGTTTGCTAAACCGACCAACCAACGTCGGCAACGCCCGGTTTTGAAGGTAACAAACCGCCTCGCCAAACTTGGGCCTGAACCGCCTCGGGATGGGTGCGGCGCACTGTGGTGGTGCGCGCACTGCCTAGGCTTCGGTTCGGGCCGGCCTTGGCAGTTTGGCGTGTTTGGGCTTGAAAAGTTGTGTGGCGATGTTTGCTCGGCCCGATTCTGCGTGTTTGGTCCATTTCTCCCTTGAGCTTGGTGTTCTCCAGGAATGCGCTTTTCAGGGAGGCGCCTTTTGGTGTATTTTTCACTTGTTTCTTATATAAATCTGCACAATAATAATTTGGACACTACAAGTGGAAATATGTCAATAATAAATGTATATGTGTGTAGTAAGGTATAGTTTCACCCCTTATTGGTAGAATGTTGACGTTAAAAAAATGTCGGTTGGTGACCGTCAACAAACTCCCCAAGCTTACCCTTTGCGCGTCCTCGAGCAAATATAAGTACTTGGTTGTTGATCGGGAGTTGCTACTATGCCGATTATGTTTCACAAGTGCGAGGGGTTATAATAAGATTTTTTACTAGAGTTTGAATAAAATGGCACATCTTTTTCTCACCCTTTATTACCTTTCATCGTAGCGGGGCTTTTTAGCTTTTCTCAAAGTCTTGGGCGGTTGCCAGATAGAAGGGTTATAACGAAAATACTTTTCATTCATCCTTTTGATTAACTTTCTCATCCGGGATTTATTTATTTAGTTCTATTTTGGTTTTTTGAGAAAGTATGGGCTTTATTGCTATATAAATTTTTTTTTTTTTTTTGGGTGGGCTCTGCTCGCCCTAGACTTTTGTCTTTTATTTCCTCTTTTTCTTTTTTTTTTTTTTTTTTTTTGGAGATGTGGGCTCTACTCGCCCTCGGACACATGTCCATTTTTCATCTCTTTTTTTTTTTTCTATTTTTCTTTTTTTTTTTTAGCATAGCCCATATCATTTCTCTTTTCATTCAAATTAGATTCCCTGATGTCAAGTTTCTCTTTTTGGACGAAATCATAGCAAATCCATTTGTACCATATCATACTTGGCAACAACTTAGACTAGATAGAGCCTATGCAACCCACATGAATCGGGGGTTTTTTTTTTTCGGGATGAGTTTTTAGACTTAGCCACTAAACCCAAACTTTATAGAAATTCGAATCATAAACTAGGCACAGGCAAAACATAAGACAGAGCAACTATTCATCATTTCAACAGGGGGGTAGAACTAAACATTTCTACAACACATATATATGGAGTGGAATAAATCTCCTCCCTCTCTTTTCTTCTTCCCTCTTTTTTTTTTATTATTATTATTATTATTTTTTATTCTCATACCTCATCATTCATATAAGATAAGGAAATAACCGAATGGAATGTGAGATACGAGTTACCTTTGTGGGAGTCCTCCCCCAAGCTAGCTTTTGACTTACCTTCGGTTTATGAACGTTGCTAGCTTGTGAACGCTATGAATAGATCTTTGATTAACATCGTCTTTTGAGCGTGCCAGGAGACTCCCCAAGCTTGTCTTGTGATGATCTTGGAAGAGCGGGACAATCATTCTTGGGGTTTCAAAGGTTTTATTTTTATTTTTATTTTATCATTATCATTATTATTTTTTTTTTGGTTCACCAAACAACTTCTGATCTCCATTGTCATCTCTTGGACTTACCCTCATGATGTTTGATAAATTTCTGCAGGGGTTAGTCCATATATTTGACCAAAATCTACACTAGCAGCTCTAGTTCAATAATCAGACTCGACTCCATGTCTAATCTGATTAAGGTAGACTTTTTGACCTAAGCACCATGCTTAATTCAAAACGCCTATGGAAGTATGATCAACTAGTATGACCAAAACTTCCAAACTTAAATGTGCCAATATAGAAAGAGGAAGCATGAAAGAGCAATAAGATTCATCCAATGAAGATGAAGACTTTGAAAGGTGAACAAAAAGATTATAATTTTTTTTACTAAAAAAAAAAATTATTCAAAAATATGTTTTATTGAATTTTTTTTTTCTTAGTTTTTTTTTTTTCATAGAAGAATTTATTTTATTTATAAAGATTTTTTTTTTAGTTTTTCGAAAAATATTTACTTATAGATTTTTGTGTAGTAAATATTTTTGTTTATTTTGATAATTAAAATATTTTATAAAACACTTTTTTTTTTTTTTTTTTTTGGAAGGTAATGGACGGAGGATGGGAGTGTAGATTTCTCATTACCTTGTTAGGGTCCTCCCCAAGCTAGCTCAATGCTCATCGGATCGGGGTTTTAAGCCCCCGTGCTCTTTTGACTTTTCCCCGCATGGTTAGTATATGGTAGTTTCACGAGTGGACTTACCATCCTTCGTGATTACCAAATTTTGAAACATATGCGAGGAAGGAGCAAAAGAGCAGCTTGTTTTTTTTTTCAAAGATTTTTATTTTAGGATTTTATTATCAAGGGAGAACATAAAAGCTTCACCAAACTTTTCATACTCAAACAAGGCTAAGATAAAGATGCAATATAAGTCTAGCCTTGTTTTATCTCCATGATAAATTTTTTTTATATATATATATATATATATGGAGATAAGTATGAATAAAAAGAATTGGTGAATTATTACCTTTGCATACCTGAGTGTGTGTGTACCAACCACGCATGAAGGCAAGATGTTGAAACTCCCGCGGTGGTAGCTTGATGATCCATCTCGGGGCGGACCACAAGGCTTAGGTGATACACACAGGTAGTGTATATGGACCATGGGCCTTAGTGGTCACAAAGGTGTAAAGGAGTATGTTCCTCCTTTCCTTTACCTTCTTCTCTTTTTTTTTTTTTTTTTTTTTTTTTTCACTTGACCTCTTTTTTTTTATAATCCCCTTGGTGCACTTGGAACTTGATATTCTCACCATCTTCCCTCACACACTTGGACTTTCGTGAAAAAGTGAAGTGTGCAAAGTCGATCTCCTTTTGAGTGTGTTCCTCCGCCCAAGAGCATCAAAGTTTTCTTGATGTAGCCCCCATGTTTTCAAGCGTCGCGTGCCCCTTTGTTCTTCTTAGTCTCCACCTGAAATGGTTAGCGACAAGAATACCCGAAGGTGCATACTAACTTGATAACATGTCCTTGCTTTTTATTTATAAGATTTTTTTTTTATAAAAGATTTTTTTTCTTTTAGATAAACCTGTTACGAACAAAGGTCACTACTGAGATGCATATTATCATGATGAACATGTTCTAATAGATTCCTCGAAAAAAAACCAATGCCTTCCCCGCAACGGGCGCCGAAATGCTTGTTGCATTTCTTAAGCGCAATCACTAGAAACAGTTTAGAACCCATCTCTAATAACGGGCGCGAAATGCGTCGTTGACACTCCTAAGTGAAACCACCGTGTCGGTGATAACACTAGGTACATCAACGATGATAGACCTTGCCAAATAAGATATTCATCCGCAAGCGCACGGATCTATCATTGTAGCATTTCACCCGAAGTATTCGGGGTATCGTTATTTATATTTTCCCAAAGGAAGGCATGGTGGAAAAGGATCTAATAGAGACATGAACAAGATAACATGACGTGTAATGGACCAATGCTCATAACGAGGGATATAAGGGAATAGTAAAGGGATAACTTGACACACTCACTCAAGCCAAACTCAAGGATAAAGATAAATAAGGAATAAAGAAAGTCCTAAGTGGAGCATACAGTTCTAGTCATGGTCGTTGCATAGAACCGCTTGATAATCGGGCAACACGCATGAGCGGGAGGTCGGAGCTGAGAATGAAATGGACGGGGGAGACCTTCTCGAGCATCCGCCCTATGGAAGGCATTTACGAACTCCTACAACACACACGAACGTGGGGGGATTTCAAAGGGACGGTCAAGGCTTGTCACGACCAAGCCGCCTACCCCCTCAACCGTGGCATGCACTCATATTCAAAGGATACCGGCATCCGGACACCACGTCCGCATACTAGGACACTACGCCCATGGCCCCCACCCTACGGATGGAGCGGACACGAGGCCCGGCACAACGAACCGCCATTCGGCACAATGGTACCCAATTAGGACTCACTCCATGAGAATTCTTGGGCCACAACATAGAAACTATAGACTAGGATCCCATGATCATGTCAAGAACAACATGTTAGATCATAGGATAAATCATGAGGTATAGGTCTCTAATCCTAATGCACAACCAAGATAAGATAAGGGGCTTTGGAAGGCCATAGAAAGATTTATTCCCAATCCATCTTCCAAGGATGGGACATCCCTGGTAGCTTTGCCTACTCCACATCTTAAACTATAATCCTACCAGAAATCTGGAGAGCCCTTTCTTGTGAGGGTGTGTTACAATGGTGGGAGATGGCCTCCTTTTTAGGTGCTCATTTCCCTTCCCATATGGAAGGAGCCAAAAACCGACACTGAACAACACCCCTAGTTTGCTAAACCAACCAATGTCCCGGGCAACAAACCGCCTCGCCAAACACGGGCTGAACCCGATGGGGCCCGCACCGAGTGGTCTTGTAGCGCTTGGAACCCTTAGACCATGTTTGGGCTTGAAAAAGGCTGTGTGGCGATGTTTGCTCGGCGCCCGGTTCTGCGTGTTTGGTCCATTTCTCTCTTGGGGTAATGCCTTTTCGGGGGGCGCCTTTTGGTGTATTTTCCACTTGTTTCTTATATAAATCCCGCACAATAATAATTTGGACACTACAAGTGGAAATATGTCAATAATAAATGTATATCGTAGTAAGGTATAGTTTCACCTTCCATTAAAAAATGTCGTTGGTGGCATATCAATCCAACAATAAGGTCCATGGCATCCCATTTCCAACCGGACATTTGCAACAATCCTGCAGGGTTTCATGTGAATGGCCTTGACTCGCAACAATTATCACACCGGCTACATGGGCGCCAATCTCTTTTCATCTTGGTCCACTCTCCCGGTTCTCAAATCCTTAGGTGATTGTTGCTGGATAGACAATGTATGGGATGAGATTCTTTGGTCTCTAACTCGATCCTTAGTCTACCAGGCCGCCATCCTCGCGCTCCCAATTGCGTGGAGATGAACATGGGGTTTATCCCGGCATTGCCCGCCGTCGGATCAATCACTTCTTGATCTGAGGAGAGAAGTAGGCCTTCAACCCCCGGATTCCCATTCATATTATCTTCCTTTTATAGTGGGAAGGTTGGGCTTGCTGGCGGTTCCCCTTCCCCTCTCTATATATTCGAGAGAGCCACTGGCGGTGTACGGTCTCCTTTCGTTTCCCCCGCGCTCCAGTTTTCCTGCAATTCCCCGCCATCCCAAGAGAAGAAAGGAAGGAGGGAGAGGAAAGAAGAGAGGGAGAGCGGTGGTAGTGCTTACTTGCGGTTGATCTTTTCACCGTTGAAGTCGCCGGTGAAGGGAGGAGATGGCGCAGAAAACGAAGCTCCCGTTGTCCTTGATGCCAACCCGTGGGGTCGCGGTCGCCGCGATGGGGGCAAATGCTCCAATGGGTTACCCTTGGTCCTTCTTCTCCACACTTATTGGTGGGCCATATGGTGGTGTTCCGGTGGATGAAGGTCTCCCTCACATTTTCATCGCCAAGCGTAGATTAGGTAGCCGGCCGGTTCGCCTCTTCTTATCATCCGGCACGGCTTTGTGATGGTTGAAGTGGCCGGGCGCCCGATGCATCCTCTGATGAAGAGCCCCCCCAATAGTAGCCGCCCTCGGAGGAACGTTGAGATCCTCCAAGGCTTTTTTTTCTTCATTGTTAGTCCACCCATTATTTGATGGATTACCACAGTTGTCCATTTTGGGGGCTTTGGGGTGCCGGCCTCCTTGTCTTTTGATTCATATGCTCCTCATTTCATGGGGCAATCCCGCACTACTACAGCATCGACCTTCACCATATTGTGCATAATTCGATCGCCTAGGGCGAGATTTTCGTCACCCCTCTAAGTGAGGGAGGGAAATCTTGGGGTTGTCGACCCCCACCGGGATCTCAATGGTGGTGGTTCTTCAAGGCGGGGTAAAGTGAACACCCCTTCCATGTGTGCATCGGGGAAGGGCGGGCTACCCCCGGCTGGGGTGGGGCGCGTTAACGCGGAGATTAGGGTCTACGGGGCACGCCGGGTGTTGTGTCATCCAGCCGTTGGGCCTATTCCCCACTCTCCTATGAGAGTCGAAAGAGTCGCGCGGACAAGTACATCGTCTCCAAGCTTGCTGGCTCGAACAAGGGGTGGCAGGACGAGTGGTTCTATCTCCGGAACGACGGAGATGAACTCCCTGCCTACACTGGGAGTGTGATAAAGGTACGCCCCAACAAGTGGTTTCATGGTCCTCCGCAGTCGACCTTCACCATATTGTGCATCCGGATGCCCTCCGGGCTGCCATCCTCATGCTCGTGGAACGGAATGCACCGTCGACGCGGCGGCGGTTGTGGCCGCATCGTTCCATCATCGTCCGGGACAAGTGCTCTCCAAGCCTTTGGCCGCAGGGGTGGCGGGGCGCCCCTCCGGTTCTTCGAGATGACACCAACGGCGAACAAGTGGTTTTCATTCCTCGGGGTACGCCGATGGTCTTTGGGGACCTCAGCAACGAGGCCCCCATCATCGCGCGACGGGTCCGGGAGGTCCCGGGCAACAAGACTCCTAAGAGCATCCCGCGGATCCCAACAAGATGAACCCGCCGAGGGGTACATTTCTTTGGTAAGTGCTTGCTTCTTAGCCCACTTGATCCGTCATTCTTTCCATTTGATCACTAATCCTTCCTTCTTTGTTCCCAATGTAGGGGAGAATCTCGTACAAGCCCTCGATTCCTCCCATGCCTGAGGACCAAAATCAACGCGACATCAACCGGGTGCAAAACGGGCGTGACCGGCAGAGGAAGGCTCAGGAGGACAAGAAGAAAGCGAGGAGGTCGGCTCGTAACCACCGCCGCCGAGAGCAGAGGAAGCGGGGTGAGTCCCCGGAGCCTTTGTGAACTGACTCGGTGGGATCGTCCGAGGGTACCGAAGACACCCTATGGCGCCAGGACGCCACGATGGGGTCGTCTTCGTTGCCCGAGGGGATTGACGATTTGATCGAGTACGCGAAGTACCGAGCCGCAGGTGGTGAAGAGATCCTGAGGGCTTCAGAACCCCCCTCGGGGCGTCGAGGTGGTGCCGAGGCTGTCCACGGGGCTGAACCGTCAGGCCGGCGCTCCGATGTTAGGGGAAAGGAGTCCGTGACTCCGTCGGCTTCCTCTGTTCCCCCGCCCATGACAGCAAGTTAGAGTTCGGGCTTAGGTGCCCAGTTGACGCCCAAGTCCCAGCCATCCGGGGCTGCGGCAACGCCTAAGGCTGCCCCTCGGTCGCTGTAAGTTGGAATTTTTGTTTCCATTTCTTGATTGCGGGTTTCTGTTGGGCTTTTTTCAGCATGGCCGAGGGCCTCTGAAATCTTTGTCTTCTGTGTCAGGAAATGGGGGGCCGAGGCGCTCGCCCTCCACCCAAGGAAGCAACTGAAGTCCAGCGCTTAAACCTCTGTGGGTGCTCCTGGTCGCGGCGTGTTGGCATTTGTTAAGAGCTAAAAGAATATGAAGGATTCTGCAAGCGCACTGAACACCTACCATTGTAGCTTTTCCCTAGGATGAGTATTCTAGAGTATCGTATCCACAGGGAAGCTTTAGCTAGAGATTCTAATAAGTCACAATCATGCATCCACTAACTTAGCAAACCACTAGACTATAGTGAGGGGGTAAAAGTTAAAGGATAAGTAACATAAAATAATAATAAACTACCTAAGGTGTCAAGGAATAATTAAACTAATCAAGAAGTCAAAGAGAGAGATCAAGGTTCCTATGTTCTTCTCTATTACCTAGGTTCTATGATAGTAATTACACTATTGCACTTTGGAGCAACAGATCCTTTCCAACTCTCGAAGAAGACTGGGAAGAAGGTAGTTGGGAGAAGGCTGCCAAAAGCTCTACGAAACACCAATCCGAACGTGGTGGATTACACAGGCCTTAAAGAGCTGTCACCCCTGGGGCTACCACAACTAACCGTGGGATTGGGCGCAATCTCAGGTAACCTATAGCCTAGACACCATATCTACACTATAGATTACTACTCTAGCTACCATGAATAACTAGAGCCCTCAATACGAGCGGAGATCCCATGCAATAATATAACAACTATACTTAACCATATAAAGAAAGAATATAGTAATAGAAAAGATAAATATATAAATCACAAGTCATCCAAAGATAAGATATGAAACATACCAAACTCAGAGACATCTCCGAGAACCAAAGTGTAGTTCAACTCTCCTTTAGTCTTGATTAGATCTAAGTTAGATCTAATCTACTTCTAATTACATGGCTAATCTAGTTCTAATTACATAGCTAATCCTCTTCTAATCTTCTTCTATTCACTAATCCCTTAGAGAGAGGTTATCCTTACTTTGGGATACCTCTACGGCTGAGAGATAATGAAGTAGAATGAATTAGAATGAGTTAGGGTTTCACCCTAGGGTCAGGGGGTCTTCTTATATAGGCCTTGGCGATGAATGATAGCCCTTGGATCAAACCGACCTTGGCAACGGTGTAGATACAACCACAAGGTCGGTTACAAACCGACATACAAAGCTGGGCCTGTTTGGGCTTTGGACCTTGGCGGCCGGCGAGAAAAGGCCTGGCGGCCACCAGTCCCTTGTGGAATTATGAGTTCATATTTTGTGGCTGCGTCGGTCTCTCGTGATAGCTTCGTAATGACTGGTATTTTGCAGAAACGGAGTCCGTATGAGAAAGTTATGACCGTTTTAGCGAACTCTGCTCTGCAACTGATATCTTTTGATTCTGGACTCTGAATATAGCAAACAATATATCCGTTTCGATCGTCTCGACGAGCTCTTTACAATGGTGCTATCCTGGAATATGTTTGTAACATGTTTATGCTTCATATATCTTGCAAACTCTAGGCTTTTCCTGTTTAGTCCCTGAAAATATATAAATCGCCAAAACTTATGGAACTATGTTAGTAAAGCCCCTAGACTTATGTTGATATTCATTTTATGCCCTTATCCATGTTTAGTTGACTAGTAATATTATGATATAACAGGTATCAACAAGTTCCCCCAAGCTTACCCTTTGCTAGTCCCTAGCAAAGCCAAACTTAGCAATGGATCAGGAGTTGCTGCAACGCTTTCACACCTCAAAAGTACACATGCTTTCAAAGAAAATTTCTCCTCTAGATAAAACTTGCTCAAATTTCAACTTACCCATATTACCTTTAACCATGGAGCTTATAGCTTTTTCTTGAAATCTTGGGTAATTGAAAGATAGAACAATCAAGTCAAGTACCATATCTCAAACTCTTTGTTCAACTGTCCTTCTGGAGTTTTGCAGGTTTTCAAAATAAAACTCAAAGTTCCTTGTATGACTCTCTCAAGTCTCTCATTTGTAATATTTGTGGATCCTCACTAAGGCAACAAAGTTGTTTTGCCTCTCTCTCATAATATGTGATATTTTTGGACTAAGGCAGTAAGACATTATGCCTTCTTCTCTCTCACCCTATATCTAAGGCTTATATGTGGAGCTCATAGGTGGGAGAAAACTATATCTACTTACTAAGCATATATTGTAAGTTCAAGCAATGGATCCAAAGTAATAAATCATACTAATCAAGTGGTGCATGTGTATGGTGGATAGAATATATAGATAGTAGAGAATATAGTAGAGTGGATAGAATGACTGAGGAAAAATCTTACTTATGCTCCTTGAGGAACTATCTCTCTTTTGAAATTTTGTAGAGAATCTGGGTTGTACCTTTTTCTTTCTTTATTTATTTTTCTTTTAGAGAGGTGGGCTCTGCTGGCCCTAGACTTTTGTCTTTTATTTCCTCTCTTGAAAGATGTGGGTTCTACTCACCCTCGGACACTTGTCCATTTTTCATCTTTCTTTTAGAGATGTGGGCTCTACTAAGCCCTCGAACACATGTTCATTTTTCATCTCTTTTCTTAGGGAGGTAGGCTCTACTCGCCCGTAGGACTTTTGTCCATTTTTCATCTCCCTTTTTCTCTTTCTCTTCTTCTTTTTTTTTTAAGATATACAACCCAAATCTCTTTTGCAATAACTTTTTGAGAGATAGACAAAGTAATAGAGCTTTTGTAAGATATTGGCTAGCAATGAATGGATGGGTATAGGAAATATTTTTGATTGCTCTCTCCCAGGATAGGAGTAGAACATTTTTAGTGGCTAAAGTGAAAGGGATAGTGGTATATATATGGTGGATATAGTGGAGTGTATATGATCAGCATGACAAGTTTCTAGGGGTCGACAAAGATTGAACAAACTCAATGCAAAGCAAGCAACCTATATATGTCAAAAGGTTTTCTTAATCTAGGGAGCATGTATATATGGCTGTGATAGGAGGTTCAACACTTTGTCACACAGGAACTTATCATGTGCACTTTTAAATTTTAAAAAATAAATCTCCAGAAATCTAGTATCACTAGGAGTAAGATCAATAGCAGCTCAGACTCTCATATATCATATCCGTCAATTACCTAGACCTTGGAGCAAGCAATTTGCAACCCATAAGTTTCAGGTTCAAGGTAAATTAAGCTTGAAATCTAGGTACTGAAAAGGAATTACGGCGGAGCAACTATTCATCATCTCCATGCATGAGATTTATCTTCGAGAATATTTTATGTTGATGGAAAAGAAAACTTCTTGTACACTCTTATTTATTTATTTATATATATTCACACTTTAAAGATCACACTCTACTAAAAACTCTTTAAATGATTTTATGAACTATACTCTTAGCAAACTAAGCAAACCAAAATATTAGCTAATAATAATAAAAAATAAATATAGTAGTAGAGATACTTATCGTGATAACCAGGGGTGCTCTCCCCCAAAATTTGGATTGGAGTGTCGGGTTTGTGGATGTTGAGGTAGATAGTGACGATGAAGTCAGCCTATCATGTCTTTCTCCCTTTTAATCCTGCTGAACTCAAATAGACAACAAAGCTAGTGGAACTTGATTAAGCATTAGTGGTTTGCCACATAGGCTTCATGTGTCTAAAGATTTTCAAGATAAATCATGATTATTCCGTATAGAACTTCAACAAGATTTTTCTTCTAATTATTTTTTTGGAGTTTTATAATTTTGTATGTATGCAAAGAACTATGATGCAAATGCAACTAGATGAATGCATAATTATTTTTTGTGCCACCACGGTGAATATCCTTATGGGTTGTTATACGCCATAAGATTATTCACATGGGGCTTGAGAATTTTTCAATGCAATGCTAATGCAAAAATTTAAATATGCTAAAGGAAAATGATTATACAATGTAAGGAAATAAATATGCTAATGCAAGATGCAAAAGATAAATATGATATGTAATTTGAGATGCAATGCTAATAATTAAATATGGATAACTACCGAGTTACCTTTCTACGAGGGTTCAATGTTTTAAGTCCTCTCGAACAAGACTTCTTACCTTGTTGTTTCCTTTGAGCGAATCACCCGATCTTGACGGTTGTGCTCCATGAAATGGTGAAGGACAACGTCACCCATGTTCTTTGCCTTATGAGATGAAGTGAAACATTAATGTAGGCAACGTCTTGTTTAGTGTGCATGCTTGTAAGACATTCACTTGTTGAATTTTGGAGAGACCGAGGCTACTCCACCTTTTTGCTCAAAGTGTGTCCTCGCTTGCAAAGTCATGGTAGAGATCAAGTGCATGGGTTACATTGGTGGGAAAACACCAACAGAACCAAAACTTCATTCATTCTTCTCTAACCATAGGCACATCAAACAAGATAGAGTTGATTTATTATACACTTTTCTTAAACCTAACTTGGGTGACAAGATCAGAAGATTAAGCATGATTATTTGTGGTTAAAAACTTTCATCATAACAAAACAAGCTTAATGACTCTTGGAGAGTTTTCTTATCTAAACACCAAAAGCATGATTATGATTATGTTCTTTTAAAACAAGGTAAGCAAAATTAGCTTATAAGATGAGGACTAAGAGATCAAGAAAGTAGTGATAGGAACAACTAAAGAAACAAAACATGCTCAGCTAATAAAGCTAAATCAAGCAAGGTTGTTATTCCAACATGTTTAGTTCTTTATTTATGAACAAGCCATAATTAAGATAAAGCTTAATTTAATGATAACTTACCTCAAGATGTTACCTTATTATTGGAGTGTGACAAACAGAACACCTTGTGGTGGTCCTTTTCTTACCTTTCGAAGCTTTCCTTCTTTGGCCTCTTGTGTATCTTGCTCCTCACTTGTCTCCTTTATTGTATCGTCCTTTCTTTCTTTCCTTTAAATTGTTTTTGAACCTTTTGCTCCTCTCATGATTTTATTCCTGCAATATTAGTTGACAACATATACCCGAAGGAATATACAAGTAATTTCAAACAAGGGTAGAATTGTCATGGAGCTAAAGGTTGCTTTTATGCTAGTCAAAGTTTGGTTGGATATTTTAATTAGCATATGCTCACTATTATTTTTCTCTCTAGTGGGAAATTTTATGAAATCTTAAGTTTGATTTTTATGCATGACATCTATTAACCATTCAAACTTTAGAGAGATAAAGTAATTGTGAGTAAAGGGATTGCAAACCAGCATGTCGGAGTGATGGAAGCTTGAGTAGAGAAAGAGTAATGTCAGATGATCTTTAGAGGAATCGACCTTCTTCCCCATGCTTGAGCTTTCCTGTCACTCAACACTTGAAGTGTGAATGCTAGACCGTCCCTAATCGTGTGTTGCAATCACCATGTCCTTAGACATTGTTCATCCTTTGTTTCTGCAAGGTTAGTGACCAAAAATACCCGAAGGGAACTTGTCCTAGGAACATGTTATTGTTGTTTTCTTTAGCATGAGCTTTCATCTGCTCAGATTTTTATTTTTATTTTAAAAGAGAACATAAGACAAGCTATATACAAATATGAGATTTATAATCACTTACCTGTCTTTGATGTTCTTATGACCCTGTTGCTTTGTCCATCCACTTCTTTTGAGTGAGAGCTTTTTCTTTTATATCATGTTGTGTGACACTCTTCTTCATTGAATAGACATAGCATAGATCCTTTCCTGCACAACGTTAGTGGACACATACCCGAGGGAATATACAACATGGTTGAAGTAGGGGTTGTTGTCCAAGTTCATATGATCCAATCTATGCTAACAAAAAGATAGTTCCTTGATTATACTTAGCACAGATTTTATTTCTCATGTCTTATAACTCATTTTATTTGCGGCTACACTCTAGCATGTGGATCAAGGCAAAGGTAACTTGTAGCAAAATACAGAATGAATGATATTTGATACTTACAATTCTCCCATCAATGATGAATGAGCCATGTCTTTTTTGCACAAGGTTGGAGTTCATCATATGCCTTGCTTCATCTCGGATCTAAGTTCATCTCTTGACTTAACCGAATTGGATTTGACAGTTTTTAGTAGGGGTTAGTCCAACACAATAACCAATGTCTACACAAGCAAATTTTAGTTCAATAACCAAACTAGATTCCATGTCTAATTCAATTAAGAAAGGCATTTTAACCTAAGCACCACGCTTAATTTAAAACCTTTAGAAGTATCTTTGCAATACTTCTAAACCAAAGCATACTATAGCAAACAAAAGTAGCATGAAAGCACTATAGAGATTTATCGATAGAGATAAAAGGGCATGATCAAGGTGAGGATATTTTTTTTTAGATGCAAACTACTTGAATGTATGCAAGGAATTAAACATGCAATGGATCTACTTATGAGAAAACATAGACTAAAAGCGGAGTGAATGCATGAGTTGATCAAGTAAACATGCAATGCAAGAAATTAAATGATAACTACTTAGTTAATTTGTAGTCAAGATTATCTCACCTTTTAATCATACTTACCATGGTGTGCAGCTTCTATGTACGTCACTTGAGATGTATGCATTGAATTCTTGTGACGGTGACTTCTTCTTCAATCTATACATGGTTAGAATGATATATATTTAAATACATACCTTGAGATAGCAGGGTTCCAATGTTGATGAATCTTGAATGATCGGGCATCCTGGGTTCTTCAATCTTTCTTCTTTTCTCATGGAATCTTATCGAAGGTCGCAACGACATCTTTTGTCCCGTCTATTCCACAACTCAACGAGAACAAGGATAATCCTACTAAAGCTAGTGATAAGCTAAATTAGTAGACATCATGATCATTACTAGAATCTTTAGGCCAATTGCTTCCCAAGAATCCGGCGCAAAAAGCTTGTTGGCATTTGTTAAGAGCTAAAAGAATATGAAGGATTCTCGCAAGCGCACCGAACACCTACCATTAAGCTAGAGCCCTCAATACGAGCGGAGATCCCATGCAATAATATAACAACTATACTTAACCATATAAAGAAAGAATATAGTAATAGAAAAGATAAATATATAAATCACAAGTCATCCAAAGATAAGATATGAAACATACCAAACTCAGAGACATCTCCGTAACCAAAGTGTAGTTCAACTCTCCTTTTAGTCTTGATTAGATCTAAGTTAGATCTAATCTACTTCTAATTACATGGCTAATCTAGTTCTAATTACATAGCTAATCCTCTTCTAATCTTCTTCTATTCACTAATCCCTTAGAGAGAGGTTATCCTTACTTTGGGATACCTCTACGGCTGAGAGATAATGAAGTAGAATGAATTAGAATGAGTTAGGGTTTCACCCTAGGGTCAGGGGGTCTTCTTATATAGGCCTTGGCGATGAATGATAGCCCTTGGATCAAACCGACCTTTGGCAACGGTGTAGATACAACCACAAGGTCGGGTTACAAACCGACATACAAAAGTCGGGCCTGTTTGGGCTTTGGACCTTGGCGGCCGGCGAGAAAAGGCCTGGCGGCCACCAGTCCCTTGTGGAATTATGAGTTCATATTTTGTGGCTGCGTCGGTCTCGTTGATAGCTTCGTAATGACTGGTATTTTGCAGGAAACGGAGTCCGTATGAGAAAGTTATGACCGTTTTAGCGAACTCTGCTCTGCAACTGATATCTTTTGATTCTGGACTCTGAATATAGCAAACAATATATCCGTTTCGATCGTCTCGACGAGCTCTTTGCAATGGTGCTATCCTGGAATATGTTTGTAACATGTTTATGCTTCATATATCTTGCAAACTCTAGGC